>LPNX010112898.1:183903-355563 GCA_001517045.1 Pseudotsuga menziesii
GGAATCTGGACCTATCACTTGGGCTTGTAAGAAACAACAAGCACTTGCTCTTTCTTCAACAGAAGCAGAATATCGAGCCGCAGTTAATGCCAGTCAGGAAGCTTTATGGCTTCGACAGATCCTTTCAGAGTTTGGATTCGAGCAGCAACAGCCTACTCCACTTTGGTGCGACAATCAAAGTGCCATCAAGCTTGCCAAAGATCCACTTCTACATCAGCGCAGCAAACACATTGAGCTACACATGCACTTCATCAGAAATCTTGTTCATGATAGTGTAATTGAAGTTCTCTATTGCCCTACAGATGATCAAGTTGCAGACATCCTATCCCAAGTTGTTCTTAAGGGGGGATGTTAGGATATTTAGACACTTAGGCGTTAGTTAAGATCAACTTGTGTAATATATCCGTTAGGTAAAAGTGTGTTTCTTTAGTATGCATTAGTATGCATTTGTAAATATTCTAATCCGACGGTCACGATATGTTCTAGACATAGAGTGATCCGACGGTTCAACTTCTCTTAGATTATACCTACCATTGATCCGTGGCTTAACACCCGATTGGCCTATGATCTCTATTTAAAGAGCATAGAGGGTCCTCAGCTAGTTGATCGATTATGAGAAGCTCATGTAACTTTCTTTCTTTTGCATAATAAATTGCTCCAAGTAGCTATTTGGCTGGGGCCATGGACTGTTTCCCTCTCGAGGGTTTTAACCACGTGACAAACATCGGTGTGTTGATCTGTGATCTATTTGTGTGAAGCGGTTGCTCAAGGTGTTCGGTCTTTTGGGAGTACCCTGTGTACCCGAACAGTCACCGAAGGGACAAGTCAATCTGGGTAAACAAATTGTGTACCTTGAGAGAGAGTTCATGTAGAAATAAATAGACCTCAATTCTTCAATCAAATTAGCAACAGAGTTATACACACAGTCACGCTGTTGATAGTGACTTACACAGTCCAATGAAGGTAGATCACGTTGAGCAGGAATGAAGTCACGCAGGTGTAAATAAAACCACACTAGGATAGAGACCACGAATAATAGAGATAGCACTGGTGTAAATACACAGGTGGGTTCACGCTCATAGTCTACAGTCACGCGGATGGTGAAGTGCATGCACGTGGAGATTACACAAACAGTCACGCAGAGGTGTGAGCAAGGTAAGCCATGCAAAGGAAGAACCCGCAGAGCATGAGTAAGGTGAGCCACTCAAAGGAAGAACACGTAGAGCGTGAGTAAGGTGAGCCACTCAGAGGAAGAACACGCAGAGCATGAGTAAGGTGAGACCCAATCCCAGCCACGGTCAGCTGCAGCAGAAGATACGCGGGTCGCAGAGAAGGAGGCAGTCACCCACGGGTGAGAAGCCAGTCACGCGAGGAGTGGTCATGCGGAGCAGAGGAGGTAAGACCCAATCATGCGGACCACTGAGAAATCACACCAGTGTTCACGTTGTGGAGAAATAAGGAGCTAGCCCATTCACGCAAGAAGGGTCGTGTGCGGCAAAACAAAACAATCACGCACAGGAAGCACATAGACAGTTGCACAGTCACGGTGTAGGAGCCAGCAGTCACGGTGGAAGGTCTGAGTAGACCTATCACGCTAAAGGAGGAGTCGCTGTCAGCAGTAGTCACGGTAAATAAAAGAAAATTCAACGGCAGAACAATCGTGGACAAGAAGTGATACTTCACTTGATGATCATACAAATGAAGAAAAACTTTCTTATATAAGGTAGGTAAGACAAATAAAAATCAACATAAAATACTTTAGGTGTACCTTCTAGATTCTTACTCTACCCTAGTCAACTGACTAGGGTACCATCCTCTCTGAGAATGGGTCTCGCAACTGCACTAACTTTAACACCAATTAATCTCCAAGTGAAAATCCAACACTTTTTTGATATTGGTAAGTCGTGGGAAAAGTCTTCAAGTGAAGCAGGAACAACTAGAAAGCGACAATGGGGCCTTGTTAGGCTACATCCTTGTTGGTGTAGTGTTGAACACAACCCCACGACTCCATCTAGCCCACATGTCACTGTGAGAACCACTTCTAAGCACATCCAGACATATTCCTCGTACCCCTCGGGTATTTTTGGAATACCTTCTCTCCTTAATAATTAGATCATTACGACATTCATAAAATTGATCAACAATTAACCCACATCCTAATCTACTCATTTAATAATTTTAAGACTGACCAACGAGAAAATTGCAATACATTCTCGAGACATCACTAGCAACCCCTTATACACAAGCACTCCATTAGCACTAGTCTATTTTGCATCAATCATTTACTTTTGGTATCTAAGTTAATTTAAATGTTAAATGGAATGTTTATTTTACATGTCGTTGATCTAAATTATTTGCAAAGGTCTTAGTTTCAGTATTTACATCATCTTAACTCCTAGAACAATTGTTTTCCTTTTTATAGATTAACCTTAGATTATTTTCATAGGGACCACCCCCTTGGCTTCGCTAGGAGTTGGCCTAGACGGAGGAGTCAAGATCAAGTGGCAGCACTTGACTCTTACTTTCCCCCAAGGTCGCACCCAGTGGCTTGAAGATTTCTGCCACGTGACCCGAGGTGCGAATTAGGCGGAAACAAGTGGTGCTAGAGCAAGATAGAACAAGGTGCACAGCCTCCAAATCTCTCCCTGCAACCTGTAACTGGCTCTGAACTCCAAGGGTCTTCTGCTGTGCTCAGTGAGAGAGGAAATCCCATAAAAATGTGAAACGACACCTGCATTTTCAAGGGGTGAAATTCCTATCCTGAACAAATCCTAGCCAAACCTGGGTCTGAAACAGGGATCCACCAATTCTGAAAGCAGGACTAATGGATCCAATAATTTAGATTTGCAAAGTAAGAAAATACCAACATTGTCCTTCGGGGAAAATTGATTTTTTTCAATAGATTTCCACAGAATTCTTTTCCCTAAATCTTTATCATTTCTAACCTGGAAGTGTAAATTCAAAAGAATGTTTCTTCAGGATCAGTTAAGACTTATATCAACTAGAATTTTCTAAACACATTAAGGACTTAATTTTGGAAAAAGAAAAAGACAAGCCCAGAAAATCAAAAGAATAACCATACAGCCTTACTTAAGATAAGGTACCAAATATAAGCTTGCCTGGCAATGAGATCAGTTGCAGCAGAAGGAGAAACACCTTCACCAATACCAACCTGCAACCCAAAGATATTGCTATCAATGTTATTAAAATGGTAGATGGAGACAATTATGCATTAAACTACTCTAGAAACGCAAAATATTGTTTGCATTAAGTGGCATGCTTAAAATGTCTATGAACTTTAAAGATATAACATTCAACAGATATTATCCTTGATGATTTGTTTTGCTCAAAAACTCAGTGGGTTACAGAACTCATTTGCAATGAAAACTCGATATGTTTTATCAACATAGAGATGGTGCAACTCTTTCTCTGACGTCTATCTAATTTTACTCCTATATGTCAAGATTTAGCTGGCCTATCCATAATGAATATAACATTAGTTTTCCGAGTTGATAAGCCATAAGATAAGATCATCTATGTCTTCGCATTTCAAAGATAAAATTTACAGAGCACATCACTGCCTTAGCAACTTGCTAAAGGTTCCAGCTGTTTGGATGTTAACAAAGACAACTAATTTCCCTTTGTAATAAACTTTACATTAATGAGTTAGTTCTTAAGTTGATTTAGTTATATTCTTTTCCAATTTTCTTCAGTCCCCCTTCTAATCCTACACCCAGATAAGGTAGATCTCCTATTTATAAAATTATTTTCAATCTTATATTAAAGCAAGATCCTATGAAAAAGAGCTATCTTAGGGTTCATGTGTTTTAAAACTGCCTCAACAAAATTGCACAAAGAGCCACTGAAACTTAGGCCAAAGGCTGATAGATACCAGAATTCTAGAAATGATTAGTCCAGGTGTAAAACCAGCAACAGAGGGTACAAGTGCAGTGGCCAGGGACCAAGCCAGGACTCCAAATTTGAGAACCTTCCTGTATCAACAGAATAACTAGCATTGTCACATTCAATTCTTATGAAAAAGGAAGAAATATACATATATTAGACTAAACTCAATTTTGTGAGTGTAGTTCATTAAGAAAATCACATGTCCCAGCGCGTAGCAGCACAAGAATTACAGAGCTGTTTCACTAGAAACCACAGAACATCATAGTGAATTCATCAATTGGCAGTCATCTGCTAGGCATTGGAAATAGAATCTTAGTCCCATGGTCTTGCAAATCAATCCCAATCATAGTTTTTTCTGAACACATGAGAAGAAACTTTTATTTCATTTACTGTAAATATACATTGCCCCTGGTTATAGTATATACCCATATAGTATCGACCTATACACTGCCAATGACCTGTCATATGCTGAATCTAATTTCCCAGACATTATATTTTCAAAAAATTCACAAAAACTTTTTGATATCCATATTAACTGTGACCACAAAATACATTCTATTAAACAGAGGGTAGCAACAGTAACCTATACATTCAAAAATTTCAAAGAAAAACTAACTAGACCAGAAGCCCAAAATGGGAGACCCTCTTGTACCGATTAAGTCCACCATGACAAGTAGTGATGTAGAGAGCCCCAAGGGATAGCTCTGTTGGTTTGACCCTTTTCCGCTGAGTAATGCCAGGGAGGTCACAGAATCCTATGGCATTACCAGCAGCTATTGCAGCTGGAGATTAATCACATGCTCCATCAGGAAAACGGGAAAGAGCGGAGAAATCCACGGGGCACTGGCAAGGCACCAGCTTCCTCACTTGGAAGTCTGAAGCTTAAGTGCAGTAGGGTGAGGAGAACTTATTTCTCCAGAAAAAAAAAAGTGGTGATGCAGAACCCAACAATTTCTTTTAATTCTTGTTCACACCATTAACTGAGTCCTGCCACCCTTCACTGAATTACAGTAGGGACTCATCCATAGTTGGGTCTTCTGAACTTCTCCAGATGTCGCAGGACATCAATATGTTGTCTCCAGAAGGACTATCCTCCTCTGGATCCTTGTGCACTATCTCAAAATCTTCGGCAAGGGTGTCTCTAGCATACAAGTGCTACCTACAGTCCTTAATTTACCTAGATATATTATCAATTCAGCCCGCCATGACCAATTTATCAGTTGTGTTTGTGGCTTCTTTCCCCTACAAGTTGAGAAATGACTGCTGGAGATCTTGTAAATCCTCCTAAAATGCATGCACCTCTGAGTGTAGTGCATCCATCTGTTACTAGACGTTGGTCTGCTATCCCTGTAGCTCGGCAAGCCCCTCAACCCAGCCAGTGAAGCTCAACAGGCAGCATCTTTGTAACAGAATGCCGCAACATGGCAAGCAGTGGAAAATCAGGGAAGGACGAGTGGAGGAGAACCTGCAAGAAATGCTCTGACTCTACATGCAGTGCACTGCTACAAGTCTGAACCTCCATGGGAGGAAGGGGTGTAAAAATACTATCGTAGCATCATGAGGAGATTTCAGTAGAGGCAACAAAATGACTTCCCCCAACTTAATTAGAAATCTCCTTTGTGGAGAATTGTATGGAGATTTTAATTTTGAAGAATGCTTTTGCCATTAAACAAGGAATATCTTAAGGAGACATACTTTTCTTGTAAGTGTAGAAACGTCAGCAAATCTTTATAATCCTTGTCATGTTAACTATAAAGATTTCAAAAGAATTTTGGAATTTTTCTAAATTTCAAAAAATGGTGACTTTTCAAGTAAAATTATTTCATACTACAGAATTGATATGAACACAATCACAGCAACGTAAAGATACGTACATACAAGTAATACACAAGAGAGAAAGTATGCAAGCATAAGAAGAGACTGCGGGAACTGTACACACATTGTACACTATATATATATATACACACACACACGAGTACAAAAAGAAGCTTGAAAGAAATCAGTTGGTCTACCATTTATGAGTCGTTTTCTCGAGTTTACTTATGCAGCTAGAAACCCAATTTATCCGGGTAGAGGAGCCATGAAATTTACTCATAATTTTTTAAATGTGATTGACTCTATCAAATGCATTTGTCATATCTAGCTTGAGGAACATGACCTTTCCCTATCCTTTTTACTTCAGTGTAGATAAGATAAGATAATTTTATTAATTGTTTAGATATAAGGCTACATATGTAATAAATGGTTAAAAGTTAGGGTTTACATATTAGGATTTTAGTCAATTAGGGCATTGGTCTCTCAAACTTCTTTATAAGAGCAAGGACCCTCAATGTAACATTGTACCGTCTCATAATAATATTGTGTTGTGTGTTATTGAGCTCTCATGTGTTCGATGACGTGACCCTATCTAGGTTTTCTCATTTATATCGGTTATTGGAATATGGTATCAAAGTGGGAGATTACCTAAGGCTAGTCCACTAAGTATGCTCTTCTCTTGCATGGCATGATGATCTGGAGAATCAGAAAGTATGACTAGGTTAATTTAATCATGGATCGTTAGGTAGGAGTCGTCGAGTTGTTATCATATCTGTTGCCACCAACCACGAAATCAAGTTGTTGTCGCTAAGAAAAGAAGCCATATCCCATGATCTCTCATCCATGCAATTGCCAAATGATTTATGGTTAGCCACTGGTAAAGGTGTTGACTTAGAGAAAGAAAAGGGGACCGAGCCGCTATCCGTTGGTTTCAATGGATGAGCCACCACAGTCTTCACTGCCACAAAGTTGTTGAATAGGTGAAACCGCCCACCAAATTACCTGTTGCCATTCTAATAAATACCATAGAAGTTGTCAAATCATGGATGCTACGATTTGTTGAAGCTATCGAAACCACAACATTCTCAAATTTTGGAATAATTTGGGATGCAAAGTAGAGAGTCGTCGCCACATGAAAAAGAAGTCGTCGTTTTAAAAAAAACGCCCATCGTTCCTAGCCAATCACCATCGAAATATTTAAAGGATACCGCCAACCACAAAGTGAGATGCCAACCGCAAAGTGAGTCGCCATGGAATTCCTAAGCCACCATGCGTTTTTCTTTGGATGCCTCACTATTTGTTGAGTCGCTGCATAACAAAGCTTCCAAGGGAGCACAATCTGAATCTTATGCAGTGAGCCGTTTCAAATTTGTTGTTGGAGACATCGTTTTTTTCTGTTTTTTTTTACAACCCAAAATCATGCATGGGACCAAAACGATACAAAAAGTGTGAGTACAATGTGGGAGCGCAAATGCAACTCCTAGATTAAGTCGGAGAGACAACCAATGTTGTTTCTCCATCTATGAACACATTGTGTATCAATTAATCATTGTATTCCATTGTTCCAACTAGCATGCATTGATCAAGATGACCCAGATCGACCAGTTTCCATTTCCTAAGCGAATTACAGATCTGGAAATAATTTCTATTCAAAGGTGCAACGGAAGCAATTTTCATTTTCAAGTTTCAGAGGGGCAGATTTCAACTCTACTTTGTGCCTATTCATCTTTCCAAATATAGCTTGGACTTTCTATAGAATTGCACAAATGGATAAGAAGGAAAATATGTAATCTGTGAGCCATACACTATCAAAGAAAGGGCCTATCAGTGATGGACTAGATTTTGAGGGTACAAGAAATGGCAAAGAGAAGAACTCTCATAATGCTAAAGAGATTTGTAATCACAATCTTTAGTTATGGGTCACATTGCTTGTGTTTTCGGGTTTATCAAAGAAGAACCATTGAACATTGCCCATGGTGTTGTCCTTAGTGAAGAAAACTAGATTTTGCATTTTAGGAAGCCTACTCTTTTAAGAGAAAAAGGGATCAGTTAATAACTCAAGTATAGATGGTTGCCCAAATAGTTCAGTAGTTGTCGATCTAGGGAATGAGCCATCATTGGTTGAGAAATGCATGTGGATTGCAATCTACTAGTGACGTTACGCGACATGCATGTGGATTGTTGTCCAGTGATGTTGGATTTTGTGCAACTTCGGCGGTTATTCTTATTGTAATTTTATGATATTGTTTTGTACCTCCTATGGGAGATCATACTGATGTAATCATTCATGTAAACCCTTGAAAGAATTAATGTAAACCGTTGGGGAATTTTATATATAAGAAAAGAACTAAAATAAAAATTGGTTTTATTATTTTTATTTCTCCCCAAGGGAAGTCGGCCCAGTTAGGGTTAAATGTCAATTTTGTAAAGTGTATAAATAGAGAGGTTGGGCGCCTCATTTGGATAAGCAGCCAATCAAGCAAGTTTGCTAGTCAAGGAGAAGTTCGCTCCAGCAGTGAGAAGTAGTCTTTTTTGGGGTTTTTCATTAGAGATATTTTCTTCTCTCTCTCTCTCTCTTCTTGTACTCCGTTCTCAGGATTGATAATCTCTATACGAAGGTTGTTGGGTTTTCTCCCTATTTAGTTTCCCAAGATAAACTCGTGTGTTCTTTGTTTCTGTGCTTTGACTTTCTTCTAGAGATCCTATTATTCACTTACAATAAAGATATACTGCTATAATCTTGTAAAACATAACAAGGTTTCATAGCAGTTCTAGAAGAAGCCATTGCCGAGAACTAGGGCTTGTTATTTGAAGGCCTTCCCTCGTCATTTCTAGAGAAAACAAGACTTGGAAAGTTTGCTCTAGGGGAGGCGCATCTTCTGGTGAAGGAAGAATCAAATTCCGAGAAGTTTCATTTTTTACCTAATTTCGTTGTTGTAGCCTGTAACTACTGCGGAAATTAAGGTTTCAAGTTTTGAGTTGATCAGTCCACAGTTTTGGCTCTACCTCACCATCCCTCAACTCGCCTTGCCAGGGCGCATCTATCTGTGAGGTTAATTTCATAAAACTACAACTTTCATTTTTTACCTAACTCCTACCAGGGTTTCTGGTTCAGATCTACAGGAAATATGATTGGAATGAAGGTTGAAGATTGTCTTGATGGAGCCACCAACTTCATATTTTGGAAGTCTAGAGTTATTCTCATCTTGGAAGAGAATGACCTCTTAAAGTTCATCAATGAGAAGGTCCCAGAACTAGAAGCTGAAGAGGACAAGTCTCAATGGAGGAAGAATGACGCCCGAGCTAGGAGAATACTAGTGGTCTCAGTCAAAGACCACTTGGTTCCTCAAATTTAACAAAAGAAGACAACTAGGAAGATGTTCAACACCCTAAGGAGAGTATTTGAGCACAGTATCATCAATGTGACTCTCACAATGAGGAACCAACTATCAAACATGAAGATGGCCAAATTTGAATCAATTTCCTCGTACTTCATGAGGATTACAAAGCTAAGGGACAAGCTAAGATCCAGTGGAGCCTATTGAAGATAAGGAGTTTGGCATGACTACACTAAATGGGCTTCCACCATCCTGGGAGTCTTTCATCCAAACCATCAGTGGACGCACCAAGTTGCCCAAATTTGAGAGACTATGGGAAAATTGCACTCATGAGGAGACGAGGATTGCAGCAAGGCAAAGACTTCATGGAACCCAACCTGAGGAGAATCAAGCATTCATGGCCCATGCCAGGAAAGGCAAGGGAAAGGGAAGAAAATATCATCACCATAAGTATCAAGGTAGAAGACCAAGTCCTTCTCCGGATCAACAAGAAAAGAAGAAGGATCTATCGCAAATTCAATGCTTCAGGTGCAAGAAATATGGTCACTATGCAAACAAATGTCCAAGTTCAAGCAAAGGAAACATGAAGCCTCAACAGTCAGTTGATGTAGAAGAAAGTCATCATCACAAGAAGCAAAGGAGTGAAGACCGTACATAATTATTCTTCATAGCGGCATTATCAGGTATTGTTCCCACCACTAGTGACATTTGGCTCTGTTGTCCGCCGATTGCACACCAGCAACAGAAATCTTCCGAAAGCTGTCTCCTCACTTGAGAAAGTGGGAGAGGTGTGACCTTGGGGGCAAGCACAGAGCCAAGTACTGTCACCTACTCCTAGCTCCTCCGTTTAGGCTATAACTCTTAACGAAGCCAAGGGGGGTAGTCCCTAACAAAGAGTTTCTAAGGCTCAAAGTGTTTAAGTTAATTTTATGGTAATGATGCGGATGGGTGTTGTTTAGGAGTTTGTTTATGATGAAGATGATTACAACTATTATAAAATAAAAATTTGAACACAAGACAAAGGCAATCCACGTTGTTGCACTAGATTAAGAGATGAACAATATATCAAGAACTTGTGAAATAAAACAGCATTCACAGATAAAGATTTTATAAATCAAAGGACAAATGGTCCAGATAAATAATGATGCATGAAATGACAAACCAGTGCCTTATGGAGTCAAACCTCTGCGATGCTTGAAAAATAATAAAAGTACAAATCTCGAAATAATGCTAGTGGATGTGTTATGCGATTGCTCTTGGTACGTTTTAAATATTTTAATGGTCTTATTTATTATGGCTTGTCAAAGGTATCAAAGACCAATCGGGAAAGCGTTCGAAGTTATTCCGTTCTAGACATGTCGACCCGTCCAGTATCCCAGGCTAGTTTCCGGTGGATTGACCAGCTAGCCAGGACTCTAAGACAACGGGGAGTTCTAGCACCCTTATTGAGAATTGACTTTGAATGCTTCCTACAACGTCGGTGCGTTGGTTATGGGGTAAAATTTTATTATGTTGTTATTGCGAGCTTAACAAGTCCGTTCACCATTCTGAGTACGAGCCCAACTATGAAAGTCGACAAAGCATACTAGGTGAGGGACATCAACGAAGTAAATTTATTAAAAGGGGAATGTGAGTTGCAAAATTTTATTAGAAGAATTAATTAAACCCTCCAACAAAGAGCGCTCTTGACTTTGTCTTATGACAAAAGTTCAAGAGTCTTAGCTATTCTATATGCCTAAATGCAAGGATGATGCAAACGCACTAATATGCTCTCCGATAGAAAGTGCTCTTGACTTGGATTCCGGCAAGTTCAAGAGACTTAGAATTAAGTTAACAAATTAAACAAAGTAAAAGTACATGAAATAAATGAAAACAAACAAACCCTCCGATAGAGAGCACTCTTGATCCACCTTACGGTGAGATTCAAGAGATTTTAGTTCTTTTTACTTTTTGCAAAATTATATCAAATGAAAGCAAAAAACTAAGATAAAACCAAGTAAAAAGAAACAAGAAACTTTTATTTTCTAGCTTTTATGAAAGCAAAACTTTTCAGAAATGAAACTATCTTTCCCTTTTCTATTCTAAGCATTTACTCTACAAGCATGCAAACATGAAAATGGACGATACAAGCTTCCCCCAAATGGAGGAAGAGGGGTGTGGGAGCCTTTATCCCACTTGCTTTTTATTAACTTTTTACAATGTTTTTTGATGTTTTTTGCCTCTTCTTGAATGAGCAAGGTGAGAAAGGGAAAGAGAGAAGAGAGAGGTGTTTTTGTCTTTTTTGTTCTTTGCTTGCTTTTAGCCTTTGGGCTTTTCTTGATTTTCCTGAAAATAAGAGCTTTTAACACTGAATTGGTATATGTTAGTCTAAAATAAAATGAATCAAATCTACAAACTAACATTAGAAAAGAAGGTAAACTTCTATAGTGAAAATGGAGGAAAGAAGAAAGGAGGAGGAGTTGCGAAACGAAAGAGGAAAAAGGGCAAAAAGAGGGCTGCAAAAAGGGTAAAAGAGGGCTGCAAACTAAGTGAAGAAGGGCTGCAGAAGAGGTGAAGAAAGAGGCTGCAAACTAGAGTAAAAGAGGGCTGAAACTAAGGGAAAGAAGGCTGCAAACTAAAGTGAAGGAGGGCTGCAAAAGAGGTGAAGAAAAAGGCTGCAAACTAGGGTAAAAGAGGGCTGCAAACTAGTGAAGGAAGGGGGAAAAGAGGGCAGCAAAAAGAGAAGAAGATGAGCAAGCCAAACAAGGCAAGAGAGGGGAAGCCAAAGGATAGAAAAATGGAACTTAGGGCTTCCTAAAGTAACCGGTAACCAAAATAATTTTATCTTGTGGATGGAACACAAGAGAGAGAGAGATACTCCTAGCTTTCTTTTTGTAGCAAAAGATGACGAACCCTGTAGGTCCTGCAATCACAAAGTGTTATACTCAAAATGGTTGTTTTGAAGCATGGGATAGAAGCATCTGAGCTCACACCCTTCTACAATCTGTGAAGCCTGATAACACACAAAGCTCAATACAAGAAGTGAGATCAAAATTATATGCTAGTATGCTAGGAAAATCAAAACAAGATCAACATTTCGTATTACTGACTACTCATGTCCATCTAGATATTTATTTACTTTGCATAAATAACCAAATTGAGACAACAAATGGCTATTCTACCGTGCCAACAATGGCCTTCTTGAGCTAGCAAATTAATCAATCATATACAAGTATTGAAATAGAGGAGTTAGAGACAATATCACCTCAACCATGAGGTGTTCACCACATTCAAAAGCTCATAGACCTCCAAAGTCGAATATTTTTATTAACAATTCAAAGCAAATGCTTGATACAATTTTCCTAGAGTAACTCTACCACAAAAGTTCCACCTTGAAGAGAGTGCCAAGCACCTCTATTTATACCAAAAAAAAAAGCCCCAGGGGGGGCATTCATGAACTAAGGATCAAGCCAGAGTTAAGTGAGCTTGAACTAAGCTAACTAAACCAATCAGCAAAATCGATGGGGTGATTATTAGTCTAACCGAAGTGCTGGTATGAAGGAGGTGCCACCTTGCTCCACCAACAAAGCCACCTCAACAAATCACAAACGCTCCAATGCACTCACCAAATTCCACACGTGCAAAAGGTGCGGCAGCCTGGCATGAAGGAATAAATTAAATTGAAGCTTGGTGGACAAGGTATAACACACTCCCAAAATGCATTGTGTGTTGAAAGCGTAGGTTCTAAGTGGAGAGGGGTCCACCCCCTTCCACTCACATCCATACTAGCGAATGGTGGTAGCGTGAGATTTCACGTCACACCCTCCTTTTAATTAATTCGCTATCACCTCTTCCATTCACTAGCATACTCCATGATTTAAAACATTACTATTTAACGTTTTATTTAGTGGATGCCCCCCCATATCCCACTCATCACCACATAAGCGTGAGCCTTCACTTCACATTTCACCTTCACGTCATCCTTTCTTGTATTAATTCATCACTTTTAAAAATATAACCCAAAGTCTTAAGTTATAGTTTTAAAAAGGGTAGTAAATCCATGTGGGACCCATGCCATGTCACCTTCTCATCATTTTTTTTATTAATTTTTTACTTTTCAAAACTGACTTTGGTGCAATTTCTCCAAAATTAGCATTTAAATGTTATTTTGGTGCTCAATTAGCCGATTGATGACTTTCGGGATGCTTCGGCTGCTCGACTAATGGTGAAAGTGACCCCTGGGGTGAAGATGTTGCTCTGGGCTTGAAAATGAGCCCAACCTTGCCGAAAACAGACTTCGGATCACACTTTTATTACATTTTGAAATTTTCCATTTAAACCATTAAAAAATGGCTTAAAAAAACGAAAAAAAAAAAATATTTTTCTCGGAATCCAACGAAACTTTAGGGGGACCTAGTACATGTTCATACGACTCAATCGGAATGCCTAGCATGACAAAAAACACTGACACGAAAGCTCTAATAACCTCCCAAGGCCGAAACAACAAGACAACTACCCCAGCTTTGGAGGAGCGAGTGAAAAAGTCATAAATTATTGGTCGTTTGTTCAACAACCAATAATAACCAAGGGAAAAAACACTCTGGGCTAGTCAGCTTGATGCCTGAGTTTGGGAAGCCGAGCCTTTTATAAAAAATTAAATGCTAGGACATTTTTTACAATCTCCCCAAGGGGGTATGAACATGTATTTACAAAAATTTCCGAACAGACTCCTAGGAAAAGGCTGGCGAACTTCTAAATTCTGATCACGAACAAGTGTACTTGTTCAATGCTCTGGCAGCTCACCGAAAAATCCACTAAGTGCAAAATTAGTGGATAACAGGCTCATAGATGGTGGTCCTTCCAGGCATACGACAGAATATAAAGAAAATATCTCAAAAATAGTTGAGAAAGAAACTAATCTTTGTGTAGGACTTGGAGATAATGCCAACTATACCATGAAGGGATCTGGGGCTACCTCCCTTCAACTAGAATCTAAAGATATGTTACATTTGAGTAATGTGTTGTATGTGCCTGGTATGAAAAGAAATCTTGTCTCCATATCTTCCTTGAAGGACAAGGTGAAATTTTTAATACCCCAACCCGTTTTCAATTTTCATCCTGCTGCATATTGTTTAATGCCCACCCAACATGCATGTACATTTAAAAATAAATATTCAACTGTAAAACTTGAAACACTTGAGATAAAATTCAACTTTTTCAAATTCAGATTTTTACTAGCAGCCCTAATTTTCAAACTCAGAAAATTAAATCAGTCACACACATGAAAAGATAGACTCAGTATTTTTTACCATAAAGGTCCAGGATAAAACCCCGAAGGAAAAACCTGTTCAAGAGAGATAATTTTATTTTCATGCAAAATTTACAAATCAAAACCAGCAGTACTTATCTCAGCATTTCATCTTGAAATGTGTGTCAAAACCTTGTTGTATGGACTGCAGGAAAAACAAGAAAAACAACACCTCGAAATCCGTGTTATACGGCCCACATGTGCAAATTGTATGGACCGTTTTCTCGATTTTTGTGCTCAGAATTTCCTCGATCTCTGTGCATTGTACCTGCTGCTCCTCTTCTCGATTTTTGTACCATGTACGGTCAACAAAACCCAACAATAAATGTTGTACGGACTCCCTCAAAAACTATGCCCGGATTTCTAGAAAATCGTGTTGTTGTACGGCCTGGTACAATACGGCCTCTTGTTGTACAGAATCACTCCAGTAATTAATGCCTCGAAAACCGTGCTATCTTGGGAAACGTGCCCTACAAAAATCCTCTCAATTTCTGAACTAGGGTTTGTCTTCTTCTCTCCCAAATCGACTCTCTTTTCTTCTCTCCACTCCAAAAATTGTCTCTTGGAAATTATCACAATAATCACGAGTTTGTCTTTCCTTCACCCTTTTTGTGTGAGTAACTTCCTCCTCAAATCCAATGGATGAAATTAGATGAGATCCTAGGGTCAAGATCACATCTCACATGTTTCTCATTAAAAAGCAATTAATGATTTTTAAATAATAAATGTGAGACTTATTACACACCCACTTAATAATCTCATTAAAGTCACTTAAGACTTTATTACTCATTTTTAATTTACAAAGTGACTTTTATATCAATAAAGTCAATCTCACTTTATAAATGGCTAGGGATCACATTTTTAAAGTGTCCTTGTCCACCCCAAGGCCATGCGTGGACAAACACTTGCTAGGTAACTTTTCAACACTCCCTCTTACCAAGGAAAGTGTTCTTCACCACTCCCATTTTGTCTCTGAAATGAATATGCTTCCCTCTTCCCAAAGACTTTGTGAGAATATCTGCCACCTGCTCATCTGTAGAAATGTACTATAACTCAACAGCTCCTCTCTGGATATAATCTCTGATGAAGTGGTATCTAAACTCAATGTGTTTTGACCTGTCATGAAACACTGGATTCTCAGAGAGCTTGATGCAACTCTAATTGTCACAATGAATGATAGTAGGCCTCAACTCCTAACCAAATAAATCAACCATGAATTTGGGAAGCCACAATGCCTTGCAACTAGCCTGACTGGATGCCATGTACTCAGCCTCTGGAGAACTCAAAGCAACGGACTTTTGCTTCCAGCTGAACCACGACACAACAGCCAAGCCCAACCTAAAACAACAACCGAAAGTGCTCTTCTGTTCCGAAGCACTGCCTACCCAATCTGAATCCGTGAAGCTAACCAAGTCCACTCCACCTGACCTTCTGTAGTCCAAACTCCAGACCATAGTCTACAGTCCCAGCAAGGTATCTCAAAATATGTTTTGCAGCTACCCAGTGCACTCTCCTGGGATCCACCATGAACTGACTGAGAGTGTTCACTGCAAAACTCATATTTGGTCTGGTGTTGACCAAATACATCAACGAACCAATGAGCTGACGAAACAAAGCATGATCCACCAACTCTCCCTCAGAAGCATGAAGCTTCTTCCAATTGGTGATCATGGGTGTAGACATAGGTCTACAATCTTCCATCCGAAATCTCCTCGGAACATCTACAGCATATTTTCCTTGCCCTGGGAAAACATGTCCATCCTCCTGCCATACCTCCATGCCTAGATAGTAGTGCATCAACCCAAGGTTGATCATCTCAAACTCCAAAGCAAGATCCTTCTTGCAAGCCTCAATCAAGTGCTCCCCTCCTGTAATGAATAAGTCATCAACATACAGTAGAAGAATGAGCGTAACACCTCCAACCACAATGTAGTAAAGGTTGGGATCCGCCTCACTCTTCTGAAACCCAATCGAAAGCAAATAAGAATCAATCCTTGAGTACCAATGTAATATCCTGGATTCGGGACGATCACAAAATCTATGAATTTATCAACCTTAATCAATTTTACATTGATTTATAACTTTCACCAGCAACATGTATTCTCATAGACATTTCATCAAACACTTTAGACACATTCCATAACACATCACAATGGCGAGATAATATTGGCACCTTTATTATGACCAACAAAGAGTAAACAGTACAATAATTATGGCTATGATATCAGCTACCAAGATACGTTCAACAAGAACCTGAAAGGTGATGCCAACCCAGATGATGAAGCTCCAATGAAGACCCTGAATGGATCCTTCCTATTTGTCCAGCTAGGGTGGATCCATCATACCACCGAAACTAGACCAGAATGGATGGATGGAGTTTGCCAACCCCAAACGAAAACTCTAGGCTAACCCCTAGACAGTCTCAAGAACAAATCTCCCAATATTCAAGCATGCCTTTTCCCTTTGCCTCCGCCTCCTTTTATCCTTGAAAAGTCTCCAATACCATGGATAAATACCATGGGCCAGTGAAAACCATGTTCTATTGTCTACTTTTTGCCCATACCATAGAAAAATACTATAGAACAGCAGAAACCATGCACTGGGTCATTATTACTTCCCCTTAGCCAATAATTATTTTCTCCTTATTTGTCACCATTAATAATTTTCTAAATTCTTCTTAGGTGACCTTGGTCTATTTTCCTTAGGCCAAAATTGGGGACATGACAACCAAACCCGAGGGGCTTGCTTCAAACCATACAAGGCCTTTTTCAGCCTGCATACATGAGAATCTCTCTCATAAATCTCAAATCCCTGTGGCTGCTCTAGATATACCTCCTCCTGTAGAAGACCGTTGAGATAAGCGGTCTTCACATCAATCAAATGGATCCTCCAACCCATCTCTGCCTCGACGGAGATCACTGCTCTGATCGAAGAAAATATGGCAACCGGCACAAAGGTCTCATCATAATTAACTCCCTCTATCTGTGAGAACCCACGCGCTACAAATCGAGCTTTGTACTTCTCGATGATGCCATCTACGGCATGCTTGATTTTGTAGGGCCACTTGGAAGTCACAACTGACTTCCCCTCTGGTCTTGGAACCACTTCCCACACCCCATTCTCCGTGATGGAATTGTACTCTTCCATCATGGCATCTCTCCAAACTTGGTGTACGGAAGCCTCCTCATAAGAAGTAGGCTCGGACTCACGCAAGCTAGTCACCTATGCCATATAGCTGGAAAATCTCTCAGGTGCCTTGCTCTCTCTGACCTTCCTCCTAGGTGGCCCCACAAACTCCTTTGCTTCCTTCACAAGCTCCCTAAGCCAAATTGGCTTTCTCTTCTTTGAAGTAGCACCCTGTGGCAGACCCTCCTCTACATCCTCATCAGACAAATGCCTCCCTGAAGAAGTACCAAGGGTCTGAGATCATGTCCCTGGTGAACCTGAACCTGTAGCATGCATATCCGAATCACCTGAAGGTGTAACCTATGAACCTTTGATCCGTGAACCTGTCCCTGTACCAGAAGTCCTTGTAGACTGAGTCCCTGAAACCGATGATCCTGTAACTTGTGACCCAGTCACTCCTGAAACCTGTGACCCTGTGCCCTGACTCATTGAACTCTGTGATGATTTCACCTGTGGAGTAACCTGCTGCTCCTCTATCTCAGGATCTCAAGATCTCCTGAAGACTCGCTTCTCCTCAAACCTCACCTCCCTCCTCACCACAACTTTCCTCTGTGCAAGAAGGTAAACGCAGAAAGCCTTCGAAGTCTCGTCATATCCAACAAATATACTCCTCTCCAGTAGCCTCCAACTTTGTCCTCTTCTCAGAAGGGACATGTGAGTATGTAAGGCATCTAAAAATGCAAAAGTGGCCTATCTCAGGCATCTTCTCGGTGAACATCTCCTCAGGAGTTTTGCACCCCAAGGCACGGTGCGGACTCTTGTTCTGCACATAAACATTTGTACTATAGGCCTATGCCCATAGAAAGAAAGGAAGACTCTGATCATGCAGCATGGCTCTAGCTGCACCCACTATCGAACGATTCTTCCTTTCAGCCACTCCATTCTGCTGTGGAGTGTAAGGAACTGTCAACTGCCTCCTCATCCCCTCCTGTCTACAAAACTCATCAAATGCATGGAAAGTATACTCACCCCCATTATCTCATCTGAGTACCTTGATCTTCTTTCCTGTCTGGTTCTCCACAAGAGCTTTAAACTCTTGGAAATGAAGCAAGGCCTCCTCTGATCTCTTGCTTCTAAGGAAATAGATCTAGGTCTTCCTGAAAAAGTCATCAATGAAAGTAATGTAATACTCAAAACCTGTCAATAAGGCAGAAGACATGGGACCACACAAGTTTGAATGAATCAACTCAAGCACTCCCTCTGATCTGTTGTCATTGCTCAAAAAAACAGTCTTGGTGTACTTTCCCAAAGCACACCCTCTGCATACACCACTCTGCTCTATACTGAAATCTGGCAAACCTGTGGCCATGTCTCTCAGCATCCTCAAAGTTGAATGCTGAAGGTGGGCCATCCTCCTATGCCATAACTCACACAACTCATTACTGCGCTGAGTGTGTGACAGTGCATGATGTGGCTGCAAGAGAAGCTTGTACAGTTTCCCGCATCTGACTCCAATCGCATATGAAGCAGATGGACCCTCTGCTTTGGGAAAGATGTAAACTTTCCCATCTAGGACATATACCCCAAGGCCTCTGTTCTCAATCATGGAAACTGATACAAGATTCTTCTTCAGCCCAGGGACGTACAAGACATCCCTCAGAAACATGGGCTGCATGGACTCCCTGTCAAAGCGAACTATACCACGCCCAACTGCTCTCACCACTGTATCATCGCCCAATACAACCTCCAACTCCAAGCCTGTCTTAGAAATATCGGTGAACATGTCCCAACCACCTGTCATGTGACTCGAAGCTCCACTATTAATGTACCAAGTGGAGGAAGTAGTGGAAGCACTCGGTGAATGCCCAACAAACATGGAATGCTCCATGTGATCCTCAACGTCCCTACTGGTGATGGATGATGCTCTCTACACAAGCACCAGCAAAGAGAGAAAACTCTCTCTCAAATCTAGCAGCATACACATCAATCTCTGTTGAAGTTGTCATCTGTTATTTCTTCTTCTTCTTGTTTGGCATTGTCCAGCGTAATGCCCAAACTTCTGACAAGCAAAGCATTTCACTTTGCTCATGTCTTTCTTTTCTCCATCCTGCTGCTTAGTTCCACCCTTGGAACCCTTCTTGAACTTCTTCTTTTCCCCTTTTGCTGCTAATGCCATATTCTCCTCATCATCTTCGTTGTGAGATGTATTGCCCTGTACATATCCCCTATGGGTCTCCTCCTGAATGAAATCATCCCAAAGACAATCCCATGAAGGCATGTGTTCACAAGCAACCACTGACTCCACAAATACAGCCCATGGCTTTGCCACACCATTCAAGGCTGTACGCACCAACTCAACACTCTCTATCACCTTCCTAATAGCTCCAAGATCATCACGAACCTGTGTAATCCTAGTGAGGTAAGTGGTCGTATTCTCACCCTTGTTCATGCAAATGCTCTTTAACTTCTCCCTTAATACCATTTTCCGATTTTCATTGGAACTTTGGTAAAGGTTAGTTAAAGTGGTCCACATCTAATGGGCATGATCTTTACCTAATATGTGTGGAATCACATGATCTTTTATTGCATCAAGAAGGATTCTTCTAGCCTTAATATCTCTCTTATCAAATGCAGCTTTAGCCACTGCACCTGCGGGAACAGTCACTAGATTTGCAATAGTGTTGTTCACTATATCCCGTAGTTCACTATCGTATAATATTAGCACTATTCTAGCCTTCCATGGACTGAAGTTTACAGCCCCATCCAACCTGTCGTCTATCCTAAAACCGGTATCCATCTTCTCAAATCAGTTCAAGAACCTGTTTTCTGCTCAAAAACGTGTTTCCCTTATATCACCAAATCTTATTTCTCACTTCTAAGTTTAGCTTTCAGCCAACCACTGTGCTCTGATACCATGAAAATTTTAATACCCCAACCCGGTTTCAATTTTCATCCTACTGCATATTGTTTAATGCCCACCCAACATGCATGTACATTTAAAAATAAATATTCAACTGTAAAACTTGAAACACTTGAGATAAAATTCAACTTTTTCAAACTCAGATTTTTACTAGCAGCCCTAATTTTCAAACTCAGAAAATTAAATCAGTCACACACATGAAAAGATAGAATCAAATTTTTTTATCGTAAAGGTCCAGGATAAAACCCCGAAGGGAAAACCTGTTCAAGAGAGATAATTTTATTTTCAGGCAAAATTTACAAATCAAAACCAGCAGTACTTATCTCAACATTTCATCTCGAAATGCGTGTCAAAACCTTGTTGTATGGACTGCAGAAAAAATGGAAAGCAACACCTCGAAATCCGTGTTGTACGGCCCACACATGCAAACTGTACGACCTATTTTCTCGATTTTTGTGCTCAGAATTTCCTCAATTTCTGTGCACTGTACCTACTGCTCCTCTTCTTAATTTGTGTGCCCTGTACAGTCACCAAAACCTAGCAATAAATGTTGTACAGACTCCCTCAAAAACTGTGCCCAGATTTCTAGAAAATCGTGCTCTTGTGCAGCGTGGTACAGTACGACCTCTTGCTGTATGGAATCACTCCAGTAATTAGTGCCTCGAAAACTGTGCTTGTCTTGGGAAACGTGCCCTGCAAAAATCTTCTCAATTTCTGAACCAGGGTTTGTCTTCTTCTCTCCCAAATCAACTCTCTCTTTTTTCTCTCCACTCCAAAAATTCTCTCTTGGAAATGATCACAATAATCATGAGTTTGCCTTTCCCTCACCCTTTTTGTGTGAGTAACTTCCTCCTCAAATCCAATGGACGAGATTAGATGAGATCCTAGGGTCAAGATCACATCTCACATTTTTCTCATTAAAAAACAATTAATGACTTTTTAAATATTAAATGTGAGACTTTATTACACGCCCACTTTATTAATCTCATTAAAGTCACTTAAGACTTTATTACTCACTTTTAATTTATAAAGTGACTTTTATATCAATAAAGTCAATCTCACTTTATAAATGGCTAGGGATCACATTTTTAAAGTGTCCTTATCCACCCCAAGGCCATGAGTGGACAAACACTTCCTCGGTAACTTTTCAACGCAAGGGATATAAAGTTTCATTTTCAGATGGGAAAGTGCTTGCTTGGCACAAGAACTCAAGCATGGACACAGCAAAAGAAATTGGAGTAAGAGAGGAGAGCCTGTATTGATTGAACACTCCACTAGCTCAAGCACTAATTCATGACTCCACCAGCATGGGTGAGCTATGGCACAGAAGATTACCTCACATCAGCTATAGAGCTCTCCCAACATTAAGAAACACTGTGACAGGTCCATCAGCACTTCACATGGACCATGACGGAGTCTGCAAGGGATGTGCGCTTGGAAAGAATACCAAGGGATCTTTTCGGAATAGTGAGAGCAAATCCAAGGAAATATTAGATCTAGTGCACTCCGACTTGAGCAGACCTCTGACTGTTGCTTCGCTAGGTGGTTACAACTACTATGTAACATTTATTGACGACTACTCACGGAAGACTTGGATATACTTTCTCAAGACCAAGGAATCCGAGGAAGTGCTCAGCAGGTTCAAAGAATTCAAAGCACAAATCGAGAACCTGTCGGGAAAGAGGATCAAGACTCTGAGATCAGACAATGGTGGAGAGTAGACATCCACAGAGTTTAATGATTTCTGCAAGGAAGTAAGAATTAAGAGAGAGCTTACAGTTCCCTACAACCCTCAACAAAATGGGGTTGTTGAAAGAAAGAATCGAACAATTGCGGAGGAAGCCAAAGCCATGATACATGACCAGAGTCTACCGATGTTCTTATGGGCAGAAGCTTCCATAATAGTTGTCTATGTACAAAACAAATGCCCTAATAGAATTTTGAAGAACATGACTCAGGAAGAAGCTTTCACAGGAGTGAAGCCTAAAGTGAGCCACCTTTGTATCTTTGGTTGTCCAGTCTATTATCCACTTATTTGTACCATAGTTGGATTAGCTGAGGAGTCGCCAGTTGACAAACATGATAAATGTTTGATTCCAGTGTATCAGTTGATCCGCCTTCATGTCTAGCAAATATTGGCTAGCCATTTTTTCATTTGAATAATTTTGACCATGGCCCCACGAGGTTTGTAATAAAATGTGCTAGTAGGGTATTTTGAGTGGTTCGATCTCCTAAGACGTAGAATCTCAACTAAGGTATTCCAGGGAGTTTTTTGCCCTTGACAATTATGCTTTGCCTATAGCCGAGTATAATTGACGAGGTTTTCTCCCACTTCCTCCAAAGCTGGAATGCTCGATTTTGAATTCTGGGCCTTAGGGGTTATTAGAACCCAACTAAGTGTTTATAAACCTACTAAGCATTGTTAGAATAGAGCATGGTTTTGTCCGAAGTCAATAGGACCTTTAAAAAATTTCCGAAAAAAATTTACCGAACGCGTTAAAAAATTATTTTTTAATTTTTTAATTTTTTAATTATTTCCCTAAGTTTTTTTATTAATTTTTCCATAAATTAAATGGAAAAATCTCGTTTGTAATAAGTTAGTCATCTGGACCCCGTTTTCAGTGATTGAAGGCTCTAACCTTAAGCCAAAAATCATTCTTGATCAGCAAGCCAGTCAGATCCAACTTTCAGATCATCAATCGGACACATAACACTCATTTTCTCAAAAGTCATTTTTTGGGGAAAAAATGATTATTTTGGAGAAAATTAAAACTCTCCAAATTAATCCAAATTCAGCGAAATAAAAGGCTAAATGACATCTCAATGGGAATTTATGATGATTGGAGTTATCATAACTCAACTTCAGTCAACATTCAGTGAATAATAAAGTTATATTCAGTTAACGGATTTGTCATCTCCAGCTAAACTCCCGAATTGGATGAAATGGAGAGCACTCATTGGTTTGATGATTTGATCGAGGTAAAGACTGAAGATCACAGCAGTAGTGGCCTCTCCAGACCTAGCAATGGCTCCTCCATACCTAGGTGTAGGCCTCCCCTCACTCCCAGCTCTTCATTTTTAGGTCTGGGCTCTTAGTTATGTGCCGAGCCGGTCAAGTTATGTGATTTGGTTTTAGGGTTTTAGCTTGATCTCATTGTATAAATAGAGGCTCCTTCAGCTCTATTCGGATGGAGAGTTTGGGCATAGAAACTCTGTTGGATTTTGTAAGCTTCTTTTGTTAATAAAATATTGAGACTTTGGAGGTCATTTGATGGGCTTTTGGCATTGTGTCTTCATCCTATGTGAAGTAATATCTCTTTCACCCTACCCTTGTATTGCAATTTGATTATTATGTTTATTGAAGACTAACAATCTAGTACTTAGGCTTCTAATCAAATCTGCATTGAGTGTTTGTGTCTTCAGGGATTGCATCTAGTAGGAGCTTTCGGCATCTAATACCTTCACCATACAAGTGTTCCATTATTAATATATTTTGTTTGCAGGGTTGCAAGCGGTTCCGGAACTTTCTTGCCTTCTCCAACAAACTTCAAAAAATTCTCTTGGTTACACTGGTTACTACAAGTGGATCTCTATTTTCAAGGTTCTATCCTACCTCTTTTCCACTTTTGTAGAAATTATGAAGTCATTTAAATCTTTATTTCAAGCTTGCTTGGCTTCTACTAAGTTAGATCTAGGCTTTCTAGCCTTAGATCTACTTTTTCAAAGCTAGATCCATCTTTCTAAAGGCCCACTTTTAAAGATCTAGTTTCATTTCCATTTTTGTAAATCCATCTTTCCCTTTGCCTTGGAAAATGTGCACGAGTTTTCTCGAAAAACGTGCAAATTTTCCACTTTTAGGCTTGCTGGTTTTTCTGTGTTTTTCATTAATTTTAGATTCTAGAAATTCATTTAAAATCAGAAATTTTTCCAAAAATTCATTTTTTCAAGTTTTTGTACTTTTTCTTGAAAAACGTGTCATTTCAAGCTTGCTGTTTTTTGGCTAATTTTTGACATTTTTCTGCTATTTTTCAATTCTGGAAATTACCTAAAAATCAGAAAATTTTCGAAAAAAAAAAATTTTAATTTTTTGACCTTTTTTCTCGAAAAACGTGCAATTTTGTACTTGTTGTTTTTTTTACTGATTTTCTACAATTTTCTGCTCTTTTCCAGATTCTGGAAATTAGCCTAAAAATGTTAAAAAATCTTTAATTTTAAATTCGCAAAAAGTCTCAAATCATTTCGTCAAAAATCGTGCATTTTACATAAAAATCGGTGAGCTTGCCTGGTCCTTTCCAAGTTTTGATTTTGGGTCTCATTCCATTGTTTTGATCTTTTGTTTCATCTCATAAGGCACTTGTCTTCTCATCCACTTAATCTTTTCGAATCACAAGTTAAATTTGGTTTCCTAACACTCTTACTAGTCCTTGTTTAGAGCTCTTATCCATAGATGAACTAAAGGCAAAACCAAGCAAGAAAGAGCAAGCAGAACTAAATCCAAAGACAAGGATCCAAAACCAAAAAGAAGTCATTCTCCTTTGTACAAACTCATAAGAGTTTTTTCATTTTTACTTAAGTTACTTCTCAAAGTCCTTGCAAGGGTTAAATTCCCAAGGCATTTGTACTTCATTAATAAAACAAGGCTAAGTGGGATAAGGCCTCCCATACTTGGTTTTTCTTCCCCATTTGGGGAAGAGAGTTTTTGTTCTTAGCTTAGATTTATTTCAAGTACTTAGAGTAGTTTCAATTTTTGCAAAGTAGATACTAATTATTAGTTTAGTCATCTCATCTTTTGTTTATTTGAGCTACATCATCTTTATGTTCTTAATTCAAGCTGCTTGTCTTTTAACAAAGAACTAAAGTCTCTTGAACTTGCCATAACACAAGTCAAGAGCACTCTCTGTCGGAGAGCATTCCCACTGCATTATCCTTGCATCAAGCATATAGTTTAACTAAAGTCTCTTGAACTTCCGTCATAAGACGAAGTCAAGAGCGCTCTCTGTCGAAGAGTTGAACTGTGTGCTCCTAAAAATAAAACTTGTAACACACGCCCCTTTAATTAATTAACTCCCTCCCCTCCTTGCCGGAGTATGCTCTTGTAACACACGCCCCTTTAATTAATTAACTCCCTCCCCTCCTTGCTGGAGTATGCTCTGACCGATCTCAGATCAGAGTAGATCGGAGTACCCAAAAACGGCACTGGACCTTTAACTCCGCAAGAATAATTTAATAAAATCTAACACCCCACAACCAACGCATCGGCGTTATCTCGATAAATACTCAGGTAGTGGGCAAATTCCAAGTGTGGGCGCCCGGCAACCCAATCTGGACACTCCCTGGTTAATTTCTCTGAACACCTAGCTTGTGATTCCAGACAGGTCCGTCATGTCTTCGAATGGAGCCACTGAAAGTATTTCCGGTTAGGTTTCCTAGACACCTTAAGCAAGATCATCTTTAAAATCCTTAAAATTTACCAAGAGCACTCGCACAATCTAACGTTCACTGGTTTAATTTCTAGACCTATGTTTAATTCTCTGGCGCATTTCAGCTTCATTGACTCCATAAGGCACTAGTCCTTGTTTTAATTTGCACAATTATTTGACCAATTGTCTATTGTTTGTTATAATTGCTATAACTGAATGCTTAATTGAAGTCTAGAATTTAAACTTATCTTTCAATCTCTTGTTGCAACGTGGATTGCTCTTTGATTTTGTATCACATTTATAACAAGTATAACACCTTCAAATCATAATAACTCCTAAACAACACCCATCCGCATCCGCAACCTTTAAAGAACACTTTAACAACTTAAGAGCCATAGAAACTCTTTTGTAGGGACTACCCCCCTTGGTTCGTTAGGAGTTAGCCTAAACGGAGGAGCTAGGAGTAGGTGACAGTACCTAGCTCTGTGCTTGCCCCCAAGGTCACACCTCTCCCACTTTCCTAAGTGAGGAGACAGCTTTCAATTGATTTCTGCTGCTGGTGTGCAATCGGCGGACAACACAGTCTACATACATGTTCCCAAGGAGAAAAGGACAAAATTAGAGCCTTCGAAAAAGAAGGGGACTATCATGGGATACAGTGATTCTTCAAAGGCCTACAGAATTTACGTTCTAGGATTGAAGCAAATCGAAGTCAGCAGGGATGTGTCATTTGAAGAAGAAATGGCTATCTGGAAAGGAAGAGGATCTGACATGGAGATCGATGATAATGAAGAGATGAGATCGTCTCCCCCTCCAGCAATTCAAAAGGAGTTGCCAAAGAAAGAACAGATTGACTCCATTGATCCAGTTAAGCTAGTTGATACTCCCATAGACATTACAGTTGATCGGAAAAGGCCTCAATGGGCACAACAGACGCTACAGGATGCAGAGGGGCATGAAGCTCCACGTGGCACTTTTCGGGAAAGCAAAAGACCTCAGAGGTTCTCGACTTATGTAGCATTGATGAGTCACATATTGACTCAAAGCCAGCGACATATGAAGAAGCATCCAAGCACCAAGTTTGGAAGGATGCCATGATGGAAGAATACCAATCCATCATGAAGAATGATGTAAGGGAGGTTGTACCAAGACTTGAGGGGAAGTCAATAGTGATTTCCAAATGGATTTTCAAGATTAAACATGGAGCAAATGGCAGTGTGGAAAAACACAAGGCTAGATTTGTTGCCATAGGATTCTCTCAGAAAGAGGGAGTTGATTACGATGAAACATTTGCTCTCGTGGTTCGACATGCTTCCATCAGGACTATTATTGCTATTGCTTTATCTATGGGATGGAATTTGCATCAGATGGATGTCAAGACCACCTTCCTCAATGGTGTAATTAAGGAAGAAGTATACATTGAACAACAAGATGGGTTTGTTGTCCATGGGAAGGAATTCCACGTCTGCAAGCTAAAAAAGGCTCTATATGGACTCAAGCAAGCACCTCGTACTTGGTATGGACGGATAGACGGATACTTGATGAGCTTGGGATTCACCAAGAGTGATGCAGATCCCAATCTTTACTACAAGATTGTGGAAGATGATCCACTAATTCTAGTTTTGTATGTCGATGACTTGTTTCTCACAAGAAATGAGAAGTTGATTACATGGTGTAAGAAGAAGCTTTCCTCTGAGTTTGAAATGAAATATCTTGGATTGATGCATTACTTCTTGGGATTAGAAGTATGGCAGAGGAAATGGAAATTTTCCTAAGTCAAGGAAAATACACCATCAATATACTGAAGAGATTCGGAATGTTGTACTACAAGTCCATGGCTACTCTAATTGATGCAAACCTGAAGAAGTTGAGGGACTCAGCTTCAGATTTCGACTTGATTGATCCCACCATGTATTGCCAGTTGATTGGATCGTTGATGTATCTGACGAACACCAGGTCGGATATATGTTTTGCTGTCAATGCTCTCAGCCAGTTCATGAGTGAGCCAAGGAAGATTCATTGGACTACTACAAAACATGTACTCAGATATTTGCATGGCACTCTAGATATGGATTGAGATATGCTTCAAAATGTGACTTGAGATTACAGGGATTTTCAGACTCGAATAGGGATTTTCAGACTCGAATTGGGCCGGATGCGCTGCAAATAGGAAGAGTACTTCCAGATGTTGCTTCTGTTTGGGTTCTGCAGTTATTTCCTGGTGCAATAGGAAGTAGACCTCAATAGCACTCAATACAAAAATTCGAGAAGCAGTATGGCTTCAGAAACTCCTTACAGGATTGTTTGGTCAAATTCCAAGACCAACTATCATTCACTGTAACAACCAAAGTGTAAAGTTTCCTTTAATATTCAAACTAGGGCTAACAATGCATGCAAAATCTCTATTGATAACCACACATGAATATCTTTTACAGTATGCAACGGAATATAAAACTGAGAAATAAATCACAACATCACATCACAATATTGACACTATTATTTTGGGTATGGAAACGCCCAAAAAAAACCCAAGGTGGGAAAACCGGTGCAACAGTCAGATATAGATTTTATTATGAGAAAATATGGAGCATTTACAATACTGCAAATTCACCCAAACCTAGCGAATGCAGTTACACGGCAGAATCACTGGGCAAACCCCCAACTAAACATCAGCGCCCTCCTGCAAGAGTGTATGGCCTCACACATGCGGATTCATACGATTGTACGGCTGCTGTACGGAATCTGTACAGCATATGTACGAAATCCATACGATCTTGTACAGCTCCCTCTGAAGCCGAATGAAGAAATATCAAGATAGTAATCTATATGAAAGAAGAACTGGAAGAAGAGTTATAATGGGTAGTGTGTCGTCGGCAAGGATGGGGAGCCTACAAATGTGATCTGGACGTAGTCGATCGACCACTGGGGTAGGATCGAGGCTGGCCACATTGTTGGGTTTAGATGGATGTAGAGGTGGTATGTCGTGTCCTAACTGATCTGCGGTCAAAAACAGTACCATCCTCTATCGATTTCTCAGTGACCCTAGAGGAGGGGAGAACCAAAATGAAGGAAGTAATCTGCTAAGTGGAGCCTAGTATTGACTGCTAATGTCGATGGAGGAGGAGGGACCAAAGACGGAGGGCCTCCTGCCAGTATAAGGTCAAACATCTCTGATCTAGATACCCAAAGAAACTAGCCAAAAACTAGGACTCCGCGAGAAGTGTTAGCATTTTAGCTCAAGAGGCACTCCGCATACATGGAATAACTCAATCCACTAGGAACTTAGAAGCTATGTCTGCTTGAGTGCCCTACACAGTTGTCATTTTCCTTGACTATCGACATTTTTTACTTGTGACAAGGTTGCTAGAAAGATTTTGGGGATTTTTCTTCCTGTCACTCAGTTGATTTTGTTGGAAGCCTCTACTGTTGTGCTAATATAGAGTATTATCTGCTTGTAGACCTCGTAACATTTGCTTCATTAACTCGGGGTGATTACTGTCAATTCATCAACACATTCGTACTTCTCTCTAGTTGTCGCTCCTCTTAGGTAGGTTGACTTCAAATTATTTTATATCCCCACTTTACTAATGAACCTTATAAAATATTTGATAAAATTAGATTGTACTTTTTTGCCAACTTTGAAAAAAATTATTCATTATTTTTGTTGTCAAGATTTTGGGATTGTTGTAGAAATTGTCTTCTCTCTCCGTTCACTCACTAAAACCCCCACACTAGGACATATATTTACTATTAGGATACATTTGCAAGCCATGCTAAAAGTCATCATATACTTGCTACAAAAGCAGTGAGCACTAAATGTTTTCATAAGAATACACACACATTCAACATAAGCACAAGTGTAGAGAGAATAATAAATATGTACATTAACCTTGTAGCAAATATACATCACAGGGCTAACATAATCCAGGTTACCCATGAACAAAAACACACATACCACTTTCTCAGTTATAACTTATGACATCTCTTGGATACATGAATCATAGAACTGTAGGGTCACTATGCGGGTTTACCCAACTAACATTAACCTTAACATCATAACATCATATTGGTCACACAACTAGCATAATATATTCACATGTTATGAAACATAACATTACAACAATATAAGTGGTCACATAATAAATATTATGTTAGAGATAACATTTTTGCTCCTCCAACATGTTAATCAAATTCAAAACTAGTCAAATTTCTGCTTGTACCTAGGATCCAATAGCTGCTTGTAGATTAACGTTTACAACTGCAAGAAATTACTCCCACATGTGGGTATGTACTTCCTACATGAAATGATGATTCAATGGTGGAAATTCGAGTCCAAAGACAGAAATTATTGGGTTGTAATAAAGAGTTTCTGAATGCTTGAGCCTCCAAAGGTTATAGTTGAGGGGAATCCAAAGGGAACTTGAACATTTAGGCCTGTTACCACCTAAGTTGTACTTGGTGGAGTTTTCAAGCGAGTTGGCAAAGTAGAACTATATACTTGTTCATTCTTCATAATTCAGAAGTCCGCCAGGCTTTTTCTAGGAATTTTTTTTTAAAAAATTGTAACACATGTTCATACCCCCTTGGGGAAATTGTAAAAAATGTGCTAGCATGGTCAATTTTATAAAAGACTCGGCTTCCTAGACTTAGACATCAAGCCGACTAGGCCAGAGTGTTTTTTCCCTTGGTAATTATTTGTTGTTCAACAAACGACTAATAATTTCTAAGTTTTTCACTCACACCTCCAAAGTTGGGGTAGTCGTTTTGGTGGTTAGGCCTTAAGGGGTTATTGGAGCCTCTGTGTCCATGTTTATGAACATGCTAGGCATTCGAATTGAGTCGTATGGACATGTGCTAGGTCCCCCTAGGTTTTTGTTCAATTCTGAGAAAATTATTTTTTCCCTCAAAATTAGGCCATTTTTTAATGGTTTAATTTAAAAATTTGTAGAAGGCATAAAAGCTTAATCAAGAGGCAGAATTTGGCATGTGGAGGCTCGTTTTCACACTCAGAGCGTCCTCTTCACCCTGGGACCTACTTTTCATATGTTTCAGGCAGCTAAAACATCCTGTAAAGCATTATTTCTCTAACAGTGCGTCAAAACGGCAATTTAATGCTAATCATGCAACAAATTGGCACAAAAGGACAAGCTTGAAAAAGTCAAAATTGATTTGTTTAATGTATGGGGTGACGTGGAAAATGGTTCCCCCATATCATGTGACCCTTTCCAAAAGCTAAGGAGTCAAACTTAGGATAGTTTTAAGAATTACAAATCATGAGTTTGGTGAGGTGACGCCACCCTCACGTGAGTTTTTTGCCCATCTCCTCTTGACTTCGCATGGGCCCATATGAGTTGGCAAGTGAGTCAATAATTTGGCTTGGATTTTTGTGAAGGATGAGTCCCCCACGAATCATGGCTTATACCTCCAGTTTATCTCCACTTTGGATATGTGTTATCTCCTCAAAGACTCGTGCGTGGGTGTTGTGGCGTCATATGGATGGTATGGAGAGCATCCAAGGGAGGGCGCATCTTTTGTGAGAGATGTGGCACCGTATATCTAGCACTCAAGCTCAATCAAGATCCACTTTTATCTCATGCACTCTGGTTAAACTCACTTGAAATCAACATGAAATCCACTTCATTGGCACTTGTAGATCCATTCCTCCCCTCTCTCATTTGGCTATTTAAGCGAGCATCCTTTCCTCATCTTTTCAAGGTCAGAGGACTGAAGGTCTGCTCTCATTGTATTGCATTGTATTATTTTTGGAATAATAAAAGGCTTTGGAGGTCTCATGTGGTGCATGGATCAAGTGTCGGATGATCATTGTCTCATGTTGTTGTTGAGGTAATCTGTAGAATTTCTTTTATGCATTTGTTATTCCTTGTCAAATCTAGCCTCAATGAAGGATTAGTACTAATCGGTAGGAGTGAGTGAAGTAGTTTCTTTGCTCTCTTAATTAATTTATGTTCAAGATTTAAAATTTGCATGTTGATTTGCTTATGGGTATGCTCTTCTTGTCTTTACCATGAGTTTTTACTAGATTTGACAAGTCTCTTGGCAAGTGTAAAGGTGTTTTACAGGTGCTTCTCTTGGATTTGTGTGAGATCTTGCTTGCTTCTCTCACTCTCCAAGAACTCATTATTGAAGAGGCATAGTCCCTCCGCTCTCCACCAACAGACTCCATAGCCCAAGCATTCCCAAGCTTGAGCTCTTTCCTTCTCTCTCTCTCTCCCTCAATTTTAAATCAAACTTTCCCCTTTGGTTACGGTTACTCACATGCTTAAGCAATTTAGTTTCTCATTCAAAGAATATCTAAAGGCTGATCTTTTTAAGCATGTTTCTAGATCTAGAATTGTAAAGCATCATTCTTAGAATAGATCTAGTATTGTTAAGTACTTGTGCATATTTTTCAATCATTCAATACTTAACTATTTTATGCTTCTAACGTTATATTTAGCACATTTGGTGCAGGATAGGTGGCTGGTTTTTGTCTTTTATTAACAGGACAAGGAGAAGTGCTGCTGGAAATTTGAAGATTTAGGCCATCCAAGGCTTTCCGAAGCAACATTCCTCTTTCTTGCTTCATTTTTAAAAACCGGTAAGCCTTTGGATCCAAATCTATAAGGACCATTGGCATCCACCTCAAGCATTGTAAATACCGTAATAAAATGTTTTGAGTAGGATCCTTCAGAGCCCACAGCCCATACCCCCTGGGGGGTTTTGCGTCGATGCACTTTTTTCATGGTTTTGCTTTTGTTAGTGTAGTTTTTGCTTTATAGATCAGTATACTTTGTTATTTCAAGTTTCAGTTTCATTCATTACAAAGTAATACTAATACTAACCCCACGACTTCTCGAATTACCCGAAAGGGGAAAGAGATGTGTGGTAGGATAAATTAGAAAACCTTGTGTTTGTTTTGTACTGCTTTTGCTTTTCTAGTAATTTACTCCCCTTGCTCTCCCGATTATGGTTTATAACCTGAAAGAGATTATCGGGGATTTAATAAACAAGAAAATACCTCGCAATAAAATCCTTAAAAGTTACCAAGGCTTCGTTGTGTATGCTATGCACCGCTGCAGTTCGACCGACCAGTCGAATGCATCAAAGGCAACGAGGGTGGCTAGTTTAAGATAGACTCACATTTAAATTAACCTCCCAAGGCGAAAATCCAGCACCTCAAATTAATCCATTGCAGGGAAAGTTCACAAAGGCAGCGAGAACCACTGGATAGTGACCTCGGAATACCGTCAGGCTACACCCTCGTTGGTGTAGTGTTGGGCACATCCCAGAGACTCCGATCCAGCCCACATATTCTTCGTGTGGAACCGCATCGGATAAGGGTTTTGGACATACTCCGCGTACCGTCAGGTATATATGGAGTTCCCTTCCCCCCAATCTAATCTACTCATCTTCACATCCTAAAAATAAAATTACCAAGAGCACTTGCAAAACAAATCTTTCAGCACTATCAACATTTTTACTTTCATTGGTGACTCCATTTAAGGCATTGGTTTGTTTTATCTCTATTACATAATGTAATTCTGGTGTCGATTTACTCTAATAATTTTGTTACCAGAATATATTATCTTATCTGTTGTTGTGCTTTTATTCACTTTTATTTCAAATCTATCCGCAAGCATCTTGGTACTTGTTTTTATAAACTCCTAAATATATCACTCATCCACAAACACACTAAACTCTTAACAGCCTTAGAAACTAATAGGGTCTACCCCCCTTGGCTTCGATTAGGAGTTGGCCTAAATGGAGGAGTCAAGAACAAGGTGACAGCCTTGAATTGAGATTTGCCCCCAAGGACGCACTTAGTGGCTTGAAGATTTCTGCCACGACAACCTAACGCCCCAAGTACGTGAAAGGCAGCAACAAGGACTAAATGAATTTACATAGCATCTGACATAAACATTTAACCCCTTTTCTCACTAAAGCAAAAACAAAAATGTTTTCCAACTAGTTTGATCTAGAACTTGGTTTCTACAAAGAAAGCATACAAAAGTGATATATATGGTGTTAAAAAACACCCATAAATAAATAAAAATTAAATGTAATGGGCAATTGCACTTAGATGCAGCAAAATTTTGACCCTAAAACACTGCGTACGAAAATGTTGCTTTCTACCCTATGCAAGGTCCACATAAATAAAAGTGAGATGCACCGATAAAAAGGAATCTACTTAACTTACCCGCCCGTCAGTTCTTTTGCAAGCCACCCACCAGGTAATTGACTAAGAGCGTATCCCCAAAAGAAAGATGATTGAACCAGTCCTGCAGTTGATGAATTCCATCCTAGCTGATGTGACATGGGAATAATTGCAACACTGAGATTGACCTGCCAACCAGAGTAGATAATGAGAAGAACAATGTTTTACCTTCTTCCTTTATTACACATAGATGTGGGAAAACAGAAATAGGTCATTCTTTATTCCCTTAACTATAAATAAATCAATAGGTTAAATCTTAAACACATGTTCACACATGAAAGTAAAGGACTAAATATCTAGAAGGATTCACTGTACAATGCTACTACAATGCAGAAAATAAAGCTGCAAGCTAGAGTATGCTATCTTTAACCCGAGTCAAGACTCCTCCCTTGCTGATTGTGCCATCCAAAATGTGTGAGTGGTGGTAGTAAAATCCTTTTACAAGGAGAATTACCACCAGTATAACTAAATAGTATATAACAAAGATTAGAATTATAAGTTGACAAATTCTGACCAATTTTGGAAAGTATAATTAGTTGTCTAACCATTTCAGAATTTTTTTTAAATGCTGAATTGAAAAACAATTACCACCACGTGACCACACTAAGTGTAACTCAATATTTGTAATCTGTATCTCAATTCAAAACCCTTGTGCCTGTTTTAAAAATTCAAGCATTGCCATACAAAGGCGAAAAGGGAACTTGCCATGGTCCATAATGCTGGCTCTTGTCAATTTTTCACAAGTTAGTTTTAAAAATGCTAAGGATAGAAGCTACAACAATACTGGAACACTGTAACAATGAAATAATAAACAGATGTCGAGCCACTAGTTTACAATCCTATATAACTATGTCGTCAAAGAGAATATGCGCTTGTTAAATATAAATGATTTGAAAGCATAATGTCTTATGTCCCTCAAGATTGATATAGTACATAAATTCCTGTGCTGACTTGAAAGTTGAAACTACCCTTTCCAGAAATGAGCAGCACTTTGCATATTAAGAGATTTCATTTGCACTCTCAAAAGATGCATTACTAAGACATATTTCATTTGCACTCTCAAAAAGATGCATTATTTGAGCAATTTGTTCTCAAGGGCCCCAGTTGACCACTTTAGAGTTAGCATTAGATTAGTTGTGATGATCATATTTATATCAATATTGTATTTTAGTAGTTTTGTACAATCAGTTGTCTTTAGTGTAAACTGTCTTTCAAAGAACTGTAACTCTCATCTAAAAGGTTATAGTTCACATGCAATGTGTCTTTCTATATTTAATGGGTCTCTCTTTGTATTTAGCTATTGTCACTCACGTATTATCATAGTTTGGTAATATGAATTAGAAGTGTTTCCACTACACAATTTTCCACTACTAGTAATTGTGTCTCTCCTCTTGCAATTAAAGAATTGATTTTACTTCTTATCAACGTTCTCCATCTTGGCTCATATTATTTTGGAGTTATAGCCTAAATATTTGATGATGCTATCTGCTAGCAATTGCAGTCATTAAATCTTCAGCAAACTTGGTGATTTTGTCTCATCCCCCAATTGAAAATATGAGTATGGAAGTCAAACAGTTGATATGCTTTAATCAAATTTCATTACTTTTTTTCAATAAAAAATTTAAAATTTAAATATATACTTATAAAAAAATAGGATTAAGCTTCTGATTTCCAGATGAGTGTCACACCCATACCAGATTCTTTTGTCGATTCTTATCACACCCACGGTTCATGTAACTTTGTTTACATGGCATTTGCATCTCAGAGACCCTTTTGGTTGCTATCATGAGACTTTACGAGTCTATCCTTGGTCATCTTTGCCCAACCCATCATTTCTCAAATTTCATCAAGAGCACTATAACCATCAAACAACAGCACCCTCTCTCATTGACTCTATTTGGATTTGTATTGATAAGTTGGAGTTTTTTCTCATGGAGCACGTATAGGATGGTGATGGTTGTCTCCTTCATCACATCTTGACTTACTTGCTTCTGTTCACCCATGATGTGGTCCTCTTAGCCTTATCACCTAAAGGGCTTGAGAGAGAAATTGATGTGCTCTCCAATTTCTGTGATCTTCAACAAATTGACAATTAACCTTACTGAAACTAAGATCATGATCTTCAATGTGTTAAAGAAGGCTCTCTTTGACTACCACTTCCACTTCAAAGGAGGGAAGATCAATATCACCAAGGTCTACACTTACTTGGGGGTTCTCAAGAGTCAAGGCCATGATTCAGCATGAAGCATTCTTTTCAACCCCTACTCAACAAGGGATACGGTTCTCTTGCCCTACTTGAGAGATAATGCTTTCAAATTCACTTCCAAGACATCTCATCCAAGATGTACCTCTTGGGCACTAAGTTGCACCATAGTTATCATAACTAGACCGGTGATCGAACCGGCTGACCACAGGAACTGGAACAAGACAAAAACTAGAAAAAAAATGGATCACAAAATCGGTTGACCAAATTAATAAATTATACATAAAATATTCAAATTATATATATATGTGTGTGTGTGTGTATGTGTGTGTGCGCGCACATCCATGAGAAATCAAACCATTATACACAAATATGCAATGTTTCTCATGTATATAGCAAGAGTGCATACAACCAAAATAGCACCTAGTACAATCCATATTTGAACCAAAGTACATCAATAAATAGGCTATAAATGGCCTCTAAAGTGAAAATAGAAGCATATACCTATAATCTAAACTCTAGAGTCTAGACTATACAATCTAATCATATACCAGAATCATCTAAATCCTAATGCTCAGAGTCAAAGCCATAATTTATATCCTCAACAAAAGTAGACCAAAAATAGGGATCCCGAGCCTAGCTTGATTCCCCTAGGCCTGAAGGAACCTATCTAACATCAATGTTCACATCCTATTGCTATGGAAGTGGGTCCAAGTCCATCCAAAACAAAGGAGTTCAACAATCAACACCACCAACATCAAGGCACATAGAGGGGATGATGTGCTTTATTAAATGTCAATCCCATACCCTCATATATGATAGAATCCAGTGGAAATGTTGCAATCCTAAAATCCTGAAAATTGTTGACTCTATTGAATTCTGAATGGGATAAAAATTTGTACTTTTTGCATATGAATTCCGATGAGATTGGAACCTCTCAAACATCCTGAAACAATTAATAGTAATGTTAAAAATTTAATTAAAAGGATAGAAAATCAATGTCATTTTTACTTTAAGAATTTAATATTACCATTTAATATTCTTTTAAAATTCCACGTTCTAAAAGTGGGCATCTTTCACTAACATTAGCTTGCTGGTTTTTAGCAGGTCCATTAAAAAATAGAAGGAAACTCTGCTCGAAAACACATTTTTGGACATCCGGAGCTTCCAGGAGGTTCCCCTCTTAGTCGAGCTCCTTTTCTTTGTATTTTGTAAGCCTTTGGATCCCAGATAACAAGGACCAAAGAGCGTTTCCGTTAAAGCATTGTAACCGAGTAATAAAAAAAAATTTCGAGTAGGCTCTTTCGAGCCCACTCCCCATCCCCCCAAGGGGGATCCCGCGTTTTGTGATTTTTGCACTTTTCTCTTTTTTCTAGTTTTGTCTTGTATTGCAGCATTGCATACTTTGAATTCACATTATATACTTTCAATATTCACAAATTCAAAGTAATCATACTACTTACCCCACGATTTCCCGATTGAACCGAAAGGGGAAAGAGATGCGTGGTAGGACTAATTAGATAATCTGTGATTGTTTCTGGCATTTTTTCTGTTATCTAAAATCAACCCCTCCTCGCTTTCCTAATTGAGGTCCATTTGGACCGAAAGAGATTCCTGGAGGTCTTTCTTTTTAACAAAGAACACAAGTTAAAATCCTAAAAATTATCAAGCTTCCGTTGTGTATGCTCTACACTGGCTGCGGTTCGTACGATCAGTCGACTGCATCAAAAGCAGCGTGGGTGACTAAAATAACTAGATCTCACATCTTTCAATAAACCTCCCCAGGCGAAAATCCAACGCCTTGATTTAAGCCGTTGCGGTGGCAAATTACCCAAAGGAAGCAGGAACAACTGGGCAATGACCTCGAGGCACAGTTAGGCTACACCCTGTTATCCACTAATTTTGCACTTAGTTGGATTAGCTGAGGAGCCGCCATTTTACAAACATGATAAATGTTTGTTTCCAGTGTATCAGATGATCCGCCTTTGTGCCTAGCCAGTTTTGGCTAGTCAGTTTTTGTTTTGAATAATTATGACCATGGCACCGCAGGGTTTGTAATAAAATGTGCTAGTAGGGTGTTTTTGAGTGGTTCGGTCTCCTAAGACATAGAATTTCAACTAAGGTATTCTAGGGAGTTTTTTTCCCTTGACAATTATGCTTTGCCTATAGCCGAGTATAATTGACGAGGTTTTCTCTCGCTTCCTCCAAAGCTGGAATGCTCGATTTTGAATTCTGGGCCTTGGGGGGTTATTAGAGCCCAACTGAGTATATATAAACCTACTAGACATTGTTAGAATAGACTATGGTCATGTCCTAAGTCACTAGGACCCTCAGAAAAAATTTGAAAAATTTTACCGGACACGTCAAAATATTTATTTTTTAATTTTTTTAATTTTTTAATTTTCCCTAAGTTTTTAATTAAATTTTTCCATAATTTAAATGGAAAAATTCACTTTGTAATAAGTTAGTCATCCAGAACCCGAATTCAGTGATTGAAGGCTCTAACCTTAAGCCAAAAATCATTCATGATCAGCCGGCCAGCTATCTCCAAGTTTTAGAAGTTCATTCAGCCTCATAATTAATAATTTCTCCGTAAATGACTTTTACGAAGAAATTATTAATTAAAATATTAAAAATGAATATTTTGAAGAAAATAAAAAACTCTCCAAAATAAACCAAATAGAATAAAATAAAAGGCTAAATGCCATGGCACGGAGCTTTTATGATGATTCCAATCAATATCGGTTAGTTTCAGATCAAGTATCGGAGTGTAGCAGTTGAACTATCAGTCAAAAATTTGCCCTCTTTGGTCAAATCCGTTTTTGGTTGAAGTGTGGGTTATCTATTGGTTGGGTGATCATTATGAGGGAGGATGAGCCACCTCACCCCCCCTCATTACTCCAGCACTTAGTTGCAGCTCAGTTCAACTCCAAATCATCATGCCGAGCTTATTCAATTACTTCGGTGTTACTCTTAGTCCGGATTTAGGGTTTTGAGCCCTATTTTCTTTCCTTCTTGTATAAATAGAGGCTCTTTCAGCTCTATCAAGGTGGATATTTTGTGTAGAGAAACTCTGGTGAAACTTTGTAAATGCTTGTTGCTTTTATGCAACCATTGGAATAAAATTAAGGCTTTGGAGGCTCATATGGTGTGACATTGTGGATGAATGCACTTGATGGATGAGGTGATGTTGTTTTAATGCTTCTCTTTCTTATCTATTTGAGATTATGAATCTATGCTTTAGAAGGCTTCTGTAAGCACATAAGAACAAGTATTTGTGGTTTGCAAGTTAGTTGTTTATTGCTTTACTTTTAGAAATTGAAGAGAAGCATTGTTTATTCAGTCATATTTCATGCTACTTTATATTTCAATTTGTGAACTATACATGATCTAATCCGTTGTTTGGCAAGTCTATGAGTTGTTATTTTGCAGATCAGTCCATCCAACCAAGCATAAGTTCGAGCTCAGCTGCATCCTCTTCTCTTGGAGTCAAGTACAAACTTCCGGTAATTGCATGCTTTGTGAGATCCAAGTGTCATTAAAAGATCCACAGGTTTGACCATTTTCTCTTTATTTTTATTTATCTTTCAAAGTAAAAATTTCTGATTTTTTGGGTTAAGCAAGGTTTGGATCTTAAGCTACTGATATTTCACCAAACCGTGCTCTTTTTGGTTGTCCTATTTCCTCTTTTGCAGCCCTCTTTCTCCTCTTTTGCAGCCCTCTTTTTGCTTTTTGTTTGCCCTCTTTTTGCCATTTTTCTTCTCTTTTCCATAGATTCTTCTTCTTTCTACTTTCCTCCGTTTTCATTATAAAAGTTTAGTTTCTTTTACAATTAGTTTATAGATCTATCTTGTTTCAATTTTTGGACTAACATATAACAAGTTAGTGTTTAAAGCTCTTATTTTCAGGGAAGTAAAAAAGAGCCCAAAGGCCATAAGCAAGCAATGGAATAAACGAAAAGCAAAAAGACCAGAACACCTCCCTCTTCTCTCTTTCCCTTTCTCACCTTGCTCATTCAGGAAGAGGCTAAACACATCAAAAATATTGTAAAAAGTTAATAAAGAGCGAGTGGGATTACGGCTCCCACACCCCTCTTCCCCCATTTGGGGGAAGCTTGTATCGTCCCTTTGTCATGCTTGTATTTTTTTTTGTTTAATAAACTGCTGAAGGTAGAATAGGATAGAATAGTTTCATAATTATTAGAAGTTTTTTTTTTTATTGACGTTGGATAGTTCATTTTTTATTAGTTTATCATTCATAAAATATAAAAGACAAAATGGTTTCTTTGTTTATTTACTTAGCTAATGCAAAGTTTGTTTACTTTTTGATATAATTTTACTTACCCCCATGCTTTCCTGATTAGGGCCTAAAAAGCCTGAAAGAGACTCTTGGGTAGTTTAGCTTTCTTTTTCTTAAAGTTTAACCAATTAATTAATTAAGTCTCTTGAACTTGTCATAACCCAAGTCAAGAGCACTCTCTATCGGAGAGCATAGTTAAACTTGCATATCCTTGCATTAGGCATTTAGATTAGCTAAGTCTCTTGAACCTTTGTCATAAGACAAGGTCAAGAGCGCTCTCTGTCGAAGAGTCTTAATTAATCGACTTAATAAAATTTGCAACTCACTCCCCCATAATTAATTAACTTCGTTGTCTCCTTGCCGAAGTATGCTTTAACCGACTTCAAAATCGGAGTACCCAGAAACGGCATTGGATTTTTAATCTTGCAAGAGAAACATAATAAAATTTAAACCCCATAACCAACGCATCGGCGTTGAAGGAAATTTCATAAGTTCTTCTTAGTAGAGGCGTCGGAGCTCCCCGCTGTCTAAGCTTCTCAGCTAGCTGGTCAATCTTCGCGATACCAGCCTGGGATACTGGGCGGGCCGTCATGCCTCCAACGGATTAACTTGGAACATTTCCGCGGCTATTGAAAACCCTTCGCTGACACCATAAGCAAGACCACCTAAAATACTTAAAATATACCAAGAGCACTTGCACAACATTACATCCACTAGCTTTATTTCAAGACTTAGATTTATTTCTTAAAGCATTGCAGAGCTCTAACTCCATAAAGGCATTGATCTTTTAATCTTTGCATAATTATTATATCTGGATCATTCGTCTTTGGAACATTTTAATTTCTATTTGTGAATGCATCTTTATAAAGTCTTGAATTATTGTTCATCTTTTAATTCTCTTAATAGCAACGTGGATTGTTTTATCTTATGCGCCAAGTTCATAATAAACAAACACATTTAATCACCATAACTCCTAAACAACACCCATCCACATTCGCAACCTTTTAAAACACTTTAACAACTTAAGAGCCGTAGAAACTCTTTTGTAAGGACTACCCCCCTTAGCGTCGTTAGGAGTTAACCTAAACGGAGGATCTAGGAGTAGGTGACAGTACCTGAATCTGTGCTTGCCCCCAAGGTCACACCTCTCCCACTTTCTTAAGTGAGGAGACAGCTTTTGGAAGATTTCTGCTGTTAGTGTGCAATCGACAGACAACACACCCTTGCGGTGTAGTGTTGAACACCATCTCAGAGACTCCAACCAGCCTACATATTCCTTGCGGGTAGCCGTATCAGTTAAGGGTTTTGGACATACTCCACGTACTGTCGAGTATATTGGGAGTCCCCTTCCCCCCTATGTAATCAACTCATCTTACATTAACTTAAAATTTGACCAAGAGCACTTGCAACATCCTTTTCGCATTTTCAACAGCAATTTCATTTGTGGACTCCATTATTGGCACTGGTCTATTTTTTATATTATCATATGTTTCCGCATTCGTGCTTATCAAGTATTAATTTTTATGCTGTTGTGGTGTAATAAATCTTGCAAATATCTTGTGTTAAATTCATTTATCAACTCCTAAATAACTTATTTCATCACCATAAACACTAAAGCCTCAAAGCCTTAGCAATTAATAGGGTCTACCCCCCTTGGCTTCATTAGGAGTTAGCCTAAACAAAGGAGTCAAGAACAAGGTGACAGCCTTGACTCGAGACTTGCCCCCAAGGACACACCGAGTGGCTTGAAAATTTCTACCACGTCCCCCCAGGTGTGTGAAAAGCGGCAACATTTTCTGGCGTCGTTGTCGGGGATAAATCTTTTTATTCCCGGAGTACGACTTTTATTCCCGATAAATCTATGTCACAGGGTTCGGCGAATTTTATCCTTGAAGCTCGAAATTCGCCGAACTTTAAAAAAAAATTGAAATTCGTTTAGGTTCGGCAAATTCCAATGCTGAACCTCAAGACGAATCGAATCGAATCATACCGAACCTCAACGAACTCGAACCCAAACGAATTTCAGTCGAATTTAAAACGATTTTCAAGCAAATTTAATTCGAATTTAATGTGAATTTCAAGGAATTTCCTTCCCGCGGTTCCACTGTCCCGTCCTTTTCATCCGCTGTGTGCTTGCTCTGGAGTCCACACTGCACTCATTATTCCACAACCCCAACCCTAGTCTGGACTCTGCATTCACCATTCGACAGTCACACAAGTGGCCGCGACTCTACTGCACTAGTGCACACCAGTGGCCGCGACTCCGTGACTCCACTGCACACTGCGTCCGCGACTCCACTCCACTGCACACGACTCTTAGTTGTTGCCTTAAAGCTTCAGAACTACAGCAGTCCCTCTTTCAATCCTCACTGGCTCCTTGATCACCCTCGTAGCTCCATCCAAGGGCCTCCCTTAACCTCGGCAGGTTTTCTTTCATCCTTCAAGCCCTCCCTTTCTCCTCGGGTGTGGAGCAGCCCTAACGCCATCCTCTAACCTCGCCTTCCATTTACACTTCCCTTTTGGTTCCCAGGGTGTTTTTCCCCATTTTACCAATCTGTTTTTGGTTATGCTCAGTGGTTGGGAAGATAGATCCACGATTTTGGGGTTTATAGCAGTCGCTTTTGCTCCTAGAATGCCCATAGACAGTTATGGAATCGTATTGCTCACCCAGGGTGTTTTCCCCATCTGCCATTTCCGTTGTGGTTTCCAAACGTTTTTCTACAAACCCAGAACTTGTATTTGGCTGTGAAGTGCATCTTTGTGTTGGCTTGGTTGAGTAAGTCCAAGGAACCCATCTGTTAGATGGTTTGACTGTGTTTGGATGTGATTGTTGGCTTGGCTGAGTAAGTCCAAGGACCCCATATGCTATTGGCTTGTTGCCTTAGTAGCCTGTGAAACCCAATTGTTTATTGGCTTGGTTGGACAGTCTGGGAAACCCAACTGTGTGTTGGCTTGACTGTGGGTGTATGGTCTTGCTGTGTGTAAGTTTGTTGTTCCCTAGTTCCTTGTGGAAATCATGCCCAGCTCGGGGGTGGCGGTGGGGCTGAGAGATTGATGAGCACACCAACCTATGGTTGGGTGGAATGTTGCAACGACATAGCTAGTTGCGGGGAAGCTTCTTCTCAAGATAAGTATTTTCTTGTGTTTAACCTCTACAATGTATTTGTTTAGTGAATCATTATGAACATATAGAATGCCTGCAATGTGTTGCTTCCGTTGTATTTGCATTTGTTATGCATCTGTATATATTTTATTTGCAATGCATTTTGGTTTATGTTCATGGGGCTAGATTGCCCGTTTTGACAGTAGCAGCAGTCCAGTCCCATCCTCTCCTCGGCGAGGTAGAGGGGAGGGGACGTGACAGAGTTCTTCGGGGTCGGGCCTTCATATATGTTGGCCGACGGTTTACCACCATTACCATCCATGAAACATGGGGAAGTATTGGCGGGTTTCCCAGTCACTTATTCCCTTGTGAAAAATAAAGAAGATATTGTTCAATCATAAACTACAATGATTTGTTTTATAGTAGCTTTTTCTTTAGCTGAGTGTATCTCCAATGGAGACTTTATAATTGTGGAAACAATCCGAAAATGTCACAAGATAGGTGCATTCAACTGTTGTTGCTCTCAGGCACACGCCCACACAATATGTCCCACAGTGGAGGAGGGAAAAGCCAAACAAGGAAGCATACTTGTTCCACAACCAATTAACCATTTTGTTAGTAGGAAACACCACTTTCTTGTGGCTATCCCATTTTCATAAGGATCATGGTATGTCGCGACATTTATGCTGTGGCATACTAGTTATGGCTGCCTATATGACAAATACTAACTCGTAAAATCCAGCAACATACACGGACTAGTTATGACTTCCCACATGACAAATACTAACTCGTAAAATCCAGCAAAAATACTCATTTGAAATAATCCTTGAATAGAACAAAGAAAAAAAGCTCATTTTAATATTGAAAAATCGCACAAATTGGGTTTTTAAGTTGAGCTGTGACCTTATCCATGTTGCAGATAACAAAAGCAAGAGAAGTCGTTCCGATCAACTTATATCGCTGAGGCAAGCGTTTCCACGGCGGCCATTGCCACCTCCCTGCGTGCTCAAATTTCCCGTTGTCTGTGGCACTGCCCGCGTATTCACCATCCCCTCCCATTGCTTTCTTATTAAATATTAATGCATCGTCATCTTTTCTCACTCCAGTGGGTTCCTCTTTTTCTGTCTCTGTTTGTTTGCTTGTTATTTTATTCGTCGTCGTTTTATCCGAACTAGCCCTCGCTAGCATGTAACCGCGTTTCAACATTCCGCCCTGACTCAGGGACTTCAACTCCATAGTTGAAGGCGATAACGGTGAATACCAATTATGTCTTCCTGTGTAACAATTATTTACAAAACTCCTATGTAATCGGCAAGGAGTTGGAATTAGTCCTTCGCCATAGAGAACCCGCAGCGCAACGGGAATCTCTGCGCTTCTTCTACCATGTGAGGGGGAGAGGGAGGGCGAAGGGGTGCCGGAGTTCCAGAGTTTGGTTGAATTAACAGGGCGGTCCATCTGCAGGTACAGTAAAGAGAAATCACAGAAATTGCCTTGAGCCTTAGCCAGTGGCACAGAATTAGTACTGGCAGAGGATTGGATGCCCACCAGATTAATGGTATGGTAAATACGATGCCAGCAACATTGTATATATCTTGTTTATCGTCTCTACTATAGTCTATGACAACCCCACGTTCACCTAGAAGATTGGAATGCATCACTTTTACTCGACCACGGTGGAATTCGACGCCATCTAACCGCGAAGCAGTTTGGGAAATGTGGATTTTCTCTTCCTCTTGATGTGAACCTCGCAAGCAGCGGGTTTGGGCGGTTCTATATTCCTTGCGAAACAACAAGCGTATGTCCTTTTCTTTTCCTGAATATTTAAAAATAAAAATAAATTGAACCAAAGAGGTGCAAGAAAGAAAACATTAAAGACCAATGCAAACAATGGTTTATTGTGTCAACCATGATATATCAATGCCATTGTCTTGAAAGATCCAAAATTCTTTGGTATATTTAAATTTCATTGTGTAAGAATGTCCATAGAATTAGAAGTTGTAAGAATGTCCATAGAATTAGAAGTTATAAGTTAGGGTACAATGTAGTTTGAGTTTATAATATGGTATGTTGGTTGATTTTAATGTAATTTTTTTTTAAAGATGGTGTGTAATACATCAAAACGTATACATATAGTATTGTTATTTTGGGGAATGATTGAATTAGTTACAATTAAAGAGGTATGAAAGATTATATATCTTTCTATACATTAAAATTATGGAAGAGTATATATGTTTCTATATACCAAGATTGTAGTGATTGATCTTCAACAAAGTAATAGTGTATATATAAATATATGAAGGTTTGTCTCTTTTCAGAAGACTTCGGAGACGGGAGATGGAGAAAGCACTGGAAAACCAAGCGTTCATAGTGTTTTCTAGGGTTTGTTCTTGCAATGCATAATCTTTCGTTGTTTTCTTGGGTGAAATGCTAGTTAGTGTTGCAATCTAGTGTCTTTTGTGGTAAGTAACTACTCTTCCTAGCTTGTTCTTGTCTTCTTGGTTTTACGATGGCAGTGATGGTGTCAGCACAGGGTTTATATCAGGACAAAGTTTCACACAATTGTATTCTACTGGGATCGAACTATAGTGAAGGAAAGGTTATATTTTAAAAGAATGAGGAGTTGTTGGTTGAATACGAAAAGACACGGAAGGTGAGGATCATTAATTGTGTCATGTTCCCTAATTTAACTCTTGGAAAAGCCTCTTCCTCGATTAGTGAGGATGGTGCCTCAATAAGCGTGGTATCCTATCCAACGGTTAATGCTTTATTGATGGTTTCAGAATCCTCGAAAGCAAACCTTTGTAAACCCTTAATTAATGACTATGTGATTCACAGGGGGGAGTGTACAAATTTGACGAAAGACATTATTAATGTCAATACCTCACAGCTGCGTCCAGCCGTCGAGGATGTTTTAAGGGAGGTAGCCTTATGTTCCAATGAGGTTATTGAGACTTTTCTATCGAGTGAACAAAGGGATGTTGGTAAGAAACCCTATGGAAATCCATCTACTAAAAGAAGAAAACAAAAAGCTCAAGTTATTAGAGCAGCTCAGAGGAAGCTAGTAGTGGGTCACGACGTCATTATGGAAGATCTTCTAGACTTATCCTTAAAGGTTATCGTGGGTAGGTTCTGATCCTAGACACCCTCGAATGACTCCATGGATTCATGGATGCAAGACATGTGATTTCCTCTTTTGAACTATGTTCCAAAAGTTTCTTTCCTTGCAAAAGGATGGTTGAGTTTTCATTTCAAAACTAAAAGGGAGGCCTCGAGGATTTTGGGAGGACTTTGGCTCTATGGAAGAGGAAGTCTTATGTTAAAAAAATGGCATATAAATTTTGACCTTGAAACTGAATGTATCCTTCTGAAAAATATTTGGGTTCTTATGCCAAACTTCCCCCTAACACTATGGAATATAGGGGATTTTGAAGTTGTTGGTAATGCCCTTGGGAGACTTCCTTTTGTTGATGAGCAAACTCTCATTGGCATAGATAAGCGTGTTGGGTAGCTCCTAGTCCATATTGATGTGATCCATAACTTATTGGAGGAGCTAGAAATCAAATGGCAAGGGAGGACCATTATCCAAAAACTTGACTATTGGAAAATTCCCTTATGATGTCTAGTTTGTAAAAAAATTGAGCATCTAAAGGATTCTTGTCCCTCTGGGGCCTCTCTGGATGCAAAGGAGGGAATAGAGGAAGGATCAAAGGATTCCATTCCTCAGGAGTTGGATGATAAAGTTGAAGCTCTGGACACCTCTGAGAACAAAGGTATTGAAGCTTGTTCAAGCCACTCTGAGGCTACGAATGATAAGGGTTTCATGGAATAAGGTATTCAATCAAATCCCTCATCTCAATTATTATCATCAATTCCTTGCTTGGACCCTTCCCTCAAGGAAAAACCTTGGTCCCCTTTCTCAAGATAGTTTTTATGTTGGGTCTCACAAAATCCCGATTAGATCCCCTTTCTCAAGATAGTTTTTCTGTTGGGTCTCACAAAATCCCGATTGGAGATCATTTTCCTTTTAGGGTTTCTCATGAAAATAGCTTTCAATCGATGATGCATGAGTAGATGTCAATTAATTGTTCAGGTTTTGGGAAAATCCTTGAGGATATTAAATCCCCTTCTATGGAACCCTCATTATCCTTAGATAGACTGACTCAGTTTGTTGTGGAATGTAAGGACCCCTCGTTGTATGCTCCGGTGGGATCAAGTGGGGAAGCACTGGAACTTTTTGGGTCATCGAATACCCTATTTGGAAATTCAAGTCCACTTGAGGAGTTCCCTGAATATTTCTTACATGTTGAGATTAACAAAATTACAAACACCTTGATTCCAAGTTATAAGGAAACTCTAAAGAAAATACCGCTCCAAATATATTTAAGAAAAAAAAATTAGTGGAGGAATATGAGGAGGTATCCCTTATTCTATTGGGTCTGAATTTTGATTTGGTACAAAATGGAATAGGTAAAAGTGGTAGAAAAGGAAAACAGGAGGATAAAGGATTTGTCAAAGAAGGTTTAGTGATGGCGTCATGTTCTTCTACAATAAATATGGAAGGTGTTGTGGTTGCATCCAAGGAGTTTTCTGTAGGGAGTCAAAATGGAGGTTTTGGGCCCTTAGAGTGTAGAAGGCCCTTGAAAGGGTGCCTAAATGATTCTAGTTTCCATCAATGTTATGGGACTAGGGGGTAGTTCCAAGCAATGTGTCCTTCATAGGTGTTTTGAATGTGTTCATCCGGATGTTGTTCTTCTTCAAGAAACTACGTTAGGAGGTGAAAAAGCCAGAGATTTTCTTGAGCGGTTGTTACTAGCTTGGGATATGTGCTAAGTGGACTCAAATGGTCTCTCGGGTGGTTTTTTGTTTGCATGGAATCTCTTGGTCACAAAGTTTGTTGCTTTCCTTACTTGTGGTGGTATTATTTTGGATGGCATTGCAAAAGGTTTTTCTCGAAACTTTTGGGTAATAAACTGTTATGGTCCATACCAGAATCATCAGGTTTTTTGGGATGTTATCATACAGTGTTCTATTCTTGAAGATCCTCATCTTATCCTCGTTGGGGACTTAAACTTTATAGTATTTGCTTAGGAGATATGGGGTGCTCATGCTAGATTGGATCCCCTCTCGAATTAATTTGCAGGAATGATCCATGATTCTGACCTTATTTATGTTTGTCTTTGGTATTGCCAAGCCCACTTTGCTAAATGATGGAGTGGGGGATCTAAGTGTGAATATTTCCACAACGTTCAGTCATTGTTAAGACTTCTAGAATTTCATCGTGTAAAAGATTTGAAAGATTGACGCATTTCAGGTGGACACTCCACCCATCTTCAGGATCATAAGAAACTTAGCAAGTTAGAAAAACTATGGCCTAATTTATAGAGCAAGATAAGAAACTAGTAGTTAGGTAGATGTTGTTGAGGAAGAGTTAATGAGAAAAGATTAGGGGATTGAAGTAATATATATATATATATATATATATATATATATATATATATATATATATAGGTAAAAAACATTAATTAAAATGGTAAGTTTCAAAAAAACATATTTATTAAATAAAATATTAAAGGGGGAGGAGGTGGCAGGGCAATTTGATGGAATCAGTTAGAAGAAAGTTGTAAAAGTAAATAAATGAAAAATTAATGGAAGTACAAAACCAAATTTTTTTTTTTAAATAATCATTAAATTAGTCTAATAAGAGGGAGGAAGCATAAGGGTCGAAATAATTTTGAAAATTTATAAATAAATAAAAGTGAGAAAATATATATATATATAGAAAATATAAAGTTCCAATTAATTCTTAATTTTTAAAAACTATTTGTTAAGGAATTTAAATAAGTGAATTAAAAAAAAACATTTATAACCCATATATTAAGGAATTTATATTAATATAGAATTCAAATAAAAGTTAAACCAATTAAACTTATTATATTAAATATTTGCATAGTTAAAATTTGAGAAAGGTTTTAATAGAAAAAAAAAATTTAAAAATTAAAAATATCGAAATATCAATAATTAAAAACTGTTATTTTAAAAATTAAAAATATCCAAATTTCAATAATTAAAAATTTCATCTTATGAAAATTTGCCTTACTTCTACCTTCTTTTGTTTCAAAGAAAAATTTATGAACAAATGGAAGACAATGCCATGGGATGATGTATATCCCCTGTCGTTTCCAACATATTTATGGAACATTTTGAAGCTCTAGCCCTCAATTCTCATCCCCTCAAACCCAACTGTTGGTTTCAATTTGTTGACGACACCTTTTTCATTTGGCCTTATAGCCGCAACTCCCATGGCAACTTTCAGAATCACTTGAATAACATCTCTCCCCACATCTAGTTCACCATGGAAATCCAACAAACTGATTCTATTCCTTTTCTAGACATCCCTGTTACCCGTCAGTAGGATGCCTCCCTCTCTCATCAAGTGTATTGAAAAAAGACCCACACTAACATATACCTGCAATCCCATCACCATCCTTCTCAAAGGTTTGTTGTTCTCAAAACCCTAATCACTAAAGCGATTCAAATCTTAGATCCCCAATATCTTAACCTTGAAAGATCCCAGCTTACCAAATCCTGCATGGCTAATGGTTACCCCTAGAACCTCATAAACAAAACTTTTCATCAAGTCCTGCATCTGAAATCCAAACCCCGGAAACTCTCTTTGCCTCCCGAATAAGTTATCTCCCTTCCGTATATCCATGGAGTTAATGATTATATCTCCAAAATTCTAGTTAAAAAGAACATCAAAACTATTTTTAAACCCCATGCAACCCGTAAACAATTATTTAGGAGCGTGAAAGACAAATCTAATCCCTTCCTCTCCCAAGGCGTCTATCAAATTCCATACTCATGTGAAAATCTACATTGAGCAAACTAGTAGATTCATCCAAACCCGTATAAAAGAACACATAGCAGATACCAATCACAATCGACTAAACAAATATGTTATTGTGGAGCATTCCTTTAATTCCAAGCACCATATTTGTTTTCATCAAACCAAGATTCTTGCTTCAACTACTTAGTACTCTACCAAACATATTAGAGAGGCTCTAGAAATCGAAAAGCATCCCAATAACTTCAATCAAGAAAATGACTATAAGCTAAGACATTCCTTGAAACCTTTGATCCATTATGTCGATCATTTTGGTCATTGAGGTGTTCCTCAAACCTCCAACCTCCAACCTCCACCCCCTCCCCCTTTTATTTTTATTTTATTCTAGTGTACAACTATTGTGTACCATAAATTAATTCTTTTATTTTATTTTAACCACTTAATTTTGCATGTATGTTTCATTCCATTCTCCTTCATTTGTATGTTTTCCTTATGTACTTCTTATTTAAAATTTATACTTCTTTCCTTGTACCCTTTTGTTAGGACTCAAAAATTGTTTGATATTTTTAAAATTTTAAATTATTGAAATCTTTATCTTTTTATTTTATTATTAGCTTAGTTAGTTTTAACTTTTATTTAACTTCTATATGAATCTAAATTCTTTAATATATTATTTATGAAAAAATCATTTATTTAAATTCCCTAACAATTAGTTTTTAAAAATTCTTTAATATATTATTTATGAAAAAATCATTTATTTAAATTCCTTAACCATTAGTTTTTAAAAATTAAGAGTTAACTAGAACTTTATATTTTCTTTATATATTTTTCTCATTTATATTTATTTATAAATTTTTAAAATTATATCAACTTTTTTACTTCCTCCCTCTGATCAAACTATTTTAATTAATAGTTTTTATAAAAAAATTGGTTTTGTACTTCCGTTATTTTTTCATTTATTTATTTTTACAACTTTCTTCTTACGGCCTTGGTCAAATTGTTCCCCCTCCCCTTTAATATTTTATTTAATAAATATTGTTTTTTAAACTAACCACTTTAATTAATGATTTTTACTTCTTCTTTTTATATTTTTTTACTTCTTTCTTCTTTTTATATTGTTTTACTTCAATCCCCTAATCTTTATCCTCACCAATATCTACCTAATGGCTAGTTTCTTATCCTACTCTATAAATTAGGCCATAGATTTTCTAATTTGCAAAGCTTCTTATGATCGTGAACATGGATGGAGCGTCTACCTGAAACGTGTCGATCTTTCAAATACTTTACACGATGAAATTCCATAAGCCTTAACAAAGAGTGGGGGATGTTGGTATCTCCAAGAGGCTTGACTGGTTCCCTATTGCTAGAAGACTGGTTGACTCCGTGGGAGGCTTTTGTTCCTGGTTTTTAAATGAGTCAATCTTATACCACATGCCTGTTATTCTGCAGCTTGATCTAGGTATGGAAAAACTTCGTTATCCCTCAAATTCAATCTTTCTTGGCTTGAGGATGATGAACCAAAATATATTATCAGGGATAAGTGGATCTCCTTTGATTCTGGTGGAGAGGTTTCAAAGATGGGAATCTTGGTTTAAAAGATGAAAACCATTTTTTTTTTCATGTGGTTCATAGCCTCGAGAATAGAGGTCGAGACTCACTACATCCACAGTAATAATTCTAGGGGGGGCACCCAAATGGGCCTCGCCATATCAACTCAAGTTTCAGGAAAAAAACCGAAATCTATTAAGGAGGTTATCATAAAATGGGAAAAAAAAGAAGGTTGAATTAAATAAGGTTTTGTGTGATGTTGAGGCTAATATATAGTCCTTCTTCACTCAAAACTTGTCTAGTTGTTTAATGATTGCTCAAAAAGACTTTATTAGTCAGATGAAAGAGAGAAAGCACAATATTTTGTTATTGGAAGAAGAAAGATGGAGGCTGAAAAGCCATGCGATTTGGGTTGCCAATGGTGATCAAAACATGACTTTCTTCCATCATTTTGTTGAGGAGAGGCGAAACACAAATGCTTTGTGGGATCGTTGCAAGAATGATGGAACCATTCTTAGCACTCAACATGAAATTGAGGTAGGGGAAAATGTGGGGAAAATATCATTGTCTAAATCTATTCTTAGATCCCGTAGAAATTCCATCCTTAGTTAGATGGATCTTATCTATTGTTACCCTAGGATTTTTTTAGTGGAGGAGGGCTTGAAATTTTTTGAACTTGTTACGTTACAAGAGATGTAAAAGGATATTAAGAGTTTTGTTAAATCCAAAAGTCTGGGGCCGGCGGTTGGCCTCTCGAATTTTTCCTCATTTTTTGTATTTGATGGGTCCTGAGCTGCTTAATGTTGTTGAACAATCCAGAAGAAAGGGGTTTGTTAGTGGGCCTATAAATGCTACTTTCCTTACTCTTGTTCTAAAAAAATACAAACAAAGTTCATTTGAATATTTTTTCCAGACCTTTTTATGTAATTTGGTTTATAAGGTCATTTCGAAGGTAATTACTTAAAGAATGAAATCGATCCTCTCAGATCCCCTTTCGAAAGAGCAGTTTGGGTTTTTTTTAAATATACACATTTTGATGCAGTGGGAGTTGCCTAGGAATACATGTATTCCATCAAAACAAAACAAAAATGAAGGTTGTGATCCTTAAAGTTGATCTTATGAAAGCTTATGACAGGGTGGATTGGGGCTTTTTGAGACTTATTCTTCTTCAAATTGGCATGAGTAAAGAGGCATCAAGCTGGATAATGGGATGTGTTTGCTATGCGAATTTTTTTTTTTTAGTAAATGGTGTTCCTTATCCTTTTTTTAGAAGTATCAGAGGCTTGAGACAGGGTTGTCCCATGTCTCCTTGGTTGTTCCTGTTGATAATGGAAAGGTTGATTTTGATGATTCTAAAGGACATATTGGATGGCAGACTCACTGAGATAAAAAAAAATTATGATGCCATCTGCATCACACATTTTCTCTTCGTAGATGATGTGATTCTCTTTGGCAAGGGTTCCATTGTTGATTGCAATGTTTTCAAGGAATGCCTAAAAACTTTCTCGGAGGCCACTGGTATGTAGGTTAATGCATAAAAATCCTCATGCTTAGTGGCTGGAGTGGATGAATATTTTGAAAACAACTTGATGCAAATTTTTCCATTCAATATTGAACCATTACAAAATGGAATAAAGTACCTTGGTTTCTTCTTTAAAGCAAATAATTATCAAAAGGAAAACTGGTTGTGGTTGCTTAGGAAGGTCGAGAAAAGACTTCAAAACGGAAGCTTGCATTGGCTTTCTTTGGAAGGCAGAATGGCCCTTATTAAGTCCGTGTTTGAAAATATTCGAGTTTACTCGATGACTTTGGCTAAAGTTCTGAATTTTGTTTTTGATAAAATTAGAAAGATATGTTTTGGCTTCCTGTGGTCTGGGAAAATCAACAAGTACAAATATCATTTGGCGAATTGGGAGTCATTGGTGCATCCAAAAGGTTTTAGCAGATGGGGTTTAAACAATATTTTTTATTTTGGCAAAGCCCTTACATCCAAAATTTTGTGGCATTGCCTCTTCGGTGTTGGTTTGTGGAGTTCTGTTATGAAGGAAAAATATCTTCAAAATGGTTCCCTTATTGATTGGATCCATAATGATTCTCTTCCAGTCCAGGGTGGGTCAAACTGTTGGTTATGTCTTCTTAGATCATTAAAGTTGTTAAAAGACTATCTTGTTTGGATTCCAAGGAATGGGATGCAATTAAAAGTTGGCGAGGACCCTACTTTTGGGGCTCTAATTTCTCTTTTCTATTGCACCAAGTTGTGTTTGAACTTATATCTCAAGGTATTATTGTGATCCAGTTGGATCTCCCAAGTGACCAAAATTTAAAAGTCCTCAAATGTTGCCAAGAAGCACATTGTTGTATAGGGTCTGCTGAAAGATTTCCGGTGATACCCATTTTTCCAAATTTGGACTTTGGATGTGGAAATTATCACAATTTGAAGTTTTAACATTTGGACTAATTACCTTTCGACACTTGGCATGCATAAGTAGGTCTATATCTCACTTCCAAAGTCGCGATCAAAAGTCAGGATAAGAAAAGATAGCTATGTTGAGCTCATGTCAACTGTTGACTTCCAACATAAAAAAAAACCAGAAGGTTAGAAGTCAAAAGTCAGGAGGATCATTGGGGAAGTTGTGATGTCAGTTCTGACTTTCGACTTCCAATGTCAGGTCAAAATAGTTAGAATAGGTCGGCTTCGTAAAAATCAAATTTGGAAAGTTGGCGTTAAGAAGACATCAGCAGTCGACTTTGAAAAGTTGGTATTGGAAAGTCGACGTCAAGAAGACATCAACAGTTGACTTTGAAAAGTTGGCATTGGAAATTTGGCATCAGACAAGTCAACATCAACAGCCGAGGTTGCAGTGATCAACGGTTCAATTTGGTCAACGATAGAATAAATCGAGGACCCTAGTTGAAGCTGGAAGTTATAACTGCAGATTTGGTTTTCCGGTTTGTACATATATGTCTGAATGTGAATCTTTGAATTCAATCCTCATTTCATGCCATTTTGGTCATGATTTAGGCATGGATTATATCCTCTATATAATTTGGGCATCCAGATGGATTTTGTCCCAAATTTGGCACATTATCCACGAATCTTCATCAATTGAATTCTTATATTTGATAGACTATCTTAGACATGGAAAGGCAAAAAGAGTGCAAAGAGTTGAGTCAATCACAGTCATTCAGTTATAGAGGAATTCAATGGAATCAAAGTTTGTTGATGGAAGGTCAATCAACAAAGGCAATCAATGAATGGATCAATCAATTGATGGTATGAGCAGACATAGAACTTTGTATTGAGGATATGGAAGAAACTTCAGACTATAGGATCTTGTTCTAGACTGTGTGGTTGTCTAGTTCTTGAAGATACAACATATGAGACAGAGCTTCTTGTTTTGTATCCTTGAGGTATTAAATTGGTATATATGTACTTTCTGGACACAGTTATATTCCAATCATTGTCCGAAAATTTGATATAATCTACTGCTTTTGATGGACTAATGAATTGGTTCAGTGATTGATTGAGCCTAGAGATGTACTCAGAGGCAGTCTAACGAACTCTGATATCAAATCTGGTTTGCATATATGTTTATGTGTTGAATTATTTAATTCCAGGCATGATATGTTTTATATGTGAAATAATTGATAAAATGTCATTTTTTAACTATGGGAATTTTAAGAAATTAATTAATCATTAAGAATGGATTAATAAGTGAATTAGTTGTTTGTTGTCGTTTACAGATCATGTTGGTATCAGAGCCTCAAGATTAGTAGGTTGTGATTAAAGAGCATCCACCTGCATGAGGTAGATATGTTCTTTTGAAGTTTGGTGAAATCAAAGGCCTGTCCATTCACATGGAAGTCCATCACTGTTAATTGTGTATTGGAAATTCGTCATAGTTATTGTCGAGAAGATCACTATTTTAAGGGGTCGAGTCGCCAAGGAGAGTAAATATCCATCTATGCGTTTGATGCATGGCTGAAATTTACTGAGAGCAATGGACAAGATTCCATGATTGGGATATTTTTCCCTACGCACCTACTACATGAGTATCCAACATGTTTATGGAGATAGCCTTGAAATCCATGTTGAGAAATCGACGCATGCGCAACATGTATATTTCTCTTTAATTATTGAGATTTTTCTAAATCCTGTATGGTTACGCGTGAAAGGTGAAGCAGAGGTACATACCTACATACACTAAACTCAGTGATTTAGTCATGAGTACACTTTGTAATGGCTAACGGATTGGTGTGAACCACTCTTTTTATCCTAAGGGCACAACTGTGAAAGAATTGCAGAAGCCGCAACAATGAGTTGTATCACAAAATGTTTTCCATAGCATTAATATTCTATTAGAAATAAGGTTTGCTGAGATTCTGCAGTGAAAATTCATGGCATCTAATGGAGAATCTGCGGTGAGAGACCAACACACTGAATAGGGAGGCCAACGCAGCATCTAACGAATCTGATTTTGAAGACAGTGAATCAGATCTTGTAGACTCCATTACGGTGATTGTTGTGAGCTCAAGAAAACCTGAAACATTGGCTTACAATATAGCACCCAGCACAACACCCATAGTAGACTCCAGCGCAGTTGTAGAGAGCTCAATTTCCAATATACGGAAAGGGAAGGTTAACGTAGATCGCAACACAAGCATTGCTGGTAGCTTACCATTGAACACAGTAAAGGACGTGATACCGGGCTCCAACACAGCTGCCAACACAACAAATGTTGACAACAACGCCTATTTTTATTGCTGGCTAAATAACTAAGAGCGCGACCGAGCCAGTGATGAGGGTTCCAATCTAAAAATCAACACACAGTGGAATGGTTTGAACCGTGAGGGAACGCGCAACACTCCCAGTATAAACAACAATAGACACACGCATGAGCACATAGTCGGTTTCCCATGGCACGAAGACCTAGATGATGATCACAATAACGCACTTATCAGGGAGGGTTACCATCAGAATAGAAAAAGGGGTAACAACAACCACAAAATTGAAGGCAACATCAACCATAAATTTGCAACCAAAGATCCCAATAGACTGGTCGTCAAGCTCTCATCATTTGAACTAAACATGCCTGCCAGGAGACTCCTTGAGAAAGGTCTTAATTTTTCCATTGCTCCGAAAAAGATTCCGGTTGAAGACATCATATGTAGCATTGAAGATAGCATTAGACACTTACTACAAAATGAAGCTGAAGAGGTACGATAGGATTGTGTTGTAACCCTAAGAAGAGCAAAACCACCCAAACCCAACATTTCCAAGGAAGAAAGCAGAGCCCTCAGAGAACTCAAAAAGAATGACCATATTGTGATCTTGAAAGCTGATAAAGGAGGAGCTACGGTGATTCTCAACAAAGAAGATTATATTGCTAAGATGAAATCTCACTTGGATTCTAGTGGATGTTAGAAGAAACTTAACAAGAACCCCTTGAATCGGATCATAAAAGCAGTTACCGAAGCCATTAAGAAATCTTCCTTGGACGAGGGGATCAAGAAAAAACTCATTGTCTCTGACCCCTTGGTTCCAAGAATTTATGGATTTCCCAAGATCCACAAGCCTGGGGTCCCCCTCCGACCCATTGTAGACACCATAGGCTCACCAACCTATAGGCTCACAAAATTCCTTGCGGAAAAATTAAAACCCTTAGTAGGCAATACAAGCTCGTTCATTAAAGACACCTCTCACTTTATTGAGAAAATAAAACACAGACATATGGAAGAAAATGAGATTGTTTTGAGCTTTGATGTAGTTTCCCTCTTCACCATGATCCCCATTGAAGAAGCCATCAATGTTATAAAAGATTTGACTGATCCTGAAACCTTGCAACTTGTAGGCCTTTGTCTCAATTCCACGTTTTTTAGTTTTATGGGTGAACTTTATGAACAGACCTGTGGAGTGGTGATGGGTTCCCCCCTCTCTCCCATTATAGCCAACCTTTTCATGGAAAACTTTGAGCAAAAAGCCTTGAACTCTGTCAATCCAAGACCTGGATGGTGGTCCAGATTTGTGGATGATACCTTCTTAATATGGGCCCATGGGAAGGAAGAATTAGACAAATTCGTTGATCATTTGAATAGCCAAACTGATTCCATCAAATTCACAAAAGAGTTTGAAGAGAACAATGCGCTCCCATTTCTGGATACACTAGTCATCAGGAAATAAGATGGAGGCATAGCCCACAAGGTTTATAGGAAGAAAACACACACAGAACAATACCTTCATGCACTCTCACACCATCACCCAAACCAGAAGATGGGGGTTCTTAACACTCTGTTCACTGGATCCCTAAGGATCTCTGATAATGATCACCTAGAATCCGAGCGAGAACACCTATGCAATGTTTTTCTTAGCAATGGTTATAACCTAGCTTAAATCAACAAAGCCCTTGAAAGAGCTACAAAAACCCATGAAAATAGACCTAAAGCTGCTTCTAAAGAGAGGAAAGTTGGGGATCATAAGGCATTTCTCCCTTAAATTCAAGGGACTACAGACAAAATAACCAAACACCTGAAAAAGAAGAACATTGACTCGGTGTTTTCCCCACCTAACAACATCAGAAAGCTACTTAAGTCAGTAAAAGATCATGTTGACCCAAGTCTTAAAAAGGGGGTTTACCTCATTCCTTGTGAATGTGGGAAAGCCTACATAGGTGAAACAGGATGATCCATCAGAACTAGGGTTAAAGAACACTGTGCAGATATCCGTCTCAATAGAACCCACAAGTCGGCCTTAGCGGAACACTCGCATAACACAAAACACCCAATTAAAATCGAGGATATGCAGGTGTTAGCACAGGTCGACTACTAGTCAAGGAGAAGAATTAGAGAGGCTATTGAGATCGTAAAAAACCCTAAGTGCCTAAATAAAGATGATGGCCTGTCCATTAGCCGATCGTGATTGCCTAACTTAACTAAATTAAAAACCTAAAAATTAAAATTATAAACCTAAAACTTAAAAATTAAACTAAAAATAAAAATTAAACTTATATTAATCTTAAAATAAAATAAAATAAATTAGTTAATATATCCTTTACTAATAATTAAAAACCTAATAATTAAACTTATTAAAACATATTTAATATGAAAATCCTTAACTAAGATTAAAATTAAAAAATTAACTCTATTAAAATTATTACTATATTACAATTAAAACTAAAAAACTAAAATAAAAAATTATATTAAAGTATTATGTATAAATAAATAAATTAATTTGATTAAAAAATTAATTAAATTAAAATCATAAAGTTTGTAAAGTTATAGATTAAAAACAAAAGTTCAAATAAATTTAATTATTTGATAATATTTGATACATAATTTAAAAATTCTTTGTTTATTAAAATTTTATAAATTTTTTATAAAAAATAAATTTTTTATAAAAAAAAATAAAATTTTATAAAAAATATAAAATTATAAATTAAAATTAAAATTTTAAAATTTATGAATTATTAGAAATTAATAAACTATATCTTAAAAATTCATAAAACTAATCTTAACAAACCTCTTTTTACCCTAAGACAACCTAAAAATAAATAATAAAAACAATGTAATATTAACCTTCAACAAACCTTGTCGGCCCTCTCAATTGACGGTTTCTGTATTAATACACCATTGAAAGAGGAACAATCTCCAGGCATCGCTATGTCCTGAAGATGAACCACGCTTGGTTCGAAACGTCGACAATTAAATTTCTCACCGCAGATTCTCCATTAAATGCCATGAATATTCTATTGTTAAACAAAAGTGCATAATCTGTTTCTTTTATACAGATTTGTGGTGTTAGAAATATATTAAGTCCAAGAGTTTAAAAGGAGATGTTTTTTTATCGAGGATTGGTTCAAAGCTTTGGTACTCTACACTCCTCTGTTGTTTAGGAATAAACACCCTTATAACCGAGGGTCCCTGGTTACCAACGTACTCTTAAAACTTGCAAACAATCAGCTTTAAAGTACAGAAAGGAAATAGGAAGATATAATGGACTCACCTGATTAACGATGGTTGATCCAAGCTTTGTCTTCTCCCACTCTACTCCTCTCCAAAGCTTTCAGGGATGCACCTCCTTCACCTGCAAAAAGCAAATCCTCCAAGTACAATCTTATACATGTATATATGATAGGTTAGACAAACAATATATAGAGTGCTTAATCATAAATATTCATCAAACCATGATACATGAAAGAGAGTCAACACAAAGTTGGAAGAAGGATTCTCTGTATTAACAATAGTGAATGAGATAAGTGTACAACCCAATGCCTGAAACAAGGACTCCTCTGCAACCAAAGGATTATGAGTTCTACTGCTCCAAAAACTTCTGAAAATATACCACCAGCATAACTTTGCTCTCCAAGTATGATTGATTAATGCCCTCCCCAAGACCTCTATTTATACTTAGGAAAATAGAGCAGTTTCAAAGGTTGAGGAGGTTGAGACAGTTAAGATAGTTAATGTTTAAGGCTTAACAAATCTCCATTAATCATGTTTTATTATTTTTAATGTCGAATGGAGGCGTACGCGAGTATTGATACTAGAAACCCACGTATGACACATGAGTTGCTATAAGGGAAACCCACGTACATATCTGTACGCGGGTTGCAATGACAACACTCGCATACAGTATGCGGTATGCTGTGGAGATAGTCGCGTATATACATGAGTTGCTGTGGAAAGAGTTGCGTACAACAATCAACATGTAAAAAGGTAAAAATGGCAAGCTAGGTGGATAGTGAATGCATCTCATGTCATTCCCATCTATAGTGTTTTAGGAAATCTTCAATCCATAAGTGTCCTTTTGTGTGCCAACAAATGCAGTGTCGGCACTCGGACGGAGAAGTGCCATTTGGGTTGATAACAGATGCCCCCTAATGTGTGAGGTCAGAGGGAAGCGATGGCCAAAATACATTATAATCTTTATCTTTGGAGAACTCAGAAATCCAATGGAGCAGAGGTAGTACCTGAAACAAATACATAATAATGTCATATACAAAGTCATATCTGAGGATGCTATGTTCAATATACTTAAACGCTAGCTCCTTTACAAATGTTTGATTACATCATATAGTACGGGTACAAGACCACGTATATTACAAAGGTGGATCGAAGCCACAATATACAATAATGATGAGTCTTCAAAGATCTAGAAGCTGTGTACATAAGTAGAACAGAATCTTGTGCAACTTAGTCCATAGTGAGGGAACTAAGGTCTTCATAAACAATCCCAAAGAACCAGTATAATCCAAGCCATGTGAATAAATGTAGGTTGAAGTTGAACATGGAGCAGATTCAACAGATTGTCAATCAATAGGTGATAATCGACAACTGAAGCAAAGGAATTCACCAATGATGAAAGTGAATCCTGAGGTGCGATCATCAAAACTCTAGGTTTTCGTCGTCAGGAAGTACTGATGCAGAACCATACTGTGATAAGGAAGGTAATAGATCCTCCAACAGATCACAAGAGTGACTAGGAACTGGGTAAAGGAAGGGAGACACAAGTGATAATATATACGACAATGATGGGATTAGGATATAGATCAGACATTGAGTTAAGTCCTTGAACAATGAGCATGACACAGAGATGACCCAAGGCAGCTTATAACTTTATAGATAAAACAACTAGACTTATCTTTCATGTAGGAGACATGATCAGATTCCCTAGGTAGAACTGATAAGAGGAGGAGTAATAAACTCGAAGTAATAGCTGAACTGAATGTGAACACTGAGACATGGGTATCGAAAAAGACAGAGAATGCTATGTTCAAGGATGACATGCTGCCACTAACTGAAAAACAAGAGAAAACTTCTTCCTTACCTTTCCTGTTAAATTTTAACGAGTCTAGGAAAGTCAACTCGGATCTCTCTTCATTTTTTAACAAGCTTGAAGAGAAGAGGGAATACTGCTTGATAGTGTCACTGATTCGTGGATTTAATGAGCCCGAACTAGTACATGCTCAGTTGGTGTTTTCACATTTAGAGAGTCTGAAAACTCCAAAGAAGACTCCAAGGGGGTCCTTTTTCGTCTAATTTAGTCTCCCGAGGCCGGAAAAGTATAAAACATACCACAGAAGAACTCTCTTAACTTTCGTAGAAGAAAAGGTGAACCTTTTTTGTACTTAGCCAGGAAGGTCTGAAAAAGGTTAAATTACCACCTACCCAATGCTCCTTCGAGAACAGCATGTAGCTTGAGTTTTACGAGTGTGAAGGAAAGTAAGATCACTCGGAAAGATCCATTTGAGTACGAGAAATGGGGCTTACAACAATAAAATCGATGCTTTGTTCTTTAGTGTTTAACAAGCATGACAAAGACATAAAGTACACTCAGAATCTTTTTCATGTTTAGGTCCAGAGCACGAAAAAGAGAAAACTAAGCTCATACCGGGAGTTCCTTTTCCGTAAATTTAGTCCCTCAGGTCTAGAAAAGTGATAAACCTATGCCTGAGAATACTCTTCTCAATTCCGTAAAAAAGAGAGTGATCCTTTCTCGTGCTATTCCACATGGTCCGAGAAAGAGATAACCTACCACCAATGTGGATGCCCATTCACATATTCTTAACGAGCTTGAACGAACAAGTTAACTCGGCAGTCAAGTCTGTTTTAAGGAGTCAGACCTGGGCCTAAAGAAACTCCATAAGGGTGGGGAGTCCTATAAAGGGATAGCTTGTAAAAAGAGACCAAAATGAGGCTCCATTTGGCGTGAAAAATAGCTAAAAGGATTCCCCTATACTCAACACAACTGCGGCATGAGTATCGAAAGACATCATCGGTTCTAAATTAGGATACTCATGAGAGGAAGGCCCTATCCACGGAAGAACGATGGTAAAGACAAGGATCTAATGGTTTAAAATACCATAGTTCGTGGTTAAAATGTTGATGACTAAATTTCAAATGGAATGAGTATAGATGCAAAAATGCATGTGGAATGACATAAAACCATCCTATATGAGCAAAAAACACTTTAGAATGATGAAAAACCTGTTACAAGGAAAAAAGAGATGGGATTAGTTTGATAAAATATGAACTATAGGCAAAAAACCCACTTAAGAAATATAATTTCTATAAATAGTTCAAAAAACTAAATAAAACTCACCATTTTGAATTTTAGCCATAAGAAGCAAGTTTTACCTCTACCTTCATTCGATCGGTGTGGACAATCCAGTGGACGAAATCCAATTCCGCAAGTGTCAGGTAAGACTACACCCCGAGCTCTTCAATTTGATCCTAGTAAATTTCAAAATTGAGTCTAAATTTTATATTTTTGAGCGCCCTAAAGCAAGGCACGCTGTGTATGCGGGTTCGCTATATTGAAACTCGTGTACATGTGTTCTGTATGCGAGTTTCCTTGAAGGACAATCGCGTATAGTACGTGACATGCTAACTAGACAGTTGCGTATGCTGTGTGAAGGGGAAAAAAGATATATAGAGTCAAAATTTTGAATTTTTATATGACACTAAAGGTTCACAATGATTGTTTTGCCAGGTGTGAAGATGGTGTTTGAATGGAGGGAGCGTGAGCATGAGGATACGGATCAAGAAGCACTCTAGAATGCCCCCACTGTGAATGTTTTACATTTAAGTGGGTTGTTGGAATTCTTTTGCACATCACCTATGTGGGCCAATGTCCGCTTGCTAGAGTTCATGATAAACTACTAGGACCATGATTTGGGCATGTTTGACCTTCAAGGTGAATCCTTGAAAATTTATTTAGAGGATATCTACTTCATTGCCGGTCTGTCACGAGGAGGGGCTCCAGTCAACTTGGAGGGCACCCGTAGAGGCGGTGATCCTCTAAGTGTCCAAAACTACATTGATCTATACTGCGCACCGGGGACCCAAAAGAGAGGGAGTTGCATCCCTATTACACATATACGTGATCTTCCCCTACAGGTACTGACAAGTACCATAGTGAGGGTTGCGGGATCATCTTCTCTTCATCTCACTACACAGAACCAAATGAGGTTGGCAGTGGACTGCATGCAGGGGGCTTTATATGATTGGTGTTCGGGAGTTGTCTCGATTTTGAGAAAATAACTCTCTGACTGCAAGAGAGTAAGGAGGAAGAACTTTGGGTATTCTAGCATATTAGTTGCCTTCTTCTTATTTGAGAGTGCCGGGATTGAGCCCTGCAATACCCCTACTGGTCCGATCTCCTCGTCAGCCTAGGCTGAGCAGATGGGGACATATCTTCCTTCGCCAGGGAGGAGGTGGCTCAGTGCAGAGTGTATACGATGATGACTTCTACTTTTGGTGGGAGCGACAGTTACTAGCATTGGAGCAGTTTCCATATGCTGGGATGGATTTCCGTGGTGACCCAGACCTTGTCCTCCCTCCAGGAGGAGCATGGGGAGAGTTAGGTAATTTTTAATTTTCAAGTTTTTAAATTTTTTTATGAATTTTAAAATATAGGGATATATACATATGTATAAGAGTTCTAATCCTATAAACATGTCAAAATGCAGATATTGGACTAGTCCACCCTGAAGGGCACCCACGTATGTTTGTTCATCCTGTCTTAGGCGAAGATTAGGGGCTTATAAGGGTTCTAGAGGGGACGTTGGCCAGGCTTACCTAGATAGTACCTACTTTGAGGATTGAGCACATCCCAGCCATCATGCAGGAGTATGTGGTTGGAGTACCACCTGTTTGGATATGCCTTTTGAGGCGGGTAGCTAGAGCTGTTTTAGTGTACATAGATGCTGCTGAGGCTGAGGAAGCCAGAGTACAGGGAGACCGGGGGGACCAGGGTGGTCTAGCATAGATATGGGGCATTTTGATGGACTATGATCCATATTTTTGTATATTATACAATTATGACTGGATCTGAGGATCAAGAACTCGACCTATCTATAGACAAATATTCACACACACACACACACACACATATATATATATATATATTGTTGGTTTATTTACAAATGTTTTTTTATGTGTATGTTGTATATTTTTATGAAATATGTGTTAGATGCCAATCCAAAATGTAATTAGCATATGCATCAGTCAATGAATTCTAATTTCTTGGAATGTAACGAACTCAAAATTCCTTTCCAATAACCTAACTTGCATGAACTGACTCAATAGAATAGGGTTTCTCACCTGATAAGCTCAATTGAGCTGGGAAACCACCAGTTGAGAATCCATTTAGACTTCCAGCTGAGTGATACCATATGACAAAGCATCCCATAGAAGCTCAATTACAGCCCTATACTCAGCAACATTATTAGAAGCAGAACCTAAGCAAGTGCCTCCTAAGGCGACTAACTGTCCTGAGGGAGAATAAATGACCCATGCTGCTGAAGCAAGATTACAAGTATGGCGACTGGCGCCATCAGCGAAACCTATGTCCCTCTCGGAAGACATTTGCAACAACCATCAGATGGTATAAAAAACACAAAATGATGAACTAGTGTACATACAAATACATACAATAAAATACAAGAAAAAGTGCTAAGCCTAAGCATAGTACTTCTTCAAATAGAGCCCATTTCTAGGCTCAGGCAGCTTATTCCCATCAAAATCTATTAACTCATATGCACCATTCTTTAAGACATTCGACACGACATAAGGCTCTAACCACATGGCCTTGAATTTTCTTGCCCCCAGGGGTTCTTTGTCTTGGTCCCAAAGCAAAACAAGTTCCCCCTCAGAGAAAATCTGAGGTTTGACCGACTTATCATATTGGGTTTTGACCCTATTCTTGTGAGCTTGATTTGTTGTTAACGCATCTCTACGCTACTCATCCAGGTGTTCTAAGTGAACTAGACATTCTTCAAGCTCTGTCGTATCGGGTAACACATGAATAACTATTTTCAAAGACGAGATTTCACATTCAACCGGGGTAATGGCTTCCACTCCATGAATGAGTTGGAAGGGGAAGAAACCCATAGCAGTTTTTACATTAGTTCGGTACGCCCACAGAGCAGGGTATAGCATGATATGCCAGTTAGAACGGGCTGCATTAATAGTACGTTTGAGGACAGTCTTCAAAGTCTTGTTAACAACCTCAACCTGACCATTTTCCTGAGGATAATACAAAGATGAATGCTCTTGTCTGAATCCAAGCATAATGGTTAGTTCCGTCATCATGTTATTTTGAAAATGACTGCCATGGTAAATGACAATCAACTTGGGTATACCAAATCATGCTATAATATGATTGAATACATAGAAATCTGTTGTTTCCCTGTCGACTTTAAAGGTGGGCATTGCCTCTACCCATTTCGTAAAATAGTCCAGAGCGACAATGATATATTTTTGCCCCCCAGCTGAGGCTGGGTTGCATGTCACGTAATCAATCCCCCATTTCATGAAGGGGCCCACCGAGACAATGGGACACAGCGAAGCAAGATGTGACTGCATTTTTCTGGTGTAAAACTGACAGGGATGACAACACTTCAGCACTTCCACACAATCTTTGAAGATTGTGGGCCAGAAATAACTGGCACGTAGTATCTTCTGGGCCGTTGTTAACCCAGATAAATGACCCCCACACACTCCACTATGGGAATCATTCAGGACAATCTCCGCTTCCTCATGGGTAAGACATCGATGCAAAATGGAATTTACCCCTCTTCGATATAAAGTATCTCCTATGATGAGGTAGTTCTTAGCATGAAGGCGTAATTTACGTCGTTCTTCCCGTGAGAAAGTTGCATGACACTTCAAAGTCTGGAGATAAATAAGTATATCTCCATACCAGGGGTTAGAGGTGGCTATCAAGAAGATATGCTCATCTGGGAATGAGTCATCCTCAAGGACTACATCTTCTTCCGTTGGAAATTATGCTATAAGCTCAGCAAAAACTAAGGACTTTTTAGACTTCGCAGACTGGAAATCCAAGTCAAACTCTTGGAGAATGACTATCCATTTGTTGAATTTGCCCCCAACAATCTGTCGGGACAAAACATACTGAAAATGATTCACATCCACCACTACTATTGTAGTCCTTAGCAAAATGTAGTGACGTAACCTCTGAACAACATAGATAGCTGCTAAGGCCAATTTCTCGACGTGGGAGTACCTGAGTTCAGGCTCGGATAAAGCACGACTAAGATAGTAAATGACATGCTCCTGGAGCTTATCGTTTTCTTGGACTAGGACTACCCCAATGGTCGACTCGGACGCTGCCAGATACAATATAAAATCCCTAGAGTAATCTGGCGGACGCAATAAAGGTGCCGACAACAGAGCTTTTTTCAATGCCTCAAAAGCGAGTTGTGCAGTTTCGTCCCATACAAATGGGGTGTCCTATTTTAACAGGCACATGAAACCCTTGGTAATCTTGGCATAGTTAACAATGAAACGTCGAAGAAAATTAAACTTTCCCTGCAGGCTTTGAAGTTTCCTGATAGAACGAGGAGGCATATTTACAATGGCCTTTACTTTTAATGGATCCTCCTGGATGCCTCTATTAGAGACAATGAATCTGAGCAGTCTCCCTAACTTGACACAAAACACGCACTTGTGAGGATTCAAGCAGATCTTATAGTATCTGCATCACTCAAATATCAACCGTAAGTGATCTGGATGGTTAATCCTCTTACGAGAATGTGTAGGTAGATCGTCAAGGTAAGGTTCGACAATGGCTTTTATATCATGGAAGGAAAATTTCATTGCCTATTGAAAGGTTTCCCCAACATTTTTCAATCTGAAGGGCATTTTTTTGTACGCGAAGGTACCCTAAGGAAAAATGAAAGCAATTTTATGTTGGTCTTTTGGTTTTATTTGAATTTGATTGTATTCGGAGAAACCATCCATAAACGAGAACACTTCACTTCCCGCACAAGCATCTATAATCTGGTCTATAAATGGCGTGGGATAGTTGTCCTTAGGACAGGCTTTATTCAAATCTTTGAAGTCAGTATAGACGCGTATGGTCCCTTGCTTCTTATCAACAGGAACAGGATTGGATACCCATTCCGTCAGAGCTATGGGATAAATGAAACTAGCTTTCAACAGCTTTTCAACTTCAGCCTTCACAGGCGCCGCTTTACGCGGGTTAACAGGTCTTAACTTTTGCCGAACAGGTTTAGCGTCAGGGTATGTTCGGATCTCATGTTCAACTATCGATGGATCAATGCCTGGCATCTCCTCATATGACCAGGCAAAGACGTCGCAGAATTCCTTGAACAAGGCTGTATAGATTGTAATCTCTTCAGGAGAGAAGTTTACACCTATATGTATATTTTGCATGACATCAGGGTTTACAGAGATGTTGATAGGGATAGTGGCAGAAATATTTGCCATATTCCCCTAGGCAAACATTCCTTCCCTGGGTAAGGGATTGATGGGTGTATCAACATCATCTAACAGTCTCATATGAAACTCTTGATTTTCTATCATGCTTAGCTTTGGAAGAAAATAGGATCGATGGTGAAGATCTTCACAGATCTTACCACGTCCACACATGGCTTCCAGAATGGCTTCATCAGAAGGTAAAACCATATCTAAACAGTCCGTAGAGTGCAAAGAGTTTTCCGCCCAAGCGGGCAAATAGACTTCTTCCAGGTCCTCTGAGACTGTGAGAGGATATGGAAAGGGATCAACAATGGTTTGAGTGATAGCTTGGTAAGCCACTTCCACTGCCGATAAGGGAACTTCCGGTTCATGGGGGGAAGGGAGAACCCAAGGATCAGTCTTATCAACAACCATGGCTATGGAATTCCCCACACTAGTAGAACCAATATAGTTAATCAGGGCTAGAAGATCAAATGTGCCCATCAATGATGCATACATTCCAGCCCCCAAGCTCTGTGCAACAAGTTTGACCTGTTCAACCAATGGCACAGCAGACTCATTAGACTCCATGCGGCCTTTTCAAGTAAAATCGAGTTGGTCAACAGTAACCAACTTTCCTTCATGTGGAAAAACTACAACCCGAAAGACGACCGACGCAATAGCGGACATGGCATAAGTCCAGCTTCTTCCCAAAAGGAAATTATAGTCCAAAGGTGTGTCAATCACTTCCACCTCAACAGACACTGCTTTCCTTGCTAGCTTAATCTCCAATGTTGGTAGGATACCATGTGGATGGAATGAACTTCCATCGAAAGCAGTAAGCAGAGTGTTTGATGGGACTAGCTCTGGGGATCCGAGAGCTTTCCAACATGACAAGGACATAACGCATGTAGAAGCACCCTCATCAACAAATGCCCTTCCAATGGTCTTTCCACCATGGATGACATCTATTGATAAGGCTAGATGGTAAGGTAGGCAAATTTTAACATTAGACAAGTGAAATTTTGCCATGAGACTCGACGAGTCCATGCTACCTAAGGCTGCTAAGAGGGCATCCCGCTGGGCGGGACAACTCTGTAACATCTCTAAAGCTGACATTTCACAAGGGGTTTGGGCTAAGTCTTCAAGCACGGAGTAGTTTGAAGCAACCCTAGCATTAGGGTTATGCAAGATCTTTTTTAAAGACACCTTTTGGTATCTTAGGCATAGGTTCAGCAGGCTTCTCGATTGTGAGAGGGTTAGAAGTTTCACCTATAGACTTACCCTTCTCAGAAGTCTCTTTTTCATAATTTTTATTCCTAGTATGTATCAAAGTTGAAGATCGGACCATGTTGATATAGTTGGGGTTAGGGGCACCTGTAGTGACACTTGCTACATTAGAAGCTAAAGCAGAGTTCTGCCCTTGGGGAAAATGATCCTTCAGAACAGCCGGTTGTTGATATTTTAGCAGCTTCTGGGCATGTTCCATAAGGGTACAAAGGTGAGTGAGGTGATCCTCGTGGCACAACTTACACGAGAATTTGACCTTTTTCTTTTCTTTCTTGCCCCCATTAGCATTGTTCGCGGGTTTCTGCTTGTTTTGATTTCCCTCCCCTTTCTTTCCTCTCTTCTTCTTCCCATCGGGCTGCTGATTGCCCTTCTGAGAGGTTTGTGCAAAAACATTTGCACTTTGGGGGGAGGGGGAAGCCTTTTTTGCCTCCGCCATAGAATGCTTGATAGACAGCTGATGAAGCTGTTTGGCCAAAGACTCTACAGTGGGAGAGTTTATGGACCCAACCACACCATCGGCATGGTGTCCAGGCTTAGGTTTCTCTATATCATGGGTAGGCCTCGGTGCCTTAGGGATAATCTCATACAAGATCCCAGATTGTGAATAAATGAAATCCATTTGCTGGGCCCTGAGAATGGCTTCTTTTTCATTCGTCACTCCTGAAGTGGATACGTCCTTAGATATGCAAGGCAACAGGGATTTAAGGAACCACTCTAGTAAGAACTTAGGAGGAATAGTGGCTTTTATAAGGCTCTTTCAACTCCTCCACTCTTGGATATGATCCAAGATGTGGGTATCCTTGTTTTGCCTAAAGGTAGATAACAAGTCTGTTCCGAAATCGTATCGGACCGGAAGTTGAAAGTGGCTAAGGAATGCACTAGCCAAGTCCTAAAAACTATTGAATGCAGCAGAAGGTAACTTAATGTACTATTTTGCTGCAGTATTCGTTAAGGTTATTTGGAACAGCCTCAACCTAACTGAATCTTCATTCAGTGAATTAGAAGAACACCATAAATGAAAAGTGGTGGCATGAGCCCCAAGATCTCAACCAACTTTGCCCTCGAAATTAGGGATGTCCGATGGCAATTTGGTGGGAACAGGTGGCCACGAGGGGTCATGCCTCACCGGGTCATTCATCAATTTTGACAAATATGACAAGTTTAATGTTTCCAGAAAAGGAAGCTTGGGTCGCACCGGGGCACTAAAAGTGCCAGTCTGGGGATTAAAGGGACTTACAGACAGCTGATGAAGCTGTTTGGCCAAAGACTCTATAGTGGGAGAGTTTATGGACCCAACCACACCATCGGCATGGGGTCCAGGCTTAGTTTTCTCTGTATCGTGGGTAGGCCTTGGTGCCTTAGGGATAATCTCATACAATATCCCAGATTGTGAATAAATCAAATCCATTTGTTGGGCCCTGAGAATGGCTTCTTCTTCGTTCGTCACTCCTGAAGTGGATACGTCCTTAGATATGTAAGGCAACAGGGATTTAAGGAACCACTATAGTAAGATCTTAGGAGGAATAGTGGCTTTTATAAGTCTCTTTCACCTCCTCCACTCTTGGATATGATCCGAGATGTGGGTAGCATTGTTCTGCCTAAAGGTAGATAACAAGTCCATTCCAAAATCGTATCGGACCGGAAGCTGAAAGTGGCTAAGGAATGCACTAGCCAAGTCCTAAAAACTACTGAATGCAGCAGAAGGTAACTCAATGTACCATTTTGCTGCAGTATTCGTTAAGGTTCTTTGGAACAGCCTCAACCTAACTGAATCTTCATTCAGCGAATTAGAAGAACACCATAAATGAAAAGTGGTGGCATGAGCCCCAGGATCTTCACCAACTTTGCCCTCAAATTTAGGGATCTCCGATGGCAATTTGGTGGGAACAAGTGGCCACGAGGGGGCATGCCTCACCGGGTCGTTCATCAATTTTGACAAATCTGGAAAGTTTAATGTTGCCAGAAAAGGAAGCTTGGGTCGCACCGGGGCACTAAAAGTGCCACTCTGGGGATTAGAGGGACTTGCCCCCGAATACCCATATGTAAAGGTGGGGTTGCCCCTTGCCTTCGGTTGCGAAGTGGATGGATTACTTTGAAATGAATTCCATCCATAAGCCACAGGATTGTGAGTAGGAGGTGCAGTATACGAGGTTCGGGCCGTCCCAGTCAAAACTGGGGTTTGAAAAAAGGGAGCAGGTATCCCTCCACTAAACAACGAAAAGGGAGAGCTCGTGAATGGGGCCGAGACCGGAGTTTGGAAACCTTTCCCGTAAGAGGTAGTGTTTCCAAACTGCACTCCTAAATAAGAAGGTGATGGGACTACGTATGGAGTGGGTGGGGGAATATGCCCCCCATTCCAAGGAAATCCTTGGATGAAAGCTGAGGATCCTACTGGACCACTCTAGGTATTGTGTGCAAAGGAAGAAGGAACAGTAGGTATACTAGGGATCCCAGTAACCATGTCACCAGAAGCACCTGCTAGGCTTATGGGAACCGACGGTTGGACCACTCGGCTCGCTGGAGTCAATGGTGTAGTAGGTATTCTAGATCTAGGGGTACTTACCAGGGGAGGTAGTACCCCTTCAGCCGAAAAGGCTGAGGTGAAAGCAAAAGAACTTTCTCCCGTAGTAGACATTATCCTGCCCACAGGGACACCTAAAACAGGTGAATCAAAAGGCCTAACTTGGACGATCACCGGATCGTTTAAATCAGTAAAGGGTGTGTTAAAATTCCTTGCAAACTCATCAGGCTACAAGTCTTCTATCTCAACTGTATTAAAATCAAAATGGTTAGCTCTAAGTGTCGGTTCACCTGGAACTTCACTTACTCCTATCGGTTCAAATGAACCGTCCGTGTCCAATCTCCTCCTTTGAGGTGGAGGTGGAGGTTCCAATGTGATGAGAGGAGGAAGGTTTTGTAACCTTCGTGACCTTCTAATAGGTTGGTCCTCCACGATTGTAAATTTGACAATTCAAACCCTAAGGTCGGCTAAACACAGACAAACCACAGAGCAATCACTACAAAAATTCCTAGAGTCTCAACAGTCAGCAAGGGTAAAAGATATGCTTTCCCGAAGAAAGCTAAAAAACAGTTACTTGGCGTCCTTGAAGAGGTTCTTAGGCACAAGCGGAGGAATCACCCATCACCCTCCTGTACTTTCAACAAGGGTTACCTTCCAAGCCCGTCCAAGGTGAACCAGAAATAGCCTTCCGGTTTACCTAGGTATGAACCCTAAATGTCAAGAGACTAAAGGCTACCTTAGCTATACCAATAGTCTGGGGGGACAGTCACAAGCCTGACTCGTATGCATGGGCAGGGTATCTGAGCCTGAAACTCTGTCTAGGATAGCATCCCCAAATGTGTAAAAGTCCTGATTTACGTTTCGACAAGGAATCAGAGGGTTATCTCCTCAGTCCAATGCCTCCACGCGGCCTCGTGCTTGACTCCCATTTGAGAGGAGCTTCCCAGATACAATCGATAAAGATAAGGATTTACCTATCGAATGGTCCACTATGTCTGAATTTTAAAACTTATGGAAAGTTTACACTTCCTAGCCCACAAGTCTACCCTAAGCTAGTAGGTGAATGGCCCTAAAAATAAAAATTACTAGTATATTTTAATTATTGCGTTCATTTTAAGGGGTATTTCTTTACTCAGAAGGAAGTGGAGTGAAGGACTATGATGTTTTTGACTCAATAAGAAATGTAAAAAGCAAAGGTGTATGTTTTCAAAGCAAATTATCACTACTAAAACAAACTTTTTTCTTTTCTTTTTGTAAATATAAATTGATGAAAATGCAATGATAAAGAGAAAACTAAGACTATATTTTTGTAGTTTTTTGAGATTATATTTTAAAAACTGAAAGTAAAACTACTCTATGCAAAATCACATGCAAAAGCTTCAAAATGTTTTCTTTTCACTTTTTAAAATGCTCAAAGGCTACTATGCACCTAAATGCACAAAACTTGAGTATGCTTGAATTCAATCAACTATATAAAGCAAGCAAAGCGAAGTAAAACAGATTAATAAGACCAAATATCAACCAACAAGGGAAGACTTGGAACCCTAGCTTGGGTGGGCACAATGACAAGAGATCACTGAGATCACACAAAGGTAAGTGGCAAACCAATCATTATCCAAAGATAGAATGGGAAAAACAGTGTCCAGAACCTTGATCACTGATTCAGACAACCAACACTTAAACTTATAACCCAAAACAAGCAAATCCACGTCAAATTGCAAATAGAAGACAATCCAAACAAAAGGAACTCAAGGGCTTTATAAGAAAGCACAAGGTGTGGCCAACAAGGTCATCAAACTGACAGTGTAATGCTTATAAGGAAGACCAACCAGCAAACAAATTTTATAAAGGGACAGGGATAAGAAAACCCTAACCCAAAAATTCAAATGCTAAGACTTGTACGCTACTGTGTATAAGGGCAACCCGCATACTGTACGTGACTGTGCTAGAGAGCAACTTGCGTATGCAGGCCTCTGTACGTGACTGTATGCAAGAGCAACCCATGTACAGGTACAAAATTTTCTAATAAAAAAAAAATTTCTCAAGGTCTTCAAACACTATCCTAAGCATGAACCAAGACAGGATACCACACACAAACTCAAGGCAAAGACTAGGCAACGGTAAACAGAAATAACCCACAGCAGTCTAGGCTCCCCAGCGGAGTCACCAGTTCTATTATTCAGGAATAAACACCCTTATAACTGAGGGTCTGGGGTTACCAACGTACTCTTAAAACTTGCAGACAATCAACTTTAAAGTACACAGAGGAAATAGGAAGATATTATGGACTCATCCGATTAACGACAGTTGATCCAAGCTTTGTCTTCTCCCGCTCTGCTCCTCTCCAAAGCTTTCAGGGATGCACCTCCTTCACCTGCAAAAAGAAAATCCTCCAAGTACAATCTTATACATGTATATATGACAGGTTAGACAAACAATATATAGAGTGCTTAATCATAAATATTCATCAAACCATGATACATGAAAGAGCGTTAACACAAAGTTGGAAGAAGGATTCTCTTTATTCACAACAGTGAATGAGATAAGTGTACAACCCAATGCCTGAAACAAGGACTCCTCTACAACCAAAGGATTCTGAGTTCTGCTGCTCCAAAGACTTCTGAAAATATACCACCAACATAACTTTGCTCTCCAAGTATGATTGATTAATTCCCTCCCCAAGGCCTCTATTTATACTTAGGAAAATAGAGCAGTTTCAAAGGTTGAGGAGGTTGAGACAGTTAAGATAGTTAATGTTTAAGGCTTAACAAATCTCCATTAATTGTGTTTTATTATTTTTAATGTCGAATGGAGGCATACGCGAGTATTGATACTGGCAACCCACGTATGACACGTGAGTTGCTATAAGGGAAACCCGCATACAGATCTGTACGCGGGTTGCAACGACAATACTCGTGTACAGTACGCGGTATGCTATGGAGATAGTCGCGTATATACGCGAGTTGTTGTGGAAGGAGTCGCGTACAACAATCAACATGTAAAAAGGTAAAAATGGCAAGCTAGGTGGATAGTGAATGCATCTCATGTCATGCCCATCTATAGTGTTTTAGGCAACCTTCAATCCATAAGTGTCCTTTTGTGTGCCAACACATGCAGTGTTGGCACTCGGACGGATAAGTGCCATTTGGGTTGATAACATCTTCCATTTGAATTATGTTAATGGTAGCATTTCTCTTTATACTTGTATTGAGATTTCAATAGTTGCCTTTAAAAAACTTGATGTAATTGCCATTTGGGTTGGAAACATTGTAAAATGCTTTGTTACCCACTCTTAGACTTGATGAGAGTGAGAGACATTATTATTCCCAAGCCTTGTTAAAAATTGTAATTGGGTGCATGATCAGTTGTGCCCAACACCCCTCCATTTGGATTTGTGGATAATTCAAGTTATTGTGTTAAGGGTTAACGTATTTGTGTTAGATTCTTCAATTTTAGAAGTGTAGGTGTCTTGATTGCAGAAGGATACCTTGGGAAAAGCATCAAAGAAGCAAGCATGGCTTCATGAACTTGAACAAATCAATTAGACCATTCAGGCATGAAATGTTGAATTGAGGAAATTGTGGCAGACATCAGAGGAAGAGAAGCATGGAATGCAAAGCCAACTTCAATATTTGCAAGAGAGATTCAAGCAATGGAACTTGAATTGAAAGCTAAAGATGAGATGTTGGGAAGGTTCCAAAATAGTGATGAAGTTCAGAAGAATGAAGAATCTACTTTGCAAAAGGGAAGACTTCTACCAAATATGTAGAAACCCAAACTGAGGTATGTGTTGAAAGTGTTTCAACATGTGCTTATTCATCTCATCTTGATGACAATGTTTATATTGGAAGCTTTGAGAAGCACATATTTAGATTTGGTCTTAAAATCCTTACCAAGATGGGGTATAAGGGAGGAGGACTTGGCATTAATGGCCAAGGAATCACTCACCCAGTAGAAGTGAACGAAAGACCTCGGTATGTCGGATTGGGATATGGAGGGTTTTCCAAAGCCTTTGAAGCAATAGGTGCTTTGAGAAAAGGACTTGAAGTATTATTGAAATCATGCAAGTATAAAGATGGCACATCACCATCTCATGACAGTGACGAGGAATCCCAGATCTCTCCAAAGAAAGACAATCTTGTCAATCCTCGACAAATTTTCACCCAGGAATGCAATAAAAAGGTATAGAAAACCTTATTACTCCAACATTTTCTTCGATTACAAGAAAAATGGCTATGAGACACATAATTTATGATATACATATCCTTGCACATTATGTGGATTGAATAACCATTGTGTGGTCAAATGATGGAAGAGAATGTCATTGTACAAGAAATTAATGTCAACCAAGAAGGGTACATGACAGAAAGACCATCCTCCTCAACATAAGAAGAAGAAAGGAAAGAAGGACGGGAAGTCACAAAACTTCTGCACTCATTGTAAAATGAGTGGACATCGGGTAAAGAAGTGTTGGAAACTACACCCAGAGATTTGTCCAAAGCAACAAAGAAATGTTATGCATACCCTTGCAAAGCATTAGAGAAAATTTGTGCAAGATCCCACAAGGATAAATGTAGTTGAAGGAAGAGTTGTTTAGACTCCATCAGTTCATGAAAAAGAACTGCCTAAGAAGGGAAATCCTTTATCCTGGTTTATTTAGAAATAGGTAGCTTATTTACAAAGTTGATTGTTTTTTTTTATAAATTTTTCATGTTGCATTTTTTTGTAAATCACTTGTTGTGATCCCAAGAAGGGAGAATTGTAAAAGTGATAGATGATCACTCATGTACGACAAAGAGTTTGTATTCCTTTGTGGAGTCGCAAAGAGATTGGTAAGTCAGCTATGTATGCAAAGTTTAATTGTCTAAAATTTTGGTGGTCCAAAAGTTTTATTCAGTGGGGAGGTATGATCCCAGTGGATCTCCCAAGTGACCAAAATTTCATAGTCCTCAAATGTTTCCAAGAAGCACATTGTTGTATATGGCTTGCCAAAATATTTACAGTGATACCCATTTTGTCAAATTTGGAGGTTGGATGTGGAAGTTATCACAATTTGAATTTTTGACATTTGGACTAATTACCTTTCGACAAATGGCATGGGGAAGCAGGTCTATATTCAACTGCCGAAGTCACGATTGGGATTCAGGAGAGGAAAAGATAGTTTTTTTTAGCCCATGTTGACTGCCGACTTCGACATCAGAACAACCGAAAGTCGGGAGTCAGAAGTCGGGAGGATTGTTGGGTAAGTTGTGATGTGAGTTCTGACTTCTGACCTTCAACGTCAGATCATAATAGTTGAAGTATGCAGGATTCAAAAAATTCAGCTTCAAAAAGTCAGCATCATGTAGGCATCAACATTTGGCTTCAAAAATTCATCATTGGAAAGTCAGCACCATACAAGTCAGCGTCAATAGTCGGGGTCGCAGTGATTGATGGTTTAGTTTGCTCAATGGTGGAATAGATCAATGACCCGAGTTTAAACTGAAAGTTACAAATACATATTTGGTTTTTTTATTTGCACAAAGATATTTGAATTCGATCCTTATTTCGTGCCATTTTATTCCTAATTTGTGCATGGATTCTATCCTCTAAATAATTTGGGCATCCAGATGGATTTTTTCCCAAATTTGGCACGTTATCCACAAATATCCACTCACCAAATTCTTCCATTTAACAGATTGTCTTATACATGCAAAGGAAAAGAGAGTGCAGAGAGGTAAGTCAGTCAGTCAGAGCGAAATTCAATGGAAGCAGATTCTGTTGACAGAAAGTCAATCAACAGAGGCAATCAATGAATGGATCAATCAATTGATAGTCTGAGCAGACAGAGAACTTCGAACTGGCGAGATGGAAGAAACTTCAGACTATAGGATCTTGTTCCAGATTGCATGGTTGTCTAGTGATTGAATATACAACATATGAGATAGATCTTCTAATTTTGTATACTCTAGGTATCACATTGGTACATCTGTCCTTTATGTACACAGTTAGATATTCAGTCATTGTTCAAACATTTGATGTAATCTATTGCTTTTGATGGACTAATGAATTGGTTCAATGATTGATTGATCCCAGAGATGTAATCAAAGGTGGTATAACAAACTCCAATATCAAATATGGTTTGCATATATGTTTATGTGTTGAATAATTTAATTCTAGGCATGATATGTTTTATATATGAAATCATTGATAAAATCTCAATTTTCAGTTCTGGGAATTTTAAGAAATTAATTAATCATCTGGAATGGATTAATAAGTAAATTAGTTACTTGTTGTTGTTTACTAATCATGTTGTTTTGGTACAAATATATGATTAGGGAATTCAGAAACTGGGATTACACAGATGGAAACTTGTGGATTCCCTAAATATTCCAGCACAGTTCCATGAGGAGTGGAATAGTTATGTTTTTGGGCTTTATAGGATTTGTTCTTTCTTGAATGCAGAGGAGGATATGTTTTTATGGTCTTGGAATGTGGATTATGGTATTCTTATTGTCAAAGGTAAATATAAGGCGATTATTGCTAGTAGGTGGGAAAACCAGAACATTTGGTAGCACACAAAGTTGTGGTCCTGGAAATGCCCAATCAAGCTGCTTTGTTTTTGTTGGTTGGTTTTGGAGAACAAATGTATCTCTTGGGATAATTTGAGAAAAAAAGGTTGGAAGGGTCCTAGTTTTTTATGTCTGTATGGGAAATCTGAGGAGACTTTGGATCATCTTCTTTACTCTTGTTTTGTGTCGAGGTTTGTTTTGCAGGAGTTGTATAGGTTGTTGGGTTTAAATAAACATGAGGGGTCTGTTTCTTTTCACCAGAGTTTGTTTGACTAGACCTCTAGTGGCTCTTCATGGTATGTTCTTCCAATATTTGTTCGTTGGGCTATTTGGAGGCACATGAATCTTGTAATTTTCGAGAACAAAGCAATGAGCATCATTCAAATTATCCAGTCTGTTATGGGTGACCTTCAGGCATTATAGGTAGTAAAGTCTCCCACGGTGAGATGTATTTCAAATCCTTCCTTTGTACTTCATTTTTTGATTGGTCATTTTGATGGTGCTTCTCGGCATCTTGGCTTGGTTTCTGGAGCCGATATGGTGGTGTCCCTCTCAAATTCACATACTTTCAAATTATGGATGGAGTGTGATTGTGGGACACATACATAGAGGGAAATTTTAGCCTTGGTAGACCTTCTGTTTTTTTCCCGTCATAGAGATATCCAACCTGTGAAAGTTATTGAATCAAACTATACAACAATTTTTTACATCCAACTTTTCTCTAACATAAGTAAGTTCAACCAGCTTTCCACTTACATACAAGAAAGAAAACCATACTTGAATCTAACAAGCATCAAAAGATTCTATAGGTAGAAAAAACAACAAAATATGGCTTACATATAAAAACAAAAATTTTCCAAGACTTCTCAAAAAATTGAGTTTCCATAAAGTTCAAGGAAAAAATTGTGTGTTACATCACATAAAAAAGAATATACCCCTCATAAATCATTACGCCATCCCTCCATTCTTCAAACTACAAAATTCCTTCAGGTGAAGAGAAACCTATCTTTGACAGAGAATTTGCTTTAGAGTTAAACTCCCTATAAACATGATAGAAAGATAAATAAAGGAAGGAATCCCGAAGCTTCTGAATGGGAGATTTACACCACTCCAATAAGATAACTTGAATCCTATCCCTATGAAGAGCCCAATCGATGATGAGTTTTGAATCTTCAATAACTTTCAAAGATTGGATATATCAATGACGTGAAAAAAATAGAAGCTCTACTAAGGCTAAAAGTTCACTCCGTGTATTTTTCCCACCACCGCACCCCATCCACAATTTGAAAGTATGTGGTCTTTTGGTTTTCCCTATCAATCTATATTGATGGTCTAGATTAATTTAGTAGATATTTGTCTCTAGGTAATCAAAATTAGATAATGATACAAGATGTAACCCAAATGTCTCATCACCATATATTCCCAACCAACAGGATCCTACCATGTGTCTTGGACCACTAAACTAATGGTGGCTTTTGTAGAAAAAATCCATTTAATTTTTTATTCCAAAATGAATGGTTGTATGAATGAATTATTTTTTCCATTAAAATAGTATTATGAATACCTTCCCTCTTCCCTATCGCATTACCTTGAAACCTTGAAGGATAAAATAATATCTCTAGTGAAAATTTCAAATATTCAAAATCTCTTGATCTCACCAACAAAATTTGCAACTTCCATTTCCATTCAATTTGGTCACCTCATATATCATCCCAGTGTTAGTATTTTACCAAGTAAGTCATTCCATCAACTCAACTCTATCATTTATATCTCTAAAAATATATTTCCATCATGTCAAGGGACAAGGGAATCTCTTTTCTAGAGTTCTCGACCTATACCTCAAGTCACTCCCCTAATATGAGCAATGTTTCATCTTCCAAAATCCCTCCTAATAGTGATAACTTTGAAAAAGTAATCAAAATTTCTCTCTAATACTCCTTCCTTGGAAATATAACAAGGTCTACCCTGATTTGATATCTATAAAAACAATAAAGGAACCCTTACTAGTCCTATGGCCTACCTCAAGGAATCATCCATGAGACCTACACATTTCTCAAGTTCAACAAGTTGTGTACTAAAAACTATGACCCTAATAATTCCTTGGTCATGCTTATAAACCACACTAGAGTAATCCTAAACTAAACTAAAACAATTTTAAAATAATTATATTAAAGGATTGGAAATCCATAAATGACTAGCATTTGTCTCCCTTTAGTGTAAAGAATTGTAGCATCACAAATAGAGATCAATGGTGGAGGTTTCCCTATCAACCTATATTGATGGTCTAGATTAATTTAGCAGAGATTTGTCTCTAGGTAATCAAAATTAGCTAATGATACAAGATGTAACCCAAAGGTCTCATCACCATATATTCCCAACCAATAGGATCCTATCATGTGTCTTGGACCACTAAACTAATGATGGATTTTGTGAAAAAACTCCATTTAATTTATTGATTCCAAAATGAATGGTTGTACATGCAATTGAGTGTTTTTTTCCATTAAAATAGTATTATGAATGCCTTCCCTCTTCCCTATCGCATTACCTTGAAACCTTGAAGGATAAAATAATAGTTCTAGTGAAAATTTCAAATATTCAAAATATCTTGATATCACCAACAAAATTTGACACTTCCATTTCCATTCAATTTGGTCACCGCATATATCATCTAAGTGTTAGTATTTTACCAAGTAAGTCATTCCATCAACTCAACTCTATCATTTATATCTCTAAAAATATATTTCCATCATGTCAAGGGACAAGGGAACCTCTTTGTAAGAGTTCTCCACCTATACCTCAAGTAACTCCCCTAATATGAGCAATGTTTCATTTTACAAACTCCCTCCTCACAGTGATAACTTTGCAAAAGTAATCACCCTTTCTCTCCAATACTCCTTCCCTAGCAAGATAACAAGGTCTACCCTGAGTTGATATCTATAAAATAAATAAAGGAACCCTTAGTATTCTTGTGGACTACCTCAAGGCATCATCCATGAGACCTACACATTTCTCAAGTTTCAACAAGTTGTGTACTAAAAACTATGACCCTAATAATTCCTTGGTTATGTTTATATTAAGCCACACTAGAGTAATCCTCATTATTACTACACAATCCTTATCTTCCATGTTAGATGCCTTGTTTAGAAAAAAATTTCTATCCCTAAAGGTTCAAAGAAATATGTACCCCTAATCTATAAATGAGGGACCTATAGCCCACTTGCTTCACCAACATGGATACTTTGTAGAATTGAATTTTGGTGTATGTTCTCGATTTTATGCACAGATCATTTCATTCTAAATGGATTATGAGATTGTTTTGCTCAATACAATTCCAAGTACAAACTAATCTTATCATTGTCCTCTTGTGGAATTAAAGGATGGTTCTATCTACAATGATTTGTTTCCATGCCAAATCCCTTCACATATACTAGGTATTATAAAGTGGAATCATAATAGGTTATTTTTGCATCAAATTATCCAACCTCTTCATTAACCAATTTACCATCACTTTAACCAAATAAGTGAATATATTTTTTCTTGGAACTCAAGGTAACATTACCCAACAATGGTATCTAGATGTGTTCATATGAAGACCAACGATGTAAATGACATACACATATCAACTATAGACCAACATTGTCTCCAATGGACTCTTGATTGAAAACAAGGCAATGGAGATCTCAATATGTAATTACTTATTTATTGAAGTGGCAAAATCTCAATATTTCTCACAACTGGAATTTCACACATCCATTCACTCCATAAAACTCCAATAGCCTAGAATATATATAAATATATATAACACTTCAACCATTCATTTGGTTTGGGGTATACCCACCTTTAGGTTACATTGTATATACTCATACTTTAACATGGACTTCTAATGCAAAGTAGTGTTCATCTACATATATGGTGTCTCCCCAAGTAAACAAAGTTTCATTAATGAGCTTACATCGATAAATAGATGGTACTAAACAATTCCTTCATAAGGGAACATTGTATCTCATACAAAACTTTCTTTCCAAGTAAATGTATTCATATATACTTCATTAAACATGGTGAATGAGGCAATTATGAAAATGCAAAAACAACTGAACCAAGAAAAACCCAATATCTTGAGCCATAAGATGACAATTTATGGGGATGAAGGTAGGGTCTTGTAGTTTGTGGTTTTCATTATCCATTTGATTTCCCATAATGCTCACAACCCAACAACAATCAAGTAGATACCAAACATATAATCCGACATGGATTTCTAATTCTCAACCCAATCGTATGACTCAAGGAGGAGAGAGATGGACTTCTTGATCATTGTACAACTCGCATGGCCTCAAGAAGCCATAGTAATATATGTACAACTTCATAGAAGATTCATGAGCTACATACACTCTCCAATTCATTTATTAGTGTTGTATGAAGGTTGGGTTATGACGCCAATGGTCTTGAGAGTGAATTTTAAACCAACATAGATCCATCTAAATCCATATTTATCAAGCATCGAGAGTGATCCAATTTCTTGAGGTGCAGTTTTTTTTTCACACATTAAGAAAACATTTACATGTCAATATATTTGATCCCTCTCAGTGCTTGGTATATCTAATTTTAATATGAAATCAATAAAAAATAATATTTTTTGTTTAAGCCGACATCATTTGTATTTTTATTTATTTATTTTATAGGAACACAACATCACATAATGTTACACAACGTTACGTGTTACAACATCTCCCCCATATTGGGTTGTAGAGCACCTCGCTACTCCCGGTGCAATTAGAACTCTACTATCTAATTGCAAAAACTATATCATGGAAACCCTTAATCTCAAATCTCAAAGTAGAATGAGTGGTGGGAAATGCAAAATTGTTGGCATTCATAAATTGTTATGAAGAAAGAAATTCTGAGTGAAGTAACAAAATTAGAATTGAGAATTCATTCTTATAACAATTAATCAAACTACATGCAACACATTAGACACATATGAAAGCACCAACACAAAAATTAACACATCACAAAGGAATTCATCACACACGACATAATATTTACCCTAGAAACCCAAATGGAAAAATCAACATTCGAATAGATGCACATTTTTCATTTTAACAATCTTAGGTTACAAGGAAACTCATGGCTCTATGATCATTCAACAATTTACACAACTCGTCTTGTGCATCCTCACCTCCTAGCCAACCCAAAAATCCTTTTGCGAGTGAAATTACAGCAAAATATCAGTAAATTTTGGGGTAATAGAAAGGCCAAGCAACCTTTTCCTTTCATTTCCCTTCCCCAACTTTATCTCCTATTTTTATTTTTATTTTTTCATTTAATTGTTTTTTTCTCTCTTTTGTTTTATTTCTTACATTTACTTTATTTATTTTTGCATCATCTTTTCTTTTTTCTACATTCATTATTTGTCAACTTATTTATGTTTTTACTGAGTCTCATAACCATTTGTGTTGTTCAGATCCATTTCAATCACACATCCCCATTGAAAGACCTTTTGGTCTCCAAAAGGTTCTAAGAAACCAATCTCTAGATCATTGTGCCTTCTATATTCTCCTTTGGAACATGGATCTAACTTTGGCTTCTTACTATAGTTCTTACTTTGACACTGGCTTTGGTCTATGGCTCTGGCTCTCATTCTTGGATTGCTTGTTCCTATAGTGAAAAAGTCGACTCATTGTCTCTCAACTCTGAGCAATATTCAGATCTAAACTCTTCGATCATAATTCAACATGCAAGTCTCTTTCATTCTCAGAATTGGAGATGGCCCATCGTGCCAACCAATTAAATCCAAGTTGAATTTTGGTGTTCTCTTGTTTAGTGGTATTGTGACAAGCATATTCCATCTTGTATAAAATATACAAAAACAAGTGTTGTCTACCCTCTCCTACTAGGATTAATTGCTTCTAACATGAAAACAATTCTCTAGTGTTTTCACAACACTCCATCTCTGTAGCAATGTCAAGTTAAATGAAAACCTATGTTTGCAAACATGACCATATTAAATTATTCAACATTTATTTGCTTCGATGGTTGTCATGATGTTCCATGGAACCCCCAAGGTTATTAGCGTCTACGCACCAATCTTTGATACATTTCTAAGAACAAAATATTCTGATGGATGATTGAAGACAACAATTGGATAGGGGATACCCTTGATATAAACATCATCCTACTATCCACCTCATTGATGACATTAATCTCCAACACATCTATAAATCCGGATAGAACCTATGCTTCTTGGGTTGGAGATTAAATCAATTCTTCACCATCTTTACTCTTGCTTTCCACAATCTTCTCTTGGTTGTGTGTTTTTTGGAGTGATGCTTTGGATGAATCCTCCAACACTTTACTTTGTGTTGTCCACTCAACTTTCACTAGTGAAAAAATTGTTGGCATTGTTATATGGACTATTTGACATGCTCTTTCTCTCCATATGCTTCTAACTTCACTATTGGATTGGGGAAGTCTTATTTCCATTATTACTTTGGAAAAAATGTGTTTTCACGTGTGGCTAGTGTTGTAAAGGAAAGTTTCCTATGGCTAGGGTTTAAGAGGCCATCAACGTACTGGGGTTGAAAGGTGGATGCAAATGGTTCTGCAAGTAAATATAAACAAGATTTAGAGATTAGAATGGTTCATACCTTGACAAACGAAGGTTGATCCAAGCAACCCTTCAATCCTCTTGTTGCTCCTCTTGCTCCATGAGACTTGCAAAACGAATTATACCTTCCTCAAACCAATATGACCACATATAAAACAATTATAATCAAAGAAACATGAAATAATAATCTGATTAACATCATCACATGATCATAAACATAGATTCAAATACACATTAAACAATTATTTGGGAAGAAGAAGGACATCACATCTTTATTGATCTTGAAAACAAGTACAAATATACTTTCTCTTCAAGTTGGGCACCTCACGAAACCTTGATCTGGTTCTGCTGCTTCTCTTCTCCAAGGAACTCAACCTCCAAGCTCTACAACACAAGGATAAATCTTCTAGGGCAAAGGTGTGGGCAAAGAGAGCTCCAATTCCTCCAGCATAACAATGCAAAGGTTCAAGAACCTTCTCATGGACCTCCCTACCTCTATTTATATGCTTTGTGAAGAGATAGAGTCGAAGACAAGGTAGTTTCAACTGAAGGAGTCAGTTGCATAACTACCCAAACTACCCGGATTTTGAAAAATGTATTTTTTTGACATTTTCAGGAGGAATACGTGGGTTGCGGAGACAATAGTCACGTATGTAGGAGGTATACGTAGGTTGCAATGTAAATAGTCACGTATTTAGGTCATACGCAAGTATTATATATAGCAAGTCACGTACAATACGCGGGTTTCCTTAAGGAAACTCACGTATACATCAAAAAATCTCATTTTTAGGGTACTTCGAGGGATTTTGAGACTTTGGTGTCTTCTAGAAAGTTTTATATAACTCATATACCTTTCCAATGGTGCAAATATAAGGTCAAATGGAGTTACAAAACTCAATATATGGATCCTCCAAGTTAGGTGTTTTTTCAGTGACTTTCATGAAGTGTTGTCATGGAAGTGTCAACATGCGACGGAATCATGGGAAAGTGGTCACAGGCAGAGATGCGTCATTTTGAGCTATAAAAACTAGATTTTCCTAGAAATATGTATTAAGATGACCTTTATTCCCATGGAATGAACGTGCCTATGATTACCAACATCTAGTAGTGCTACGACCTTTCTTCATGTAGCGGTGACAAAAAATGGATGTCTTACCTATTGCATACCTCTTGGTCTTCTTCTTGATTTGGCTGTTATGTTTGCCACTTATTTTAAATATTGGTGTAGGCTAAGTATTTGCACTTTCCTCATCATTTCACTTCTATAATCTACCACAAGAAGGACAGAGTGGCAATTTTATACCATTGTCATTCATTGTTTCTCTTCCTTTTGATGAGCATGCCAATTATGCCATGTCCTTTGCCTTCACAAATATGATCTTGTTGTTTGTGGTCTTTTCCTCTTCGCCGTCAAAACGTAGGTCTTCATGATTTAACCTCAGATCAACTAAAATGGTGCCTAAGATTTCTTACCCTCTCATACCTATATCTTATCCATCATAGCCTATCTTCCTTAAGATATTCAAACCAGTGCCGCATTTGTTTTTTCAAAATCGCCAAAAGGTTCTTGAGAATTGTTTGAAGAAGATGATATTATCATGATTGAATCAGTCATGGTGTTAGTTTTCAAAGTAGCAATGGAAGGAGCTTAACTGGTATCTTGGACAACTACTTGTAGCTTTACCAATTCCTTCTCCTTATTTTCCAACTCTTGTTGCAACTAAGAAATCGTTCTAGTAAACCTCTCATCTTGCTAGTTATCCATCTATATGACCTTCTCTCCCAATTGAATAAGCTAAACTATGCGCTTGTCTAATATTCCATCATAGGGGTGAGGGAGTCTCGACGTTCACCAAAATGGTCCTTCGACAATGACAACAATTTTGTATAGGTCTCAAGTTTCTTTTCCAACTCTACCATCCTTTGTTTAAGCATATGTACCTTCTCCTTCAAGTGCATGTTCTCTTCTTAAAGTTGCACGTTGATGGTCTAAGGGTCTTCCAAATTTCCCCTTTTTTCTTTACCCATGTTGAGTCTTCTTTCTCATCAAAGTATCTGAAACAATGTCATGGTCAAGAATTTTGGTCTTTGTTCTCAATATTATGTAAAGATCTATGTATTTCGGATGGCTTTGAGGTTTATATGCTCAATACCTTTTTTAGTGCAAACTACTCATCACTATCCTTTAGTGGCATGAAAGGGTGGTTGTGGTTGTAATGCTTTATTTCTAGGCCAACTTCCTTCACTCATACTAGGTATTGTAAAGTGGAACCACAATAGGTCTACTTGGAATAAACTAAGGCTAGTCTTTTCATTAACCAATATAACAACACTTTGACCACATGAGTGAATATATTCTTTCTTGGAACCCAAGACAATTCTACCCAATAATGGTATATAATTGTCTTCATATGAAGACTAGTAGTGTAAAATACATACACACTTCAAGTGTAGATTAGATTTAATAAAATATAGAAAGGATTCCCTTCAACCACTTACAAATCATAGGTGCATGTTTGAGTTGGATGTCAAAGTGTTAGGTTCTAATTGTGTAAGAGATGGTTGTATCCCAAAAGTGTTATGCTAATTCAGTTATCCAAGTGTGATTACATAGAAAACACTAAAATAAACATATCCATTTTCAAACAAACATGTTTGGATCACCCCAAAAAATGTCAATGCTACCTTCAATGGACTCTAGATTGAGAAAAGGGTAGTGGAGACCTGAATATGCCATTGCTTATGAAACAGAGTGGCCAAATCCAATGATACTTACAATAGGATTTGAATGGACTAATTGTCTAATTTCAAAGTTGATAAGTTGTTATGTTATCCTTCATATATTGTTTATCTTTTCATCTTATACCAAAAACCTCTATGGCCCACCTAAGGATAAATCTAGTTAAATATGGGGTAGCTCATAGATGTATTGAATGGACGCCACAGGTCAAGAAGGATTATGAAGGTTCTTCTTTAGAAAACTATATTAAGAAGCTCATATATGTAGCATTCTTGGTCATAATAAGGAAGCAACCCGAAAGGATGCTCATAGATACTAGCTTCCATATTCAAGTAGGGATAGAAATCAAGAGATGGGGGTGGTTTATAGGAGAATATTTTATATGTATAAGGATATCTGGGTCAAAATTGGTCCCATTCAAGCTTCCTTCTTTCATCACTCCTAGAATATTTATGTTGGAGTAATTTAGGAACTACTCTCAGATTGATGATAAATACTTCCTAGGATATAAGAAGGAACATGTGATCACCTATCCCATATAAACGGGAGGGTATGGATTTACACATCTAGAAGGTAACAAAGAAGTTTATGAAGTAATTGAATCATTGAAATCCCCCCTAGATAAGCATTGGAAATATGACCCCTATTTTATCATGGTCATAGAAAAAGTACATAAGAGGATCAAGCTTTGTGATTAAGATAAGAGGCCTTAGGAGGAAAAAAAGGCTAACAAGCATTCATGGGATGTGTTCAAGGCACTTATTGATGCAAATATAAATCCTTCTAAAGCAACCTTAGAGGATTTCCCTCTTGTTTATCCTGAAAAAACCAAGGTCCCACTATTTTTATCATTTTATAGGATTGATTATGAAGTCATAACCAATGTAGGAATAAAGTATGTTGCATTACTCAAGAAAAGGAGACAAGAAGTGGTGGATGATAGCTTCAACAAGCACAAGATGGTGGCCTACTAGTGAATGAGTTGTACCTTAGACAAGAAACAATTCCCTTGTGGTGAGATCCCTTAAGAACAAGAGTTTTATAAGATCTATGATTAAATACATTATGAGGATGAGGATGGGGATGACTCCACAAAGACATGCTATTCTCAAACATGAGAGGAGGAGGAAACACCACAAATATTCATGGATTAGGTTCCTACCAAAGTTGAAATTCAAGAAATTCACACCTACAAGAATAGTTTTCCTATGATTCAAGGCATAAGAATTAAAGCAAGAGAAGGGCTAAGCAAGCATGGACACATCTCATATAATTTTCCTTTGGTGGAAAAGAGGTCAAAGGGCTTAGGATTGGGAAGTACCCTCGATGACCTCAACTATAGGAAATAAGGCATTGTTTGATATAATGATAGAGGAAATGAGAAAGGAAAAACCTATCCCTCACCTTGCAAGTCCATTTTATTCTCAACAACAACAAGATGCCCAAGAAGGTTAGTTAAACCTTATAGGAAAGATGAGGAGGAGGAAGAAGAAAAGAGAAGGGAAGAAGAAGAGGAAAAGAAGAAAGTGGAGGAAGAAGACAATATGAAGGCATATAAAGAGGACAAGAAGAAAGAATATGAAAAGGAAACAAATAAAATTGTGGAGGTGGAAAGGAGAAAAAAAAAGAGGAAGAATAAAGGAGGAAAGTTGTGGAAATGGAAAGGATAAAAACAAAGGAGGAAGAAGAAAGGAGGAACGCAAAGGAAGAGGAAAACAAGAAGGAAAAGTAAGAGGAAAATAAGAAGGTAGATGAAGATGAAAGGAATAGAGTAAATGATGGAACAAATAAAAGAATAAGAGGAACAATGAACACAATGGAAAATATTAAAAAATAAAGTAGGCATGAATGGAGAAGAAGAGAGTGTCCCTATATGGAAAACACAACTTGAGATGGTTGTATGACAAAAAATTCTAATGAGCATTCATGGGAGGTGTTCAAGGCACTTATTAATGCAAATCTAAATCATGCTAAAGCAACCTTAGAGGATTTCCCTCTCGCTTATCCTGAAAAAACCAAGGTCCCACTATTTTTCTCATTTTATAGGATTGATTATGAAGTCATCACCAATATAGGAATAAAGTATGTTGCATTACTTGAGAAAAGGAGACAAGAAGTGGTGGATTATAACTTCAACAAGCACAAGATGGTGACCTACCAGTGAATGAGTTGTACCTTAGACAAGAAACAACCCCCTTGTGGTGAGATCCTTTAAGAAAAAGAGTTTTATAAGATCTATGATAAAATACATTATGAGGATGAGGATGGGGATGAGTCCACAAAGACATGGTCTTCCCAGACATGAGAGGAGGAGGAGAGAACACAAATATTCATGGATTAGGTTCCTACCAAAGTGGAAAGTCAAGAAATTTACACCTACAAGGATAGTTTTCCTATGATTCAAGGCATAAGAATTAAAGCAAGAGAAGGGCTAGGAAAGCATGGACACATATCATATAATTTTCCTTTGGTGGAAAAGAGGCCCAAGGGCTTAGGATTGAGAACTACCCTCAATGATCTAGTAATTGAGAAGGGATAAATTTAATCAACCTTCACCCCAACTATTGGCAAGAAGGCATAGTTTGATATAATGATAGAGGAAATGAGAAAGGAAAAACCTATCCCTCACCTTGCAAGTCCAATTTTTTCTCAACAACAACAAGATTCCCAAAAAGGCTAGTTAAACCTTATAGGAAAGACGAGGAAGAGGAAGAAGAAAAGAGAAGGGAAGAAGAAGAGGAAAATAAGAAAGCGGAGGAAGAAGACAATATGAAGGCATAGAAAGAGGACAAGAAGAAAGAATAGGAAGAGGAAAAGAATAAAGTTGTGGAGGTGGAAAGGAGAAAAAAAGAGGAAAGTTGTGGAAATGGAGAGGATTAAAACAAAAGGAGGAAGAAGAAAGGAGGAACGAAAATGAAGAAGAAAATAAGAAGGCAAAGTAAGAGGAAAATAAGAAGGTAGATGAAGACGAAAGGAATAGAGTAAAGGATGGAACAAATAAAAGAATAATAGGAACGATGAACACAGTGGACAATATTAAAAAATAATGCAGACATGAATGGAGGAGAAGAGAGTGTCCCTATATGGAAAACACAACTTGAGATGGTTGTATGACCCCCCTCACTCCACCATCAAATTCCCTTCCTTCCCCTTTATCAATCAAATCTGTTTGTTCTATTTAGTTATACCAAAAGCCCCCCCTAGCACACCTAATGTTGATCCTTCACATGCATCTAGCCTTGTGTCCTCTTAGTTTGACACTATTCAACCCACTGATTCCAATGACCCCATCATTTTCGCAAGAGAGAAGAAGGGAAAAAGAAACACCCAAAAAATCACTTGGGATACACAAGATACTTCAAACCCCACCAACTTTGATTTTTTTTTCCAAACTATGGTGATGAAAGTGGCATGTTCACTCTAAGGTGGTTAGAGTGAACATGCCACTTTCATCACCATAGTTTGGAAAAAAATCAAAGTTGTGTGGTGGGGTTTGAAGTCTCTTGTGTATCCCAAGTGATTTTTTGTGCGTTTCTTTTTCCCTTCTTCTCTCTTAGGAAAATGATGGGGTCATTGGAATCAATGGGTTGAATAGTGTCAATCTAGGAGGACACAAGGCTAAATGTATGTTAAGGACCTACATTAGGTGTGTTTGGGGTGCCTTTTGGTATAAATAAATAGAACAAACATATTTGATTGATAAAGGGGAAGGAAGAGAATTTGATGGTGGAGTGGGGAGGGGGTGGGTCGTACAACCCTCTCAGGTTGTGTTTTCTATATCCAATTCCAATCCAATTCCTTACACATAATTGGATGTAAGGAATTGGATTGGAAAGATATGATTGAAGGGTTGTAAAAGTTAGATTTTAGACCTCTCAATTTCCTCCCTTTGATAACATATATTTCAATCATATTTTTTTAAGACTAAAATTCTCCTTATTTTTATCGGATTTGGGGAGTTAGTTCCCCCAAAATGTCCCTATCCCATTACTATAATGTATTTGTATCTATCGGGATTAAGCTTCAAGATTTAGAGTTAATGGATTATAATTCCCAGTACATGTCACTCTAAGGATTATCAGTTTAGATCCCAAATCCACCCTCCCTTTCAGAATCAGACTCGGGCCAATGTGGAAAAATACCACCTATTTAAGTTGTTGGGTCATTTTGGTTGTTATATTTGAAAACAGGGACAATTATGCTTTTGAATTAATTTTTAAGGAAGCATTGATCAATGATCTAATTTTTAGATCATTAATCAACACTTCCTTAAAAAATAGATTGGATGCGTAATTGTCCATGTTTTCAAATATATAAACTAAAATGACTCGGTGACTTACCAAACTTTCATGACGAGCCTTCTTTTAGTGAAATTATTTGGCTTGATGCTTAGCAGAAAATTAAGTCAATGGCTTAAGGAAAATAAATAAAAGGGAAAAAGGATGAATTGCGCTCAAAATAAACATGCTACAATTGATTGCCTTGCTATGCTTAGAGTTATTGTCAAGGATTGTAAATACAAAAATAACATGTCATATGTTGTTTTGTCTACAAAACCTTTGACACTTTAGTTAGAGTCGGGGTATGGAAAATACATGAATACATAGAGATATTTCCTGATTTTTTTAGCTTTGTATATAGGTACTATGAAAAGGTAATTATTAGATGAAATGTGATAATGAATGATCAATGGAAATTAATTGTAATATTGGTGATAAGCAATGGTGCCCCCTTTTCCTACTGTTTTTGGCTTATATATCAATTAAATTAAGCAATACTTAGAAGAGGAGGGGTGTGTTGGTATTAACATGATTGAACTCTTTGTTGTCCTTCTCTTATACACTAATGATGCTATTCTTTTGCAAAAACTATTGGTAACTTTTACAAGCAAGTAAAAGTTCTCAAACAACTCTGAAAAAATGGTCATTTTACCATTTATATGACAAAAGCAAGATTATAATAATTAAATATAAGAAAACAATTTATTATCTATGAATTCCAAAGACATTATTATATATTCATAATATAGAAATAATTGCTCAAGTTGACCATTTATAGGGTCTATGTAATTGCTTCTAGTATGAGCAATAGCAACCACATGTTAAAAAGAGGTTGGACTAGAGATTTTGAGGTATGGATTAACTATTAAGACACAAAAGATAACCAAATTAATATATCGATAATATTATATCTTACATTACTATGAAGTTTAAGAAAGAAAAGACTTGGATTAACAATGAAAACAATAATAAGAGAAGTTAAAATACTACAAATATTTTATAAATCCTAATTTGGCTTATTGAATCTAGTTTTCTATCATTTTGAGTTTAAAGAACAAAACACATATTGTAAAAAAAACCTAATGATCATGATATTTTTAGTGAAATTAGTTGTTGAGCTAACCCAAAGACACATTGGAATGAAGGGCAATGAAAAATATACAATATAAAGGAGGTTGAGGATGAATAACATTCACTTTTAACTTGTCCCGCCCTTAATAATATAATGCATAACTTAATCTAATTTCATAACTTAAGTACTTTGCAAGACCTTTTCGATATCAAAACAATAATGACATTCTTACTTTAATTTCCATCGTGTTCAAATATAAAATTGACATTTTAAATAATATATAATCTAGTTCTTTTTATATGTCCCATGAACCTATTGGTATTAGGAGACAATAAGTATTAACATTATTATAGTTATTACCTCTTTCGTGGATGCTGGCTTGTTTTAAATATTTTTTGACTGGATGCCTCCTTTTAACACGAACAAGTGACAACTACATTGTTTATATTTAACACATGGATAGAAACATATCCTACACAAAGGAAGCTATGCTCCAACTTAGAACCCACAAGTTAGGGGTTTCTATTTTGCCAAAGTCACCCATGACTCACCTTGGCCCTACTCCTTTTCACAAGCACAAGTGCACGCAAGCATGTGCACAATAACAATTGTGTCATTAGAGAGTCTTGGACCCTGGTAGGGGTGATAAAAACATCCCACTTTCACTAACCTAGTTAAGCACCCATTGACTAAACATTATTTTTTATTCATAGGTTGTTTTTCTTTTTTACTCTATTTTGTAGATAAATATTTTCCTAGATCCTCTTAAGGAATAAGGGCTTCGGTATATGTGAAATAATTGATAAATTCGCATTTTTTAATTATGGGAATTTTAAGAAATTAGTTAATCATCCGGAATTGCTTAATAAGTAAATTAGTTACTTGTTGTTGTTTATAGATCATGTTGTTTTGGCACAAATCTATGATTGGGGACTTTGGAACCAGGGATTACACATATGGAAACTTGTGGATTCCCTAAATATGCTAACACAGTTCTATGAGGAGTGGAATAGTTATGTTTTTGGGCTCTATAGGATTGGTTCTTTCTTGAATGCAGAGGAGGATATGTTGTTATTGTCTTGGAATGTGGTTTCTGGTATTCTTACTTTCAAAGGTGATTATGAGTCTATTGTTGCTAGTAGGTGGGAAAATCAAAACATTTGGTAGCACACAAAGTTGTGGTCCTGGAAGTTCCCAATCAAGATGCTTTGTTTTTGTTGGTTGGTTTTGGAGAACAAATGTCTCTCTTGGGATACTTTGAGAAAAAATGTTGGAAGGGTCCTAGTTTTTTATATCTTTATAGGTTATCTGAGGAGACTTTGGATCATCTTCTTTCCTGCTGTTTTTGTGTCAAGGTTGGTTTGGAAAGAGCTGTATAGGCTATTGGTTTTAAATAAACATTAGGGGTATGTTTCCTTTCACCAGAGTTTGTTTGAGTGGACCTCTAGTGGCTCTTCATGGTATGTTCTTCCAATATTTGTTAGTTGGTCTATTTGGAGGCACATGAATCTTGTAATTTTCTAGAAAAAAAAATGAGCATCATTCAAATTATCCATTCTTTTATGGGTGACCTTCAAGAATTATAGGTAGTAAAATCTCCCACGGTGAGATGTATTTCAAATCCCTCCTTTGTACTTCATTTTCCGATTGGTCATTTTGATGGTGCTTCTCAGCACTTTGGCTTGGTTTCCAGAGCCGGTATGGTGTTGTCCCTCTTAAATTCACATGCTTTCAAATTATGGATGGGGTGCGGTGGTAGGACAAATACACAGAGTGAACTTTTACCCTTGGTAGACCTTCTGTTTTTTTCCTGTCATAAAGATATCCAATCTTTGAAAGTTATTGAAGATTCAAAACTCATCAAAACTAATCATCAATTGGGCTCTTCACAGGGCTAGGATTCAAGTTGTCTTATTGGAGTTGTGGAAATATCACATTCAGAAGCTTCAGGATTCCTTTATTTATTTATCTTTCTGTCATGTTTTAAAGGGAGTTTAACTCTAAAGCATCTTCTTTGTCGAAGAAAGGTTCGTGTTCACCTGAAGGATTTCTACATTTTGAAGAATGGAGGGATGGTGTGATCATTTATGAGGGGTCCCTTCCTTTTTATGTGATGTTACACACAATTTGTTTCCTTGAACTTTCTGGCAACTCAATTTTTTGAGAAGTCTTGGAAAAGTTTTGTTTTATATGTAAGCCATATTTTGTTGTTTTTTCTACCTATAAATTTTTTTGATGCTAGTTAGATTCAAGTATGGTTTTCTTCCATGCATGCAAGTTGAAAGATGGTTGAACTTACTTATGTTAGTGAAAAGTTGGATGTAAAAAACCCTTGTGTAGTTTTATTCAATATGAATATCAACTATAGTCTTTTTATTCGTGAAAAAAATGAAGGTTTATCTCAAGGTAAATATGTTATCTAGTCACACTAATAAATTCTTAAGATAATATCTCCACACAATAACTTAGGAGTTAGACTAGTTGAGGAGAATTTTGTGTATCTAACTAGATCTAACAGCCTCCTAAAACTTGGAAGTAGAGTATCGATGTAGAGACAAACTCTATACCACGATGACTAATACATTAACTAATCATGGCCCATTCATACGACTGTAACTATCAAACAATAATCCATAAGACAATTAGGAGTTAATAATATCAACACTCCCTATTAACAAGTATGTGTCTCAACCTCTGTCAAATTGGGTAGATTCAAAATCAACTTTCTCTATTTTAATGCATTAAATGCTCCATCAAGAATTGAAGAACATCCTTATTAACAAAGTTTGTTTATGGCCCATCCAGAACTCGCACCTTGTATCTCAATCATGTCGACATCATTAAACTATCAAATTTTATATAATAGAATAGCCATCCACTGAAATACATTGGCACCTAATAGTTGCAACTATCGATATAGTAAAATAGCCATCATGTATAAGGTTCATTCAACATTTTATTCAAATCTCCCTAAATGTCTCTCAAAACCACCATTGAGAACATCCACAAAGGCTCTTAGTCTATAACTTCAAATCATGGATTCTCTTTGGGCTCTAGATGGGGATATATCAAAGAAGAAGATATGGTTTAGTTGTTTAAAGACATGGATCTCGAGAGTCCATAACTACAGTAGGAAAATGGTGAACTAAAAGAAGCACAAAGAAAGCATATATTTCAATAATTTCAACTATTATGTTTTGTAAATCAATACTTATTTTAGATGTCTTTTATCAAGTTTGTAATTTCATCAGTATAAGGAAATCCCTATAGAAGAATATTGGACAAATTTTGAATAGTTTTTGTATGATGGGAACACTTGTGGTCATTACCAGGATGACTCTACATTTTGTATCACTTTGCTATATATATAAATGGCATAATACATTTGAGTTATTGAGTTCACACTGAGACATAATGCACCTTATGAATTCACAAGTTGAACTACAACCAATGCATTAATAGTGTACATTGTCTCTGGTGCTTTCCTGTTTTAGAAGCATATTCGTATGTAGGAATATTCAAAATCCCTTTTGGTTTACCAATGCATTTTATTATATACAGAAGCACCATTACAAATGTTTCCTATTATTATAAATGCACCATTAAAACATATAAATATGACATACACATGCAACTGTGGGGTGTGTTGTTTGATAAATATGCACCTCATGTGATGGATACTATCATCATAAATGCACCATTCATTGTTTTTTAGTGTGGGGCCATATATGTTAGTGTACATTGAGATGTATAGTGGTATTGATTGTTGGGCATCAGGTAATTTTTAGGGGCGAAATTTCACCAATTGGCTATTTTTTGGGTTTTTTTTCAAAAAATAAATTCGCTATTTGGTCATTTTTAGTGTCTAATATCTCCTATATTTACATAAAATTCATTTTTTTTATCATAATATTCGCCAAAATTTACACATTTCAGTGTTAATTATATGTTTCATATTTAATATTCGCCTACCTATCTATAAACATGTTTTTTCAATCCAAAACAATCGCCTCGAATACTATACTTAAGTATAATATTAGAATCCTTAAAAAATACCCTGGTGCATTCATATATACTTAGCACATAAAGATATATAATTTAACAAAAAAATGGCCCATTTCGTGTAGTTTAGAGTTTACATACACTCCATATGTGGTGCATTGTTTTAAGTTGAGCGCACTACTAAGTGAGGTTAGTAAACACCACATTCATTTATTTGGCGCATTTAATAATATAGGGAACCACAGTTAACAGGGCTTCCATATATTACAAGCACACTAGGAAAATGTAGAACAAGGTTGTACACACATGGTTGTGTAGTGTGCTTTACGATAGATATGCACCACATGCAATGCATACCTTTATTTTTGTTTTGTAAGCTCCATGAAGAAATTATATTATAATACAAAAGATAAAGAGTACAGTCACAAGATTGTCAATATAATCAAGAACATAACATGGCTTCTCTACACCTTGAGACTACTACAATTATCATAAAACAATCTTCCCAAGCAAGATTGATCAACTATATACCTAGCTCTACAAACCTTCCAAGAGTAACAAACTATAAAACTACTTTGCAGTCTTATACGTGAATACAAATTCAAAATGAGCAGAGTATCAAAACTGCCTCTAAGAGCTGTGAGTTTGAGACAAAAAAAGACTAACTACTACAAATGAGAGGTTCTTATGAGATCTAACCATTGCTAAAAACAAACCAAAAAACAAACACGAAATTACTTGGAGTTGCGGTTGTCCTAAGCTTCATTAGGCTTCTCCTCCATAATTGGGAAATGATAGTCCTTCGAGCTAGATGAATTATCAATAAATTTCTTCACTGGAAGTGGCTCAGTTTTCTTGAAGATAGAGAGGTCCAAAGGGCAGCTTCTCTCCACTCGCTTTATTTTAAGGCCACTAGTGGAAGCTATGTCTATGTTCTTTTCTGTAGGAGGAGGAACCATTTCAGGTCTAGTTTCATGGTCCTCCATTGGCTTCGATACCAAGGAAGGATTGGGCGAGGGAGAAGAATGAAGCGCTGTAGCAGGGGAAGGAATATGTGAGGGATTGTTGTCCTGACTTGGAAATTGAGACTACAAGAGGAGCTGAGCTAATGTGTTTTTGACCATCCAATAGTGCCCACAGTGAACCTGAGCTTGACGTCCAAGTAATTGGTGAGTTACTACTTCTTCTTCCCAATCATCCAACATTGTTCTTAGATGTTGTGGAATTGAACTATCATAGCAAATATCCGAGGAACTTCCGTTCTCACGTCGACCTGAGATTCCTCTTCCTTTGCTGGCTTGCCGAGGGGTGGCCCTCAACCTTTTGGACATGATTATGTCTAAGTGAAGGAAGCCAAAAACAATGACATTCCAAGTAAAATTCCATCAAGGGACTCGATCCAACCATTGCAAAAAATACACAAAGAGACCCAACTATTAAACCCCACAGAGCCTGAGCCCATGAAGTGGATTGTTATTGCTAAGAACACAAAAATAAAGTCCCTCTGCAAATTCTCTGCTAGATGCCTGAGAATGGTAACCTTCCAAAATGAAATTCACAATATAGCCCTGCGAAGGGGCAGCAAATCCCCATAGAAGAAACATGATTGCAGTTGTACTGCTAACCAACCTATTCGAGGATTGAAAATCCATAAGCATTGAAGCCGAGATTATCGAGAATCAAAGGGATTTAATATGCATGGTGGTTGGATTGAGCATTGTCTAGGTGTCTACTAGAAGGGAGTTTAAGGGACAAGCTCACATGCATCAGAGAGTTTGAAATGAAACCTGCATCTGGGGGAAATGCATACCTTTATTATAAACACACCAGTCATGGTATTAAGTGTGGGTTCGTAAATATTTGGTGTGCTTTTAGATTTACAAAGGAACTAGTTATGGTGCATCTGTATATATTAAGCACAACTAATATTCACTACACTGAAGATAATAGTACACATAAATGTGACACACTTAGCACTATTTGTGCTACTCTTTATGATAATCGGAAATGGTAATGGTGTGATCTATTTTTTAAGGTGCACCAGTACTATTACATAGTTTTTTTGAAAAAAAACATTTTTTAATAATTAAAAATGATCACTTGATTATTTTTTTTAATGTTGTGTGTGTGTAATAAGAGTTGTATGTGAATCAAAGATATTGGTGATGACAAGAGAAAAAATAGATTGAACCATATAATATTTTATGGAAGAGGGAGGCTAAATAGAGGTATAGGGATTTTCATCCTCATCCTATTACAGTACAAATTCATCTCCTCTTAAAGGATGTTGGTCTCCTCAAGTTATATGAGGAGGGTAGATCCATCACGGAAACACAATTCTATTGAGGAAACTCATATACCTCTAGGATTATTCTAGCCATGTCTTTAGGTTTGGTCTTGATATGTGATACCAACTCACAAAGGAGGACATATATTGCATTATTAGTTTGTCCAAGTGAGGGGAGGATTCCCCATTTCCTTTATCTCTCGCCTGCAATTGTGGGACAAATTCAACTATCCTATGTTTAGAGATATATCAATAAGGACATCATTGACCTTAGCCAATTCCATTTTGTTGGTGATTAGTTGGACTGGAATTCATTTAGTGCAGAGGAGGATAGGTGCCTCTCATTTTTTGTCTCGACAATGACAATTTACCCTACCATTAGGAAACACATTAGTTTTTTTTGTAAGTAAGTAAATTTATATTAACATTCCACAAAGGTATTATGTTGTCCTAAGTCCATAATCACTTCCAGATGCTTCTCCATCAACAATATAACCAGTCCATACTTGAATAGACCACAGACTCAAAAGAGACCCTCCCCCGTAGGAGAAAACATGGCATAATGACCACCATACAGTTACCAAATTCATCATCATTTTAAAACTATAACATCAAAACATGCTATTAAATCTTGTGACCCCTTTCATACCAAAAAACAGATGTAGAACAACATACCAAACCCAGAAAACTAAACCTTCTATTGACTTGAACCATAACCTCCGATAATACGATAAACATAAAATATAGACTACATATACCGACTTCACCCAAAATACATAGACACATGGCAGAGCCATTATAGCATTTGGAAGTTCACATGGGGAGACACAGTCCTAGCTTGCCCCATGTATCCCGTTAGTCTGCTATTCCTCGCCTGCAAATCTTTGTCCAGAACCTGCACTATACCCATCCTCAAAAGGACTAGAAGGCCCATCTCTTTTGCAATAACACCAATTTTCATATGCATGAGCTAGGTATCCTCCTACAGTTCTTTCCATAAATGGACTAGTATGTCATCCCTCTTTGATTTTTTCTCACGTTCCAGTAGAACCTGACCGAGGAGACCCTTGATGATAAAAAAAGAGAAACAATCTTCTCAAATAGCTCCTTCCTAGCATGCAATGAGCCTAGTTCCCGGATCCATTGTTCCAGCAAATATAATTGATCCTTAGGCTGCATCTCTTTGAATTATTACCATAAATATTGGTCTACCATCTCAATATTAGCACAAATAGAAGGTGGGATGGAATCCATATAGATCTAGGATGCATGAGCAACCTGAATCTTCTCCTTGTAGGCTTGTTTCCTCCCCTTCCTATATTGGCTAGATTCTTCCCCTTTCCAAACCATTCACTTTTCTTGATCACCATATGAAAAACACAAAATAATAGAACCATAGACAAGCTGCAACTTACCACCTTGCAAAGCTCCTATCCCAAGCCCTTCATGCCATAAATATTGGAAATCAGAGGAGCACATGATGTTTGGGGGAATACCATAAATGTTTGTTGCTAGGAATTTTTTGCACCTTTTGCGGACAGATTCTGTTCCTCTGGTCTGAATGGTTCAGATCCAGAACAAATGGTTCACAATAAGGTTGGAATACTTTCCCTAGAAACTATAGACACCTGGAATACAATATTTTATGGAGTGATATGGTTCTTCTCTTATGACAAAAGGTCTCCAAGAAAATACTTGCAAAAGCAAATCAAACACACAAGAGATCAAAGATACCAGAACATCATCTATAGATCTATGTCAGTGACTAAGGAATCTGACAATAATATGCAATATTATAACATAACAAACATGTGGGAAAGGAACCAACTTTACATTAATAAAATGAAGAAAGAGTTTACAACATATGCCTTAGTGTTGATATGCTCTCTCACAAAACCAACATCTTGTCCCCTACAACTCCAACTTGCTCCCTCAAGCTCTCTTAAATGACTTAGGCCAGAATATCAAAGCAACAACATAACATTACTCTCTCCTCAACCATGGGAATTGAGCCTACTTTTATAGGCTTGTAATGGATAGGGATGGTTGAGAAATTGATGGATGACGTGGCTAGGAGATCCTACAAGGATGGATCCCAAGCCCAACTGACCCTAGTGATCAGGGATAAGGGTGCCACAAAGCCTTCTTTCGAGAAGCTTCGTGAGACCTTATCTTTTTCACTTTTTACCAAGGGCACCACTCTTTGTTCACCATGACAGAGCGGTTTTGGGCAGAACCACGCCTTGCTTAAAGGGTAAAGGCGGTGCCACCGCTTACTTCCAACGCATTACAGGTGGTGCTAAAGAAGGTACTGCTTTTTGACTAAAGGGTAGAAGCGGTGTTGGATTTTCATATACAAATTTGATGTCTGGACCAATGTTCTTGGCTTCACAATTTGGGATTGAGGGAAACACTAAAGTTTGGGATCTTATCACATGCTGATGAAGTGATTTAGGTATAATAGAATTCCCCCCAAAGCATGAGGCTAGAGGGATACGATAGGCAAGAGATTTGAAAGAGCGCGTTATCAATTCGAGGCAAGAATCAGCTTGATCGGAGATCATCAACCAGGCATCTGCAATACATCAATACTTTTGACTCATGAGCAAAATGTGTCTTCATCATGGCTGTAGAACAATATAAGGAAGATCCATGAGAGAGATAAACAAACATGGCTACTGGAATACATCGTAGATCCATGCGATAGAGGACTCAAACTTGGACATAGCTACCAGACATACAACGTAGATCAATGTCATATAGATGCAAATTTGAGCATAGCCATGACCATACAAATGTGGATCCATGCTGGTACTTCATACAATATATCTCATCACAAACTGAGGAGAAAGCTATGAGTGCTTTCCAATAGATACCTAGGGTATTTGTCTCGTCTTCCACAAAGTGCGATTCTATCCATGTGATTACAATGATCTGAAGTTGAACATGGTAGAAACCACTTGATTATCGGTCAATGATGTGAATCGTTAACAAGTACGAGGGAGATCACCATTAATGTCAATGATTCCCAAGGTACTCTAGTACAATATACTAAGTGTGAATAGAAGATTTGATGTCGAACACTAAGATGAATCTCTTAATTAAAGGTCAATGATGTGAACCTATGTCAAGAGTAGGAGAATCTGTCACTGAGGCATACAGATCTCAAGGTACTAAACTTGTTTCTAAGACTAGTTCCCGGACGATGAGCTGATGTCGACAAGAATAGTCTCATAGAAGGAGGGCCATGATGAATCCCACATCGATGAAACGAAACTTGGAACAAAGTTATGGAATGTTGTAGATAATGTAACCATCAGAATGACTCAAAAGTATTAACACAAAGGTTGTTTTAACTACAGAGGTAAACTTCTAACTTCTCTTTGAACATCGGGCGACACGAAAAAAGACTTGGCAAGCATCGACTCAACGAGGTGGAACATAACACGACATTAAAAAATGCATTCTTTGAAAGTCTCAAAGGAGTGACTTGACTCAACAAAGTGGATCGACTCAGAGACAAGCTGATTTACCCAATTGACTGAATGAAATGCATACACATTCCATGTTCAAAGGTGACGACAAATTGCCATTTTATTTGCAAAATGAATTGATTCCCTTCCCTTAATTCCCCCATCATGATTGATGAGTGCCTCTTTTCATTTTTACGATTTCAAAGAGGGTAACAAACACTCGTTGTAGCTTATTCAAAGACAAGCCCATTCTCATACATTTTATGAACTTGAGAAAGGAGGGGTTCGTTCCCAAAAACGGGTCTCTCAGTGTTTAATTTAATGAGTCCAATGAAAGTTATCTCGATATTGTTCACGTTTAGAGAGTCTGAATGAAGACAAAAGAAGACTCCAAAGGGTTCTTTTTCGTACGATTTAGTCTCTAGGGCCTGAAAAAGTGTAAAATAATACCCAAGAGAACTCTTCCAGTCATGATTAGCTGGAATGTTCCTTTTTCATAAATAGTCCATCTGAACCGAAAAAGAGATAACCTAACGTCGGAGAGACGACTCTTCAAATAATTTTACGAGTGTGAAGAAGACAAGTACTCGACAATATTTTCATATTTAGGGAGTCCAAAAAGAGTTTAAAGGAGATTCCATTAGGTCTCTTTTCACGATGAATAGTTTTATGAGTTCGAAAAGAATTAGAAAAAGACTCGAAACTTTGATACTGGTTTTTGGAAGTGTGATCAAAGTATCGAAATGAACACTCGAGGGCTTTTTCTGTTTTCAAGAGTATGAAAAAGCCAAAAATGAACTTCCTAATAGACTTTACTGCTTATTATTTGTCCTTGTAAGACTTAAATGACCATTAGTTTCCCAAAATATTCAAAAAAATGACTTTCATGAACTATATAAAAGGGTATTTCTATAAAAATGACTTTTAAAACATAAAAAACCCTAAAAATAGGCTATAAAAAGTCAAAGTAAATTGTAAAAACAATTCATTTCAGTATTTGCCAACCTTGGAGAGCATTTTGGGTAGTTTGGAGCCAAAATTTTAGCTAAATATTCCAGGAGCTTCCACCATCCGTTTTTCATACCGTCAGTTCCAGGTAACATCTAAATCCATTATCTTTCATTTCATGGTTTCCAATTTTCAGTTTTCATGGTTTTGTGAGCTCATGGGCTGAACCTAAAATGAGAAATGCGGGCACCACTCCTAGCCCTTACGGAAAAGGCGATGCTCGATAAGAACCGTGTTTCTTCAGTTATACACAGGAGGTGGCACCGCTCTGTCTTAACTTGACAGAGGCGGTGCTGGTTGTGGGCATCAAAAAACTAAAAGACCGACCAAAATAAAATTTTAATGGCAATTTCAATGATGAGAAATGCTTCTAAAAGGGTCTTAAATTGTTTTTGGCAGGTTTGTTGGATCAAAAAATGGTTATCTGGAAAGAAAGGCAACATGACCTGGATGCTGTTGCTACTGCAGGAGATGCAGGTTGTGTGGCTGCCCTATGGGGTTGCGGCCTTCTGAATTTCTTCTGGACCCCAAGTGTTGTAATATCACAGATCACATAAGGTTACCAATAATACATACTAAAACATACATACATAAGAGAGACAAGAGATAAGAACAAGTAGATAGAATAACAGACTATATTAACATGAGAGGGTCCATACAATACAGAGAACTGAACCGAGTTCTCATCTGGCTCAACAGCCTAATATATATGAATTACAAACAGTTACAAATAACTACATGTCAGATCACTCAATCGACACGACCTTAGGTGGCCGACCTAATCTCTAATTAGTCGGCTGATTGACTAAGTCGGCTATCGTTTAAGTCGGCTTACCGATTTCCTCCTCCAACATCTCCCCTACGAACAAAACATTTCTTCGTCCCGAAGAAACATGGAGGTACCCAAAATTTCCTTGTCCGTCTAAGTAGTCATTCTTTGTGCTTGATCTTCATGGGCTGTGAAGTCTGATGGTTGGTCTTTTCTGTACACAGACTTCGACAATTGCTTCAGCTGTCATTGCCAGCTGATGTTGGAAATCCGTCCAACTTTGCAAAATTGTCTGTATGTCGATGGTTAGTGTAGTCAGACTGGATAAGATCGACATTTTCTCTGGTATGGAAACTTTTGCTATTTTTTCCATGTCAGGACCCATAAGCTGGTCCTTTTTATCCACTGTCTCCAGTAGTCTCTTCTTCTGCGGGTAGATGATGTCTACTTTTTCCAGGTTTGGAATGGCTTGTTGCACCCACTGATGTGCTTCTCACTCGAGCTTCTGCAATTTGGCTATTTCAAGCACTATTTGATCTTCAATTGTGCTTCTAAGTGCTGCGTCAATGCTTTTCCTTTTCTCAAGCACTTGGATCTCTTGTCGGGTCTACCTGGTTTGCTGATAGACTTTCCCGTAGTAAGAAGGATAATCTCGCAGTATTTCTTCTGTGACGACAGACTCCTCCATGTGATCTTGGAACACCTTGTATGCTTCTGAAAAGGCCGTGTACTGCTCCATCAATAGTCAAACAATTTCTTCTTTCTGCTCCTCTTTTGTGTCCTGAATTTGTGCCTGCAGCACCGACACCACGCTCTCAAACAACTGATAAGCTCTTTCTAGTGGTTTGCCGGTGTCGACCTCTGCTAGTCCTGGTATTACTGATTGTACAAGGGTTTTGCATTTGTTGAGGAAATCAACTTGTTCTTTTTCATTGTTATCGAGCTCCTCATGTCTCTGTTGGCTCCTTTCTTTGCTTCAACTACTAGGGTTTCCAGGAGTTGTCCTAGCTCTGCATCTCTCAACTTGGTTGCATCGACTGCAGTGGTTGGCCCAAGCTGACTGATATGGACCATTGTCATCTTTTCATGATGATCCTTTTCTTGTGCTTGTGTGGCTCTGTTTGTTGTGGCACCCGTGTACCTGTAAGAGTCAAAACTGGATTATCTATTTGTGGGGCAGCAGTGATGGATGGTATTTCTAGTTGGGGTGGTGGGATGATTGCTGCATCTAGTTATGCCTCTGGTTGGTTGGATGCAGAGGGTCTAGAAGTGGATGTGGTTGTCACTAATGGTTGCGGTGGAGGTGGTTTTGGTGCAACTGGTTGAATTAAGGGTTCTGAGTTGGGAGGTGTTGGTGATGGGGTTGGTGAATGGTTGAGTGTGATTGGGTTGGTGGAGGTGTGGTCGAGTGGTGGATTGTCGATCTGAGGGAGCGAATCCAGGTCGGAGAACATTTGGTCGATTTCTTGACTTATGTCCTCCATGTTTTCTCCTTCCTCATCTCCAGTCGGTTCAGGGGCTGGTGGATTGCTTTCAGGGTCGGTCGGAGTGATAGACGTGATCCGACGTGTGACAACTTCAGCTTCTTTGTCGAGGTTTCTCTCAAAGGTCGAAGTCACAGTTACAAAAGTCTTTAGCCTCTAGAGTACTTGGCCAGGTTGTCTGGATCGACCAGCTTCAAACAAAGGGGCTTTGGTAGAGAGTTTTTGTACTGTGGTGAATATTTCAGGCAGTTTTTCAATTTATGCTTGGAGGTCTCTGTCACGGTCGTATTTTTCCTTCACAACCTATTACATAGCATTCTTGCATAAGTCTAGTGGACTCACTGAAAGCTGTTGAGGTATTAAATCCTCTATTATTTTTGTCGGAGATGGAGGTGGGGGTGTAGACACAAGATCCACAACATTTTCGGCTGTCGAAGTGTTTGTTCTCTTTACCTTCTTTGGTTGACCTTGTTGTGCCCTTGCCTCGACAAATTTTTGAAATTGGGTCTCCATCGGCACTTTGTTTGCTGCAGCATGCTCTATTATGTCAAGGGCCGTAGCTTCCAGTTCCTCCTCATCATCTGAAGACTCTGCAATGATAATCCTACGCTTACCTTTCCCTTGCTCTTGTTCCTGTGTTTTCTTTCTTTTTCTCAAGGCTGCTATCTCCTTCGACAATATGCTTATATTGTCCTTGGTGATAGCATACTCTAGATTTTTAGTTTCTATTTCTCCCCTTGGGTCTTGGGTCGGGATGATACTTTCTTCAGCCAGATTGGTTACCTGCTGTTCTGCGTGTGTCTCTTCCCTTTGTGCTGTCGAAGGCTTGATTATGATTTGTAGTCGGCCAGTGCCTTCAGCCGGTGTCTCCTACGACACAAAGGTATTGATGTATAAGTTAAGCTCATAATTCTCCTCCTTCTCCTGGTTTGTCAATGGCTCCTCTATCGAGAAGTTTGTTTCCTTTGCTCTTGTTGGTATTGGCACTTTTGTTCCAGCTTGTTGAGATAGCTCCCGAAATATTTCTTCGACTATCGGGTAGTAGTCGAGGCTCTTTGCATTTGTTTTGGCGCCCTACATGTACCACACCGCGGTATGCTCAAGATCTAGCTGGATGTGGACCTTTTAAAGCAGACTTCGTCAGATGTTCTGAGGCACCCTCCATCTGGTCGTGCGAACTTTGAGCTGCTGGAGCCAGTTTTCCAACATCACCTTTCCATTGGCAAGTTCCTTCATTGTTCCATTCTGGGAGAACGGTTTGAATCTCCACATATGAAATCTTGTCGGTTCTTGAAAATTTTTGTCTCCTTCAGGGCAAATAGAGAACATCACTATCCATAAAATAAGGGATGGGAACCCGATAATTCCTCCCATCTCTTGGCATTTCTCACAGATGTTTTTGATCATGTCGGCGACATACTCAGTCCATCTATATACCTTTCCATTGGTTGCAATGGTGTTTACTGCCTCTAACATATCTAGTTTGAGGTCGCTTCCACAACCTGCCATTGTGAGTGTAATAGCTATGATTTTGGCCACAATCTGTGGCGTTCGAGCTATTATGTGACTAATCATTAACCCTTTCGAGTTTTTTCCCGATGCTGACCCTGTTAGTTCTTCGACCAATCCTTCTTTGATACCCACGGGTACTGGGTCTCCTTTGTTTGATAGCCCTGTCAGTTTGTAAATGACTTCCTCAGAGATGTTGATCGGTCGGTCGAAGTAAAATCGGCCGTTGTGGTACCGGCTTATGATAAATTTTACTGCTGTTTCTTTTGTACCTGCAAAACTGGCCATGAGCGGCGCGTTGACATAATTTACAATGGTACTGTGTTGTATCTTTTGTGCAGCGGGGGTAGGTTTCTTGTCAACATAAGCCCACTCTTTTATCTCGGCCCATAGTTTTGTCCATAAGCCCTCTTGCATCTTAGTGTTCTTGATGTTCTTTAGTCTCCTCACTAATGGTGTCTCTGCAGTCTGTAGTTCCTTGGTCTTGGCTGAGGCTTTGGTCTGTTTTGGTGCCATCTTGTCGGTTTACTGGTCGATTTTACTTTGATGTTCTTGGCTTTCAGTCGTCTGGTTTCTCCGTTGCTCTCTCTATTTGAATTGCGGTGAATGATCCTTTGGCGGTTCAGTATTTATAGTTGAAGTGTTGGATGCTTTTGTCAAGGAGTGTATTAATGGCGGACGTGATGGTCCAGCAAGAACACTTGAGTGTGCGTTAATGGTGATTTGGTGTTGGCGCTCGAAGTCATGAATGCACGATGGGACTATCGAGGTCATCGATCGATGTCGATTATGAAAGTGGTTGATGATATCGTGTCGATGGGCATGATGTCGATTGTGAAAATGGTCATTCCCTGTCATAGTTTTGTGCGTGTATCGGTAATATTTTGCTTTTTTGCTTTTTAGATTTTTATAGCTTTTGTTTAACCATTATGGTCTTTATATGTGTTTTTTTATAGATTTTTTTAGTTTCTGTAGCGTTTTAGTCGGGCCCCATTGACGAGTTTCTGAAATACTATGCCTTGTAACGTCCTTAGTCGAAATGATATGTTGGCATGTATTTCTTCGATAACATAAGGTCCCATCCATTATGTATGTAGCTTTTTAGGTTTTCCATTTACCTGACTATTGTATAGTAAAGCAAGATCTCCTATCAACAAGTTTTTGTTTTTGATGTTTTTGTCGTGCCATGCTTTTTGTTTCTATTTCTGGATTTCTTGATGTTGTATCGCCATTAATCGGTGTTCTTCGAGTTTACTTAGTTGCAATAGTCGGTCCTTTATTATTTGTTCGACATCGACATTAAAATCTCTACGATAATAGGTGTCTGTTGTCGGAAGTGTAGTGGAACTACTGCTTCTTGTCCAAAAACTATTCGAAAGGGGGTTTGGTCGGTTGAACATTTGTATGCTGTTCTGTATGCCCATAGTACTGCAGGTATCTTTTCATCCCAATCATCTTTGTCTGCATTACATATTTTTGTTAATCCTTTTGTTAGTGTTTTGTTAAATGCTTCAATTGCTCCATTTGACTGAGGATGGTATGCTGTACTCCGACGATGGTCGATTTGGAACTAGTTTGTTAGGGATTTAATAGTTCTATTGATAAAGTGTGTTCCTTGGTCGCTGATTAGGGTTAGAGGACATCCAAATCAGGTGATAATATTTTCATAGATAAATTTTGTGGTATTTCACTGGAACATGTGTCGACTGGTTCTGCCTCTGCCCATTTGGTTACATACTCGACTGCAGTTATTATGTACCTTGCACCTGTTCTTTTTTCTGGTATGGGAAATGGTCCTATGAAGTTGATAGCCCAAATTTCAAATGTAAAACTTGGGTTTACTGATATCAAAGGCATTTTTGTGCTAGGCAGGGGTCAACCCAGTTGTTGACATTGGTAACATTGGCTTACAAAATTTTTGCAATCTTTGTGAAGTGTCGGCCACCAAAACCATGATTGTTGGATTTTCTTTGCTTGGAAGTGTCCTCTAGTAGGTCCGTAATGTGCTTCATGCATGATATTATTTCTTTCATGTTCCAGTACACACCTCCTAAGGATGTCGTCCAAACCCATTTTTTACAAGAATCCATTTATGATGCTATATGGTGCAACTTTCATGGCTAAAATTTGTTTCTTCTTTGTACTCATACCTTCGGGTGCTCGTCCATATTCTAAAAATTGAGCTATTTCCTCTAACTCTATCGGGACTGCTTCTATTCGAAATAGATGTTCATTAGGTAAGTCATCTTCGACTCCTGTCGGTTCCTCCCCTGTGTTGATTCAGGATAAGTGGTTGGGACTGACATTTAACTTACCTGGTCTAACAACGACTTCGAATTCAAATTATTGGAATAGAAGTAGCCATCGATAGATTCTTCCATGGTGTAGTGGCTTATTGATAAGGTATTTTAGTGCTTGGTGGTCGGTATAGAAGACAAATGGGTTAGCTAGTAGGTAGTGTCGATATTTTTGTAGTGCAAAGACCATTCCTAATGCTTCTCTTTCTGTCGTCAAATAGTTTCATTCATCTTTGTTTAGTTTTCTGCTACTGTAAACTATAGGATAATCCATTCCATAATCTCTTGGCTGAGTTAGGATTGCTCCTATTGCTAGACCTGATGCGCCGATGTGGACATGGAATTTAGTCGACCAGTTTGGAAACCTTAGGATAGGTGCTTCGACTAGCTTTCTTTTTAGTTTTTCAAATGATATGTCGCAGTCCTCTGTCCAATTAAATTCTGGATCATCTCTTAGCAATTCTTCCAATGGGTATGTCATGTCTGAATAATGTCTTATGAATTTTCTATAGTATCCTGTATGACCAAGTAGTACCTTGACTTGTTTCGGATTCATCGGGGGTTTTAAGTCGAGGATGATTTTTATTTTTGCAAAGTCGACTTTAATACCTTCTTTACAGACGATATGCCATAATAGTATTCCTATAGGAGTTAAAAATATGCACTTCTTGATGTTTAGTGATAGTTCGATCTGTCGACATTGTTCCAACATAAGTCTTAGCCATTTACAATGGTCCTTTTGTGTAGAGTATATTGTCCAATCGTCGAAATATACTGCCATTGTTTTGTAAATGTACTCCTGAAATGTTTTAACCACAATCCTTGAAAAGACTGCAGGTGCATTTTTAAGTCCAAAATGCATAACCCTGTAAGCAAATGAGCCAAATTCACATACAAATGTTGTCTTTTTCTGATCTTCTTTTGCTATTGGCACTTGCTTATAACTTGAGAATCCATCTGTAAATGAGTAGCATTCATGCCCTGCTACCTCATTTAAGATTTCATCTGCATAAGGAGTTGGAAATGGGTCTCTTAATGTAACTTTACTGAGTTCTCTGAAATCGACACAGATCTTTAGCTTGGTTGGATCATGTTTCTTTGGTTGAACCACCAGTGGACTTGCCCATTCAGATTGGTCAATAGGGTAGATGTTTCCTGCTGCAAGCATGTTATCAATATATTTCTTGACTATTTCTTTGTATTTGTGAGCTAGTTTATATGGTCGTTTCTTGACAGGTCGAACATCAGGTTTTATGTCGATCTTCATTTCTCCCATTTCATGTACTAGACCTTTAAGATCCTTATAGTCTCTAGCAAATACATCCTGAAATTATTTCAATAGGTTTGTGATCTTTGCTGCTTGTGCTTCCAACCAGTAGTCTCCAATTTTTGCTATTTTTGGTCGATCATAATTTGATATGTCGAACTCTTTAGTTTTGACTTTAGCATCTAGACATTTCGGTGCTTTGGCTTCATTGATTGGTTGACTTCCTTCCTTAAACTGTGAGAATGTGGTAGGAAAGTCTGTTGCAGTCATTCGATCATTATCCTCCTTGTCGGTTGTTTCAACTTTGAGTACTGTGCGAATAGGTTTGCTCGTTTCAACATGACTTGATTTCCATCTAAAAATTTTCCCTTTCGACTTTTCATTTTCCAACTGTAGTCTCGTCGATTGTGGTATTGTCCCAATTTGTATATTGTTACAGTCCATTGTCTGTCGGTTATCTTTTAAGGGTTTTTTTTTCTGTCGGCTGTATACATTCTTTAATCTGTTTTGTTGTTTCGACCAAATTCTCATCTTGTGGTATAAAGTTGAAATCTTTGATAAAATTTTCTCTGAGTTCATGCCAGAGGAATGTTTCACCCTGAGCTTCTTCCATCTTGTACCATTTTTTTAGTAAGTCGGTGAGTGTTGATGGAAATAAGTGTGGCCATGAGCGTTCATCCTTATATCCCAGTCTTCTCCTTTCTTTTTCACATATCTTTATATGGTTTTCTGGATCCCGTCCTTGGGTAAATATAAGTATCTGAGCCTGGTTGGTTAACTTATTTTCTCCAAAACTTTCTACAAAATAAGTCGAAGCTGTTGTCCATGTCTGTAGTCTTGACTGATGGGTATCCCACCATGTAGCAGCTTCTGTTGTAAAAGTTTCTACTAAACTTTGTAGTCGGCCATGTTCACCGATGTTCCTAGATACTTGTTCTACATGCATAACTGGTGATTCTCTTTCTTTATACCTTGAGATATTTGTGGTATTTATATTTGTTGGTTGTAATGGAGGATATTCCATAATTTTCTTTTCAAATATTTTTGGGATGGTGGACACCACAAAGCATTGTTTGACTGGTTTCTTCTATACTTTTGAATAGTCCAACATCCTCTTGCTTTTGTTTCATAGTTTTCAACCTACCAATCATATAGTTCTGCATCTGAATTGTATCCTACTGAGTCTTGGTTTCCTAAGTAAAGTTCACCATATGTATTAGGTTCTGTGTAATATTCATTATTCTGTATCAGATATAGTTGTCGGATGTCAACTTCTTCATCAATTGGTTCTGTCTAAGGTTCTCCTTGGGATGGATGAATAGGTACTATGACTTTTTGTCCATTCCTTTTAATTTGATTCTTTCTTTGTCCAAGGATATCGAAGCTTTCATTTTTCTCCCCCAAGGTCGACCTACTAACGCTGGGAAGGAATTGGATCCTTAGGGTTAATAATTTCGAAGTCGACTTTAGTCGATATACCTTTTATCATTGTGTCGACATTTTTCCAGACGCCAATAGGTTCAATTAGGCCTTGGTCTGCCAGTTTCAAGTATATGCCTGATTCATATAATCGAGGTTTGCCTAACTATTCCCATGTGTCTCGAGTCATAATATTTACCTGTGATCCGAAATTGAGTACAACTTGTCAAACATGGTATCCTTCAATTTCCAAGTCGACAAGTGGGTCAGCATCACTTTTATCTTTTTGGTTTAAGCTGCAGATATTCTTTGTTTGTTTTTCGGTGTTTTTGTTGTGTTTTATTTTATATAGTAAGTCGATGAATTGTGATATTGTTTTATATTTTTGTACCAACTGTATTATCTTTTTTACTATGTCCTGTTGATGATCATCTTCTAAGTTCCTGTCGAGCAAATTCTCTAAATATATTTGTTGCATCTTTATATATTTGTTTTTCTTTAACTGGATCAGGGTAGACATTTTTTTCTTTTATCTTGCTTATTTGGGGGTTATCATTCCCAGTTTTTATCCCTTGTCGGGTTACGATATGTGAATTATTTGTATTGATAATATCATGTTTTTGCACACACGACAAGACATTAACATTCTTCTTTTTATTTATCTTTTCAATCATAATAGGACAATCCTCTAATGAGTGATCCCCTACACCACAATTAGTACAGAATTTTAGGTCAGTCCTGTCCTTGTATGGACAATCTGCATGTCGGTGTCCCTCCTTATAACATGTGAAACATTGAATGGGACGACGTGGTCGGTTGTCTCGATTCCCAGAGAATCGACCTCGACCTCCATAGCATCCACATCGATTGTCATACCGGCGCTCGTATCTTCGACCTTCATATCTTTGATTTATTTGATCATTTGGCACGTTGTTTTGCTCATTATTCTGTGCAACTGCATTGGTCTGATAGACTGCATGATAATTCTGTCGATTCTTAAGATTCAGATGGCAGTCGATAGTGTTATGATTTTTAGTTTCACAGATTGCACACCATGGTGCTTTCCCATTCTTCATATTGAATGGGAAATCTTTTGTCGAGTGGTCTCCATGCTCTTGAAAAATTGTCACAAAAACATTTTGTCTGCACTAATCGGACGTCCTATCGGCTGATGTCCTGTCGACAGTTGTCTTTTGAATGTTCTACCATCGAGCACTTCGTGCACCAGATATCCTGAATTTTGAGGTTTAATTCTTTTAATGACTTCTGTACGATCTCAAGTTGTTCTTCTAGTCTGTGATCGATGGAGTATGCTGGTATGTCGTCATCCATTTCTACTTGGAGATCTTTTGTAAGCGCATCTTCATAAGTCTTGAATGTCTCCAGACTTATGTGTCGGCGAATTTTCTATGATAAACCTGCAAGAAACCACTGGATTAATAATTGTTCCTCAATAACAAAGTCCAATTGGCTAAGAAGGTCTTTCCATCGTTTATTGTAATCGCGGACAGTTTCTCCTGGCTTCTGCGATGTTGTCTTTAGCTTCTTTGCTGCTAGATGTTTTGCATCTAGAGTCTTAAAAAATGAGAGGAATTGCGCTTTGACTTTGTCTTTGGTTGCTCGAGGGGTTCTTTCAGAAAAGTTCATGTACCAAGTTAATGCCCTTTTCCTCAAGGCACCAATGAACTGCGCCATCTGCCTGTCTTCATCCGTAACTTGGTTAGCCTCCCAAGTTGACTCATAGACGAAGCAGTGTCATCTGGGGTCCTCATCACCCTCATATAGAGGGATGTGTGCTGACCCATGACCCATGTCAGAGTCATTGTCTCTGTCTTCTTCAGGAGGTGGCGGTGGTGGTGGGGGCAGTGGGGTTATTTGCTTATTCCTCTCTGCAGAACTATCGTCGATGGAACTCTCGTTTTCGTCGGTTGTTTTAGTTGTCTTTTCTTCTTCGACTAGCAGTCGGTTATTGTCGACTTCTTATGTCGATGTCCAACTGCAATTGTTCGTCCACAGTTCTAAATGTTCTGTGTTCTCCAAAGCTGTATTTGGCAGGGGGGGTGCTCCTTCATGTGTCGGGTAAAGTAAGTGGATACTTCGGTTGGAGGGTACCGCTTGAAGCATAACCCAATTTCCTTCTTTTGGTTAACAAATAATTAGATGTCTACCAGTGTATGTCTCGTCGTCTAGTCGACTCCATATACCAAAGTCACCAGCTCCTAGTCTAAGGTCCTCTTCAACAATGGCTTGTATTCGGGTACTCAGATTCGTCGGAGATAGAGGTTTTACCTCCTGGGGAACTTCTAATTGGAGAGCTTCTCACTGCTCTATCCACAATTCTTCTTCCATAGGGGACACCTCTTCTTGTCGGTCATGACCGGACTCCAGCAGATCTCTTTCTTCCCTTCTTTGTAGCCTCTTCTCCCTCTCTATTTTCTAGAAGTCTGCCGTACCTTTGTGTGACACTGTCCTCTCGATTTCCTTTTTAGGCTAACTTCTCATTACTGGTGATTGGTATCTTCCTTAGTCAACTAGAATCCACTCCACTTTATCCCGACATATGACCAACTACCCCCCCATAGCCTACTCGATGCTTTAGAAAGCCCGGATAGTTCTGTCCACTTGCTTAGGAAGTATTCCCACTCCCTTTCGGCAATGAATTTTTCCCACCTCGTTTGTTTTTCTACCCAGTTAGGGTTTAACGACGATCCGCGAAGTGATGGATGAGGTTCGACAATATGACCCACTCCTTTCTCGATCAGGAACTTAAACAACAAGGTCGGTAAGGAACACAAAAAATGATCGGTGAGGTCTGTGTAGAATTTCTTTTTGATGGTTTCCACCAAAGTCCTTTCTTCTACTACTTGCTCCTCACAGAATTCGTAGGTGATCTTTTCAAACCACTCTGACAAGTTTGTTCTTCCCCCTCGAATAAGTTTTTCTAGTAACTGTCGATCTTTAGTTCCTTCCGGCTTTTTCATCCAGGAGTTTCTTCAGCAGCTGGGGCACTAATTCTACAAACTTATCATGTGTCTCTGTAAAGAATCTTTCCTTTGCTTATGCGGTCGTCAATCTATTTCTCTGTGCGTAATTCTGCAAATAATTTGCTACTTTACGCTCCCACCAATCCTTAATCTCCTGTTCTGATATCATCTGCTTGCATACATCTCAGACATGTACGACTTGCAACAAAACCAATGTTGTAATCTCACAGATCACATAAGGTTACCAATAATACATACTAAAACATACATACATAACAGAGACAAGAGATAAGAACAAGTATATAGAATAACAGACTATATTAACATGAGAGGGTCCATACAATACAGAGAACTGAACCGAGTTCTCATGTTGCTCAATAGCCTAATATATATGAATTACAAACAGTTACAAATAACTACCTGTCGGTTCACTCAACCGACACAACCTTAGGTGGCCGACCTAATCTCTAATTAGTCGGCTGATCGACTAAGTCGACTATCGTTCAAGTCATGTTACTGACTTACTCCTCCAACACCAAGCATGATTTCCCACCCCCATTTACTGGAAAATATCATACAAATGTGGAACTCAGAGCAACAATATTTTGAGGTAGGGATTCATGTTTTGACCATAGAGGTAGAGGATATCTAATTTCTGACGGGGTTGTCCAGACAAGGGGTCCCTATCTCTCTTACTGGTTCCTGAGAAGGAACAGTGACTACTCAGGAGCTGATCAATCATCACTGTCAGCTTGGCACGAAAATGTCAGGTAAGAAGATCCTGATTAGTGCTGTGGTGGATATGCCACTTTGCATAGTTTTTTTCATCATGCAGAGGTTGGATGCCAGCCAAGGACCTCATTAGGAATCTCGGGCAAACATGTTATATTCCTTGGAAGCTAAGGCTCCTACAGTTGACAACTGGGCATAAGCACTTCTTCTTGTCTTCAAAGATCAGCTGACAAAGTGTCGGCAGGGAGAACTAAAGCAGTTCAGTTTTGGGTTCATTTTAGCTTGTTTCTTCTTTAAGAGGGTGCCTCTCATGATACCCCAAGTGATCTTCACTGAGCTTAGGGTTAGAGAGCCACGAATGCTGAGGTGGGTTGAGGTCATGGCTTATACAGGTGGTGGTAGAGCCAAGGTGAAATTTGAGGACGCTTTCTTCCGTTGTCTACGAGATCATATCCTCATGATAGAGGACTACACCTATGCAGGGACATATTTCAGAGGTGACCTTGATCTACCACTACCACCTGGTGCTCAGTGGGGGGATATTGGTAAGAAACAAAACCCTAAAATGGTGATTATGTTTCTTATGTTTTATGTTTTTTTATGTGTAGTGACAGGACCTAATGTTTAAATGCAGATGTTGGTGGTGCACGGACTGGAGGATCTTCTCCTATGGTTAGACGATCCGGGGCTCAATTCGTTCATAGGGGTGATGATCACCTTACTGAGTTGGAGGATAAATTAGAGAGGATGACTCTCGACATTCCCGACGCGGTGATAGATGATATCCCCATGAGGTGTTAGAGACATACTGTAGGGGTGCCAGGCTGTTTCAGCCGACTTCTTCGTAAGGTAGCACGCGCTATCATGTGTTATCATGAGCATCACTAGATAGTGGACTGCATGGTATACTACTGAAAGCTTACTAGCTTGAGGGTTTTTTATATGATTTTGTATTTCCTGAAAGCCATAGTGTTTAAGATGAGCTCTCGTGACCACATTTTTGTAAAAAACACTTTATATATATATATATATATATATATATACAGACTTATTACTGGCGTTTATATGTCTCAAATTGAAATCATATTTACATGAGTTTTATATGCCAATTACAGTTTATTTTACAAGTTATGAATGGGCAATAAACTAGTATAGGATGTAGTTTTCTAACGAATCAACAACCTTATTATTTGACCTAGAGACATGCTTGTAAGTGATACACTCGAATGACCTTTCTAATAAGCACACTCTCCAAAATAAATGGAGGAGTACAAGGTTTCTGATGGTATAGACATGGTTTAGATGAAAAACCACTAATTGTGAATCCATAAACACTACCAAATCATAAATGTTTCGAGATGTAGCCTCAGTCAGTAGACCTTTTATCGCCTGATACTCGGCTATGTTTTTGGTAGCGGGACCAATGCAAACCACTCATGAACTGATCAGGTCATGATCCAGGGAATAGAGAACCCAAGTAGTTGAAGAAAGGTTCAGGGTATGATGACAAGCACCGTCAGTAAAGCCGTAAAAATCCATCCGATCTGCATAACCAAAACATGGTATAAACAGTTTGGACACTAAACTCAACACCATACTGAATCAAGACACAACACAGTGAAAGTCAATAATATACATATATACAATGTACCATACAAAAATGATTTAAGCATAGTACCTCTTCAAGTACAACCCAATGCGAGGTTGCCCGAAGGGTATCTCGTCATAATCTACGAGCTCGTAATCTCCTTTTTCTAAAACTTTGCTGACGACAAAGGGACCATACCACATTGACTCAAACTTCCCTTTACCTAGTTTATCAAGTCTCCGATCGTAATTCAAAACTAGGTCACCTTCATTGAAAACCCGAGGTTGAATAGATTTATCGTACTAGGCTTTGACGCGTTTCTTATGTGCCTCATTAGCTAAGGCAACATCTCTTCTAGTTTCGTCAAGATTAGTCAGGTATAGAATCTCTCTTCCTCGGTGGAAGTGTTTGGTAGACGTTCTACTGCAAGTTTTAGTGATGGAATATGGCATTGGATGGGAAGGACAACTTCTAGTCCGTAAACTAATTGGAATGGTGTGAAACCAGTCACTATTTTTATCGAATTCCTTTAATCCTAAAGGGAAGAAAATAGAGTCAGGTGCCAGTTGGATTTATGATCTCCAACCATCCTCTGCAGCATGGTTTTTAAAAATTTGTTAATTTCCTTGACCTGACTATTATCCTACGGATAGTAAGGTGCTGAGTTTTCGTGGCGAAAACCCAACTTGGTACTCAACTCGGTCATCATCTAATTTTGGAAATGTGATCCGTGGTCAGTGACAATAGAATGTGGGACTCCAAACCTAGCTATCACGTGATTAAATAAGAAGAGGGTGGTGGTCTTACCATCCTCTGCATATGTAGGCATAGCCTGAGTCCATTTTGTGAATTCATCAACGGCTACGATGATGTAACCATGCCCCCTAATTGAGGTAGGATTACAATGCATAAAGTCCATTCCCCATTTGGAAAAAGGGCCAACTACAATGACAGGGTGTAAAGGAGTAGGGTGGGTGCGATTTTTCGGATAGAAGTGTTGGCCGGGTGGGCATTTCTTAATAGCCTCGTGACAATCTTTGGATATTGAAGGCCAGAAATAGCTAGTGCGAAGGATTTTTCTGGGCCGTAGCCATCCCAGAAAGATGACCGCCACATGCTCCGAAGTGGAAATCATTAAGAACCTGTTCATCCTCTTCATGTGTAAGGCATCGTTGGAGAATGGAATCGATACCATGTCTATACAATGTATCATTCAAGATAAGGTAGTACTTTGCATGGTGATGGATATGACGAAGATCGTCACGGGATATATTGGGCTGAAATCTTTGAGTTTGGAGATAAATGATTAAATCTCCATACCATGGGTCGATTGTGCTTATCAAGAACAACAATTCATCTGGAAATGAATCATTGGGCTCAGTATCCATCAAAGCACAGGGAAGGTCACACATCGGCTCTGCAAAGACCAAGGATTTCTTTGAAGTGGCCTTGGAAAACTCAAGTTCGAATTCCTGTAGGATAACAATCCAACGAGAATATTTCCCCCCTAGAACCTGACGAGTCAAGAGGTAGTACATAGGGTTCTGATCTGCAAGTACTGTGGTAGTGAGAAGCAGGATGTAATGACGGAATTTATGAATAGCAATGACAGTAGCCAATGCTAACTTCTCCACATGCAAGTATTGGGTTTCATAATCAATAAGATTCTTACTGGCGTAATATATCACGTGCTCCTGATCGTTGGGATATTCCTGCGCTAAAACCATTCCAATGGTAGTAGTGGAGGCAGCAACATACAAGAGAAGTCCCTTTGAATAATATAGGGGGTGTATCATGGGTGAAGGAGTCGAAGCATGTTTGAGATTATCAAAGGCTCGCTGGGCCTGGTCATACCAGAAGATTGGAGTGTTCTTCTTCAGGAGACGCATATAACCATGAGTTTTCTCAGCAAAATTGCAAACGAAACGACGGAGAAATTTTGCCTTCCCTTGCAAAATTTGGAGTTCAACAAGATTTGTTGGGGTAGGTAGGGCCAATATAGCACCAATCTTCAATGGATCAATCCAGATGCCATCCTTAGAAACCACAAATCCAAGGAGACATCCTGTCTCAACGCAAAAAACACATTTGTGTGGATTGAGCCGTATATTATAATGACGACATCTTAGAAAAATGTCTCTAAGATTCCTAGGGTGGTCTTCCCGTTGCTGTGAATGCACTGGGAGATCGTCAAGGTATGGCTCCATAATGTTTTTATATATCGTGAAACGCATAGGACATGGCACGCTGGAATGTAGCTCCGATGTTCTTGAGGCCAAACGTTAAATTCTTATAGGAAAAAGTTCCCCACGGGCATAAAAATTATGTTTTGTGCTGATCGACGGAAAATATCTCAATCTGATTATAGCTAGAAAAGCCATCCATGAATGAGAAGATGACACTTCCAGCACAGTTGTCGATAATCTAATCGATATGCAGAGTTGAAAAATTGTCTTTGGGACAAGCTTTGTTCAGGTCTCAGAAATCGATCTGAGACTCTAATGGTGCCCTGTTTTTTGTTCATAGGGACAATGTTCGATACCCATTCGATCAGGGGTATAGGATAAATAAATTCTTCGTTCAGAAGTTTCTCTACTTCGGCTTTAATAGCCGCAACCTTCTGGGGATGGACTTGACGCAATTTTTGCCTGACAAGTTTTGCTGTGGGATAGGTTTTAATTTCATGAACCACAATAGATGGGTCTATCCCAGGCATCTCTTCGTAAGTCCAGGCAAAAATATATCAGAATTCTTTGAATAATGCTCTATATGCTTCAGTTTCCTCTATTGAGTAGTTCTACCCTACATGAACATGCTCAATGGTTCCGGGTTTGACTGATATTTCAATTGGGGTTGTTTTAGTAATGTTTCATAGGTTTCCTACGGATTCCGTATTTTGCAACAATACAGGCATTTGTGGATGGGTGACAATATTAGTACTGATAAGTGTTTCAAGGTTAAAACTTACCGAAGTGGTGTTGGGAAGAAAAGAAGATCGACGATGATGATCTTCCCATATGGGTTTTCTCTCACTCATAATCTCCATATGTGGAAATTGGAGAGTTCAAAATACTGTCAAAGCATCAACGGTCATAGCGTAAATGAATTCCTCCCTAATGGAAGATTGCAATCTAATGGGGCATCAACCACTTCCACCTGAATGGAAACAATCTTTCCCCCAAGCTCGACAGATAATGCTGGAAATAGACCATGGGGTTGAAAACCTCGTCCATCAAAAGCTTTCAAGGTAGTAGGTGATTTCATAACCTTAGGAGAACCAATGGCTCTCCAGCAGGCTATAGACAAGACTGATGTCGAAGCTCCTTCATCCATGACGGTCCGATGGACCTTTCTCCCAACTACTTTATAAGCAATCTGAAATGCGAGTTGGTGAGGCAGTCTGGATTTATAGTTCTCTACATTGAAATTAATCAAATTGGTATTATCTGGGTCTAATGCCCCCAAATCTATTAGCAGGTTTTTACGTTGCATTGGACAACTTTGGAGTACCTCAAGGGTAGACATCACACAAGGTTCATGAGCTAGATCTTCAACAACATTATAGAATTGCGTAGCTCGGGCATTGGGATTAAAAACAGGCTTCCTGAGGGTAGGATTAGGTGGTTGTAAAATTAATTCAAGCTTAGGTTTTTTGATCATGAGAGGGCCATTAGACGAAGATGGGGGAGAACTAGTAGAAGGGGCTTTGTTAGAAGAAGGATTTTCGTCCTTTTTCTCTACCAGCTTTTCATAAGATTGACTACGAGTACTAAAACTGACTGTATCGGAAGACATCATTCTGATTTCTTCCGTGGAATTGGAGGTTCACTGATTAGACATGTGGTATATCAGTTGTTGTTGAGAGGGAAAAGGATCAGTAAGAACTGCTGGTGTGGGGTTACTTTTCAAAAATTTACTGATCTCCTCCACACAATAAGCAGGGATATTTGGATTTCCTCTTACCTTTATCATTCTTATTGGTCATTGGTTTAGTATTCTCCTGTTGGTTCCCAAGTTTCTTGTTTTTAACTTTTCCCTTTTTCTTATTGCTGGGTGCCTGTGAACTTTGAATAGAATTCACCTCGACGGAAACCCTAGGAGTCAAAGTAGTAGTGGTAGAAGCATTTTTTTATTTGGCAGGTTTGGATGTCGATGAGGGCTGGATTAAACCAACCACCCGATCAACAGGAGTCTCTGTTAGTGGCTTAGCGAGATCTATGCTGGGGCGAGGAGCTTGCGGAATTAGGTCATACAGCATTCCAGATTGGGAATAGACCAAATCTAGATAATGAGCGCGACTGATAGCATTCTCTTCCGTAACAACACTGCCCATAGCCACATCTCGGGAAATAGGAGGCAACAATGACTTAGTGAACCAATCAGTTAGGAGTTGGTTCAAGATGGGAGCTTTAATGAGTCTTCTTTGCCTTCTCCACTCGTGGATACGATCTAGTATGTGTGTGGAGGTGTTCTGACGGATTGAAGTTAAAATATCCATACCCCTTTCATAGCGAATGGGTAGCTGAAAGTGTGTAAGGAAAACATTTTCGATAGAGCTAAAGTCCACAAACGAATGTTGCGGAAGTTCAATGTACCATTCCGCAGCCATATTGGTCAATGTATGCTGGAAGAGTCTTAAACTAACAAAACCATCCATTAGGGAGTTCGAGGAACACCACAGATGGAAGTTCATAACATGGTTTTTGGGATTGTCTCCCTGCTTTCCATCGAATTTTGGAATGTTCGATGGCAACTTTACTGGAATCGCGAGCCACAAAGGGTTGTGTCGAATGGAATTATTTATCAATTTGGACAAATCAGGTAAGTCCAAAGTTGCTAGGAAAGGTAAATGATGATTGGGTTCCACATACTAGTAGTATTGATAAGGCATGTATCCACCAGTAGGACCATATGTTGGCTAGTATACAGGTTGTTGAAACAGCTAATGAGATGAACCTCCCGAAGATCCACTTGAAGGAGTTTGACCGCTAGGGCCACCAGGACCACTTGGTCCTCCTGGACCTCCAGGACCACCTGGCCCTTCGAGACCACCAGGACCTCCGAAGGAGGACTGTCAGGACCTTTAGGAGCACCAGGACCTCCAGGACCACTAGGAGGAGGACAGTTGTTGAGCCCAGATTTATTATCATTTTTGGCAATTAAATCACTCATTTAAACATATGTTTTGTTATCTTTTTATGTATTTTCTACCACGCAGATCACCATTTAGCCCAAGGTATGAATGAATTAAAGGTTTATATATAATCCATTTATTATTGTCATTTTATGATTTTATTGATTTAAATTAACATTATTTAAAGCATATGTGATATGTTACTTAATGTGTATATTCGTTTGCAGGTTATATAGTCTATTTGGGCGAATTAATAACAAGTACACAAACAGACAAACAAATAGAAAACACATCCAGCTCGCTATCCAGCTTACGGCACAACTCATTGTCCAGTTCATGATCCAGCTCACTGTCTAGCTCACGATCCAGCTCATTGTCCAACTCACGACGTAACTCACCTTCCAACTCGCTGTCCAGCTTTCTGTCCAGATTGCTAATCAGTCCGTACGCTGTTAATAACCAATGTCATGCATTAAATGATGGAACATATTTGTAACCTACCTACTTCCCACGTGTTTAAAGGGTGGAACGTCTCCATTCTAGAAGACCTACTGTGTATGCTGCCTTTGCTTGACACCATTCCATCAGCCACAATAAGGAAGGAGCTTGCATGTTATATCGCGATGAAGAGAACCAGACTCACAAAAGAGAAGGAAGATACCTGTGCACTGGGATTTGATTTGTTAACAGCCTTTATGATTGACTAAGTTTAGAGAGTAGTCGACCACTAAAGGGTCGACTTGCTCATCTCTTATAAACAATACAAATACCAGCCTCTGCGTGAGTGTTGGGTGTGGATCATTTTCATTAGTTAGACAATCAATTTTCTGAGAGAAGAACGCTGTAATATTGTTCAGTATTTTTAATAGAAGTTCTACATTCCGATGTTCATGATTTTGTTCATGTAAGCACTAGCCAGGAGTCACCCCTGATTGCTGAGAGGGCCCCTCATCAACAAGAGGTTTTCTTTTCTTGTTTTCGTTATTTTTCTTTGTAGCTAATTTAGTTTTGATTTCTAGTTTGTTTATTTCATTAAGTTATTGTAAATGTTTGTTTCATTTGCTTTCTATAATGCATTTTATTTCCAGAATTAAATAGCTATATTGCGTGCATAATTGTTTTCCATTTGTTTCTATCATTTCATTTCCAACTTATTATTTCGTTTTGTTTATAAGAAGATAGAGTAGATTGTTTTTATAAATTTAAATAGACTAAGTTCTGTTTAATTCTTCTCTGTTATAAGATTATGCAATTTGAATTTGAATTTATTTATTAATAAGCAATGATTCTTGATGTTCATGAATTTGTTTAAGTTTATTTTACTACTAGATTTGATGATTAAATAGGTTTATTTACTGTTCCTTATGCATTGCATCTTCATATGCATAAAATCAGCTGGGAAGTAGATCATTTAGGTTATTTTATATTGTTTTCTTTATACAAACTATCATTCAGACAGTCTGTTCAGCCTGTCATTCTGACCTTCCTTCCAGCCTATTTTGCAGACCTGCAGTTCAGTCTGTCATTCAGCCCACAATTCTGTTTTTAGTGTTTTTAATGTGTTTTAAAATTGTTTTAAGTTATGGTTCTTTAGTATTTGATGTATGCTTTGACTGTAATAGTTAGATAATAGTTTTATTTATTATTTAGACTATAAGTTTGATTGTTTTAGGTTATTTATTAAAGTTTTATTCTTTTCTCTACCTCTTTTCCCTTTGAACATGCTTTTGAGTTAGGGCATGTTTTGTTTCTTTTATTTGTTTTTGATTCTTCTTACTATTGTATTGTTTTATAATTATGCTTTTGGATTAATTTATCTGTTTGCATGTAAAACTTAGGATTAGTAGTGTTGTCTTTAGGAATAGTTTCATTTTTCACTGTGTGATTACCAATAGAGACTTGTAGGATATAATTCAGTTTCTTTATTAAGTTTTCTACTTGCTTCTCTTATTCAGTTTTCTTTATTAAGTTTTCAACGTGTTTCTCTTACTTAGTTTTCCATTCACTTATTTAAGTTTTCTTTGCATCATATCCTTTTAAGTAGTTGTTGATAGTATCTTTTTTAGTTAGGAGTTATTTGTTTATAAATTATTTAGTTGTTGTACTTGCATTTCCAAATGTACACTTTCTTTGCTTAGTTAGTTTTTGAAGTCACTAAATAGACTTTGTCCTAAAAAGTAGTGATTGTATTCTCATTTGTTAAATAAAGTAATATAGCTTGATCTTATTTTAGTCTGATGTTTTATCTTGGTTCAATTATATTAATAATTGCATTCTCAGGAGTTTGACTCGGTTTTTCATTTTGAAAGATCTTTTGATCTTTTGTTTGTTAAAATATTTACACGACACCCTCTACCTTCGCATATATTTTGTAGCAACTAGAAGCCTACCAACCCCGGTCGATAATTAAATATTAGTGAATTAATCTAGGCATTATAACACCCAACATTTTGGCACCGTTGCTGGGGAGTTGTTTTGTAAGGTGGAATAAATAGAATTTGCTTATGAATTTTAGTAATAGGCTGGTGGTGGGGGAGCGGTAAGACGAGAGGTAAGAACCTGCACATCTGTTATAACAGGCGCCCCCAAATCCATCAATAGTAGTACCATAGTTTTTCATGAACAGACCTAGAGATTCTAAAGGTAGATACACTAAAACTAGTTCCCCCACATCCATTTCCTTTCAGTATTCTATTTCTTTCTTTTATACAAAGAGTTAGTGTGAGTTTATTTATTTCATGCAAGTGTGTGACTTATTTTAACATTTAAATCACTTAGTGGTATTATAAGCACCACCCATCCTGCTAACAAACTGACAGGAACATTCGAAAGAGGAACCTCAATATAAATACATGAATAACTACCTATGTTGTGGGAAGATATGGTAGGGGAGAAGGATGAAGAAGTTGTTACCTTTGAATTCCCTATTAGAGATCCAAGGGGAGTGACACAAATACAACGCATTCCCCCATCCATTTTACTAAATTTTCACGGACTAGAGAATGAAGACCCTGATGAATTTTTATTTCAATTGGAAATACTCTGTAGAGGATATGATGTTCAAAATCTGAAAATTTTTCCTCTTACCTTGAAAGGAACAGCCCTCCGATGGTTCACGAGCCTAGGTGGGAACTGCATTCAAACTTGGGAATATATGAAACATATATTCTTAAAACGATACCAAGATTATTGCAGCGTCAAGGAGGACATCTTCGAAATTACCCAGGGAGAAGAAGAAATTTTGGAAAACTATGTTGAATGCTTTCAATACAACCTTCAGAGATCAAAACTAAGACAGTCAGGGAAGGATACCTTGAAATTCTTTTTACTCAAAGGCATAAAAAATGAATATTTAGAAATTTTAAGTCTGATGGGAATAGGTGATGTATTTCAGTTATCATATGATGATGTTTGTGAATTTTGTAGAAGTAATTCAAGAGGAAAATTTAAGATTGGTAAGAATATACCTTCTCCTCAGTCGTTGCAGCCTCATCTTAACCCCTATCAACCTTGTTCACAAAGCCTTTCTGTCTCATCTTATGATCATAGGGATACTCTCTTGGATGTTGCAACACTTTATGTTCCTCTACACTTTCCACAAGATTTTCAACAAACTTTCCAGGCAGGATTAACTACACAAGCCAATCAATTGCACCGACTGCAAACACCTTCTCATAAAATTCCTCTATGCCCTACGCACATTCCTGTTCAATACCAATCGCTCCAAGATCGAACAACAAACTTCAACATTGATTTAAATTCCAAGATAACTTCAAATTACATTGCAGTTGCAGACATACAATAAGTAAATCGACTTCGGAGGGTGAAGCTCGTCATTACCAAATCAAACTTACACTCAGAAAATAAAAATAGAATTTTTGATGCAATCTTATACTATGAAAGACAAGTTGCAGAGCATACTCTTCATTTACAGACGCGATAACATAGATGGAATTTCTGATGCAATATTATACCAATAATGGCAAGTTGCAGAGCATACTCTTCGCTTACAGACTCTTTACAGACTCGATAGCACAAACAGAAATTCTGATGCAATCTTATACCATGGAATGCAAGTTGCAGAGCATACTCTTCACTTACAGACTCAGACTTAGACTCACACTTGCAGAGCGACACTCACAAACTCTAAAACTCTATATGCTCAAATGAGCCCGAGACCTCTTATTTATATAACTTCCAGCTGGTGAACCGGTGGGCATCGACTGACATTAATGGGTCAATCGGTAAGCCGGTGAACGGCGACTGACATTAACAAGTCAAGACGAATCTCCTAGGGTGACGGGTGGGGACTACCACCGTCATTATCTCATCCCTTAAGTGGTCAGTGACATATGGGGACCCAGAATATTAATCACGACAGACATGACACCAGACATAGTATAAGGTGGAGCTATACCGGCCCACGGTGGTGTACAAAGTGGAGCAATCCGGCCCACGGTGGTCTTTCAGGGTCCACCACTACTTTCGTTTAATCATATGGGTCCCTGCCTTGTAAGCAAAGACAGATTCCACGTCCCATTGGATCTTCACCTCCACATGGACAATCCCAGTCCACATCATCGGAGTCATAATATTGAGAATCTTCGAAGATCGGTAAATTATCTTCTAATTTTGGCGGAGGATGTAGCAGTGGGCTAAAACAACGTTCAATATCTGACCCAAGGAATAATTCATTAGAGTCACACAGGAATTCTCCTCGGAAATGAGACTCTACCTTTAGGTTCAAAGGGATCTGTCTGGTATAGACCCTGGAGTCGATTCTTCGTCCTTGGCTATCTCTTTTTATATATTTTTGGGAGGTGAACACTGTATGTTCCATCCTGTTGGACTTTCCTCCCTTGTGATGTAGCAAAAACTTGAACCACTGATGTTCCCGCACTGCAAATTCAATATCTGCTTTCATGTGTAGGATGAAGTTGGCTCTTCGGTTCTCCCAGTCAGTATGGGGGTAGAACTTATCTAACAAAATCTCAGTCCAGCCGGACCATACGCCATGCTGCAAATTGCAAGGGTCTGCACAGATAATAATTTACTTTTGTTCTCTGCAAAATATTAGAATAAGATTATATGAAGTCCATGTGAGATTACCTTCACCAATATCTACATACTAGAGAGGTCCTTTGTCTTCATCATTGCAGTCTAACCAGACTTCCTTGAATTTCCTTAATTTTTCTTGTGCACCTTCGAAGCTTCTAAATGCATCACGTTCCCATCTTTCAAGAATTTCAATCTTCAATGGTGAAGACTGAATTTGCTTTATTAGTGTAAGCTCGAGGAACCTCTCAGCTTCATCTCTGGATGCATACTCCAGCAACTGTCTTCTTTCATCTTCAGAGATTGATGTGTCCCAGGGCTGGAGGAAAATACCATTTCTCGGTCTACAAGGTGGTGCTAAGCTACGATCTGAGCTTGACTAGCTCGGATTGGAGCTTGATGCTCCTGCTGAACCTGGATTGGAGCTTGAAGCTCCTGCTGAAAACATCTTCATTGCTGGTTTAACTTGCTCAGATTGCTCCCTGGTGAGCATATCAACAAGGCAATTTAAATGACTTGGCTTATAAACAATGTCAAAATAAAAATTGCTTAACCAGATAAACCACTTTAATATCCTACTACTATTTTCAGCCATTAGATTTTCATTCTTAAAGATACCAAGCATGATCTTTAAATCTGTTCGAATAGTGAACCTAACAGGTTTTAGAAACAGAATAAAGTGTTGCACTCTCTTCTTGACATAAGAACTTCTTTATGGCTTGATGTATAATTCAATTCAGCTGCTTTAAATGATCTAGAGCCATATCCACAAACTTGTTCTTTGCCATTGATAACTTCAATGAGTACTCCTTCCCAGGTATGGGAAGAGGCGTCTATCTCTATGATCAGCTGGCCTGATCCTTGTGGCAAAGATAGTGGAGGAAGATCAAGGACTTTGGATTTGATCTTTTGGACTTCCAAATTCATTGCAGTAGACCACTGTGGAGGATTTTTCTTCAACCGTTGCTGCAATAGATGGATATCAACTGCTTGCCCTTTATAAAATGGTCTAATATAATTAAGACTCCCTAGGAATCTTTGAAGCTGGGTTTTATCTAATATTTGATCTAGAAATTGAGTGAATACATTCAAAACATGCTTCTATAACACTACTTGGCCTTTCTGAATCTTAAATCCCAAGAATTCCATAACACTAGTTGGCCTTTCTGAATCTTAAATCCCAAGAATTCCATTTCTGTCTTACCAATTTCCATTTTTCTTTCTGAAAGCACCAACCCATGGTTATACACTAGTTCATAGAACATTTGTAGATGTTTAAGATGCTCTTGCAAGTTCTTAGAACAAATTAGTACATCATTAATAGATACTAATGCCCAAAGTTTATCCCGGAAAATGTCTTCCATCCACTTCTGAAATTAAGACGGGGCATTGTTTATTCCGAAAGGCAGTACCCTCCATTGATATTTCCCATGAGGTACACCAAATGCAGTTTTATACCTGTCTTTAGCTTTAATTCCAATTTGGTAAAAGCCTGATTTAAGGTCGAACTTGCTGAAAATAGTGCATCCTGTTATTCGTTGTAGAAGGCTAGATTTATCGGGAAGAGGATATCTTACCTTCTGTGGCTTGTAATTCACCACCAATCTTGGTTTACCTCTCTTTACCTCAGAGTGCTTATTCACCACAAAATATCTACAAGCCCAAGGGCTCTTGGAGGGCTCAATCAAACCTTTCGCCAGTATCTCTTTAATTTCCTTTGCACAGAATTCCCTTTCAGAGGGTGACATCAGTCTTGCTGAGGCTTTCATAGGATTGATCTTTTGTTGTGAGTAAAAAGGTAGAGAAACAAAATATTTCCCTCTTTTCCAAAATGCATTTGGACTTTTAGAGCAGCACTCTTTCACTAGATTATCTTTGATGTTATCCAGTGCTTTATCTCCATGAGTTTTAGAGAATGCAATGCAGCGCTCCATTTTTAGCAAATGGGCAGGGTTTGGTTTCTTCTCTGGTTTCTGTATAATAGAAGGGCATTTGGACATAGAATGAAAGAATATGGGTAATTCTATAGGCTTGTTATTTATGATACAGGCGAATATCATCTTCTTAGTGTCTACTGAAAAAGGACTAACTCTTGCTAGAAACTCAGAACCTAAAATACAGTCCTCATTGATCTCATCTAATCTATACAATGTTAACTGGTCATGAACATTATTAAACTGTACAGGGAAACTATCAGATCTATATTTTAAATGGACAGGGGTTCCTTCTATGGCTGATCCTTTATCAGAAGTATTTTGCCAGTAAAACTGGGGCAAAGCAGGTCCTTTTGCCAGGTTAACTTGACAACCAGAGTCAATCATGCAATCCAAGGTATAGGGTTTAAACTCTTTAGGGTTGAACTGGACTTTTACAAAGATTTTAGGACCAGTAAGCATACCAAGGTTTGGATCAGGAGAAGTTTCTCTGATTTTAGGACTTTCAGTCTCCATTGCTAAATCGTAGTGCTTACTCATCTCTTCATCTGATGATTTATCTCTTTCAAGTTGGATCACCTTAATCATGCTTTTCAATTCCTCAATCTTTTCTACCAGGTGCTTTAATTGCTGCTGCTTTTCCCTTACCTGGAGTTGTAACATATGCTCTTTATCAATTCTGTAGGCTTGCTTGTTCTCATGTCCATCTGGATATCCTTTGTAAAGATCAGCAGGATTATAAGTAACAGGAGTCACAGAGCTTACCTTTCTTTTCCCCTTATCTTGTTCTAGTTGCCTAAGCAACTGCTTCTTCTCTTCTTTTAGTGAAGCTCTCAGCATATACTCAAGTGGAGGTGTTTCTGAAAGCTGCAGATCAATTGAGCTATCTGCTTCTCAATATTATGAGGCTTGTTTAATGAAAACATATACAAAGAGAAGTCAAACTCAGGGGGCTCAAACCTTCCTAGATTTGGGGCTGAATCAGAATCAGAAGAGGAGGATTCAAGATCAAATTTTGTAAGAGCAATCTGGTCTGTGTCAGACTCAGAAGCAGAGGAATCATTGGATACATCAGAAGGTAGAAATAGAACTTCGCCAGAAGGTGATTCGTCTTCAGAGGGAAGTTCCCACCAACGAGGATTTAGCTGGTTGCAAAAAGCTGCTAACTTGGGCTTAGATTTTTTCTTAGGACATTTATTAGCCCAGTGGCCTTTTTGGCTGCATATGAAACAATTCTCTGTTTCATTTCTATTGGTTCTTCTTTTCACAAACCTTTCATGTGGAGGTTTGCGATATGATTTAAATCCACAAGATTTTTGTCTCCTTTTTTGTTTGTATGGTTCATCAGGATAATGATATCTTGGTGAACTAGTATAAAATCCCTTTTTCTTCTTGTGGCATTTACAATTGTCTTTCAAATGGCCACGATTGTGTGCTACGCATCCCTAGTAGAGCATCTTTGCAAGATTTTTACAAAAAAATGGTGAATACATATTTTGATGCCTTTTAAAATCCTTACTCACCCGTTTTTCAAGGCAATGCTCTTGCCAAGTTTCTAGAATGTAGTAATGTAGCTGTGCCAAAGAGATTCCTCTATAATTTATTTGCTTATATTTCATGTACTTCTCAACTGCGTCAGGCACATGTCCTGGAAAACTCCTGAGATAATGTTTCAGGTAGGCTGGGTCTCCTGATTTCCCAGAAGAAATCAACAACTGCTGCATATAACAAAAGTATTGTTCACTCTGTGAAAGGTCACAGAGACGGTCTAACATGAATAAGGAGGCTAAATGCTCCGAGTCTTCTCGCTCATTGGAGCCATAGAATTATTTTCCTAGAGCATTCAATAGTTGTTGTTCTACGTCTGGGGCTGATAAGATTTCATTTCTTGCTTCCTATGGAAGCCATCTCCACCACTCATTAGCCAATCCTGATAAGCCTGCTATAAGCTGGCCTACTAACTGCTGTCCAGTAAGAGAATCATCCTGTGTTCTTTTATACAGTACCCATTGAGTGAGCATCTGTATAGCAGTCTTAATGTCTTCTCTTGGTTGACATCGAATATTCAAAATTGGTTGTTCTGGCATTTGTGAGACTAAGTTATTCATCGAGTTTATACCAAACTGAAATTTCAGGTTTGGAGCTTGAGAAGCATCTGGCATTCTCACATCATATTCAGGAGGTGGATTGTGTGTTGCTGAGGATTCAGTATGCTGGTGATATGCAGACATCATATTTAAGTATTTTGGCTCTAAGGCAGGGGGGAAGGAATTGAAATGTCCTATCCATTCCTTTACTTCATCATATTCAACTTCATCTTTACCGAATTTGAATTCAGGTCTGTCATCAGTCTGGACACTCATCATTCCAAATGATACACTGCGATGGTGTCTAGTTTCTGGGTCTTTCTTTTTATGACCCTGTGCTGCAAGTGCTAGGGTTGAAGGACTAAGACCTGGAACTCTTTTCTTTAATTCATGAGTTTGGCTAATAAGTTCCTCTAGTCTAGCTAATCTTCTTTCAGTTTTGTCAGCAGCCTTGGCTACTGCTTCTTTGATTGCTGCGGAATCAGTCAGGAGATGATCTATGAGTCCTAGCTTGGTTTCTACCATAGAAATTTTTTGTTTTTCTTCTGTTATGGCCTGTTTAATATTCTGGAGGTCAGAAGCCATATCATCGACATTCTGCGCAGTCAACTTTTGCTGCATGTTACCCCAATTTGCCAATTTAATTTCATCAGATGCTGAGTCATCTGGACCAGTGGATTTATAGGTTGGAAATCTTATTTCCCTGGCAGGAATTTACCCGAAGTTCCTTTCAGACAGTATTCCCCAGATGGTAATAAAGAAGTATAATATGCTTACAGTGTTACACTGCAACATTTACCCACCTCACCTACCTCACCAACATTATTACAAGAAATTCATACGAGACCTGGAGAGGTGGTAGATCTAGGAGTCATAGACAATATGGAAGAAAATGAAGTTTCTACTTGGCCTTTTCCACAAGAAGATAAGATTGACATAGAATGCATCTCATTTGATGAAGGATAAACATTAGAACCTGAATATTCCCCATCACTAAACATAGATTCTGTATACATTATAGGGTTTGATGAAAGACCTCGTGACATAAAAAATAAAGAAGAGAACCTAGAATACATAAGCTACATTGAACTATGGTTGCAAGAGGCAACCAAGCCACGGTACCATCCCCTCCTTCAATGCTTGTTGCTACTAAATCAAATAGGTTGCTTGGTTCTTCGTATCCAAACAATCACTGGTATATTTTTATTGTATGTGGATAAAGGTATATTTTTAATTTTTCTTCGAACTTGGTTACATTGGAAGGATTCATACACTTGAATATAATTGTTTTCTTTCTTTATAAGTAGAATAGGATATTATGTAAATATTTTTTTGTTTTATCAAATAAATAAGAGCCATTTCTGACAAGCTTAGTATAGGTGAACCTTTTTCTTTCTATAATGTTATATATGTTTTAATAAATAAATATGGGTCATCTAACAAGTGGTTTTGCAGTTGGTTACAAACACTTTATCTCTATAAGCAGCTCATGGAGTATTATTCGGAAAAGGGAAGTACACTAAAACACTCATCAAGTATTTCAACTTTTCTTGGGGTACTTTTGAAATTTACAGCTTATAGTGACAATTAAAAACAATTCTCTATATATCACTCTAAACCATTTCTTTTATGATTCATATAGTTTTTGGTATTTTGATTCAGACATGTATATTTTGATTTTCTATTTTTGAATAGTTGCTTGACAGACCTACTCTCATTACCATCTTTTTCAAATCTCACCTTATGCCTATGGATTAACTAGTTTATCCTATACTTTTTTATTATCAAAACTTGTCTCTCAAGTATTTTGGTGATAACTCGAGAGTAAGTGGAATTTCTGCTTGTGGGGAACATTACTTATCTTTTATGAAGAAGAAGGACTGTAAGGACAAAGAACAACTTTAAGTTATTCTCTTTTGACATGATCTATGGTTAAGGCCATTATGAAATTACTTATAAGTTTATTTTACAAAATTGTATTAATTGTTTATAAGGACTTAACACGCTCTAGTACCAATCGGCTTCCATATATTTAATATCATTATACAAGGCAAACCCGTCGGGGTATTGAACAAGCCTGCTAGCAGCGGGTCAATGCTAAGTAAAAACTTAAAACAAGGAAGCTCGATAAATGCAAGTAAACCCATTGGGGTACTGAACAGGCTTGCTGGCAGCAGGATTATGCTTTCATGGTACCAAGATAAACCCGTCGGGATATTGAACATGCCTGCTGGCAGTGGGGCAATATCGGGTAAAAGAGATCTGTTTAATGCACCACTATGCGCATGGTCCGAAAAAATGATAAATATATTTAAAAACCAGAATATATATAAATACATGTGTAGCCCAATTGTTTATGATGTCATTAGAAAATGGTTGTAAGTAGGGCTTGGAGCCAGCCATTTAATTCAATTAATATCTAGGATATAATTATCTTAGAAATCGGACCTATAGCTGTAAATCTCACACATTTTCGGGTAAACTTAAAATATTTTGTGATGACAAGATATCTTTAAATAAGGCATGGATGAATAGCTTTCCTATGGCATTTCTTTCAGTTATATTTAAAAAAAAACATTCGAGTGGTCTTTCTAAGCACTGTTATATTTTTCATGAATATACATATCTGGATCATTTCCATTTACTAGTTAGTTTTTATTTTTCTTAGAAAATAATAAACAACATGATAGCACTTTTTATTTTATATGGAACAATCAAATCTTCTCTCTCATGGCTTGAGGACACGCCATATCTTTGGTTTTGGGGGGGGGGGGATTAAGAAAAAATAGGCTGTTTTTTATTTTTTTATTTTATTTATATTTATGACAGATCTATTTATCTCTGACATATGATAAGTGTTTTCAGGATCATTTAAGCAGTGGAACTTGGTTATAGCATGAAGCATAAATTTATGAAGGATCGAATGATGGTCCAAATGAAATACCAAATGACGATCTAATAAAACTTGGTGATATTACAACACTCATGATTAAAATTTGCTAACCAAATATTGTTTTTGACAAATAGTTTTTACCTCCATGTGAATGCTTTGACCTTAAAAGTTTTTTTTTTAATTATCATTTCACTCTTAGTAACCATATCCTTTTACCCAATCATGCATGTAAATTATCAAATGACCAATTTTCTTGTGGATCAATCTTATGATAAATGTGATTTATGTCTTTGTATCATACGTTCAACCTATCCAAAGTTTACTTTGGATATGGTTGAACTAATTATAAACCTTATGAACTCACTCATTTATGCATATGCCCGTTGCTGGCTCACATCTCAAAGTTTTCTATGACAGTGTGATCTCTTATTTTTTTGCTCAATGGGACCTGGCATTTCTCCGGTTTGGGGGAATGTTGAGCCCATATTTATTGTCATTTTTGGCAATTAAATTACTCATTTAAACATATTTTTTGTTATCTTTTTATGTATTTTCTACCACGTAGATCACCATTTAGCCCAAGGTATGAATAAATTAAAGGTTTATATATAATCCATTTATTATTGTCATTTTATGATTTTATTGATTTAAATTAACATTATTTAAAGCATATGTGATATGTTACTTAATGTGTATATTTTGTAGGTTATATAGTCTGTTTGGGCGAATTAATAACAAATACGCAAACATAAAAACAAACAGACATCGCATCCAGCTCGGTATCCAACTTACGACGTAGCTCGCTATCCAGTTCATGATCTAGCTCGTTGTCCAGCTCACGATCCAGCTCGCTGTCCAGCTCACGACGTAGCTCACCTTCCAAGTTGCTGTCCAACTTTCCGTCCAGATTGCTAATCAGTCTGCACGCTGTTAATAACCAATCTCATGCATTAAACGATGGAACAGATTTGTAACCTACCTACTACCCACGTGTTTAAAGGGTGGAATGTCTGCATTCTATAAGACTTATCGTGTATGCTGCCTTTGCTTGACACCATTCCATCAACCACGATAAGGAAGGAGCCCGCATGCCATATCACGATGAAGAAAACCAGACTTGCGAAAGAGAAGGAAGATACCTGTGCGCTGGGATTTGATTTGTTAACAGCCTTTATGATTGACTAAATTTAGAGAGTAGTCGACCACTAAAGGGTCGACTTGCTCATCTCTTGTAAACAATATAAATACTAGCCTCTGCGTGAGTGTTGGGTGTGGATCATTTTCATTAGTTAGACAGTTAGTTTTCTGAGAGAAGAACGCTGTAATATTGTTCAGTATTTTTAATAGAAGTTCTACATTCCACTGTTCATGATTTTGTTCGTGTAAGCGCTAGCCGGGAGTCACCCCTGATTGTTGAGAGGGCCCCTCATCAACCAGAGGTTTTCTTTTATTGTTTTCGTTTTTTTCTCTTTGTAGCTAATGCAGTTTTGATTTCTAGTTTGTTTATTTCATTAAGTTATTGTAAATGTTTGTTTCATTTGCTTTCTGCAATGCATTTTATTTCCAAAATTAAATAGCTAGATTGCGCGCATAGTTGTTTTCCATTTGTTTCTGTCATTTCATTTCCAGCTTATTATTTCATTTTGTTCATAAGAAGATAGAGTAGATTGTTTTTATCAATTTAAATAGACTAAGTTCGGTTTATTTCTTCTCTGTTATAAAATTATGCAATTTGAATTTCAGTTTGTTTATTAATAAGGAATGATTCTTGATGTTCATGAATTTGTTTAAGTTTATTTTACTGTTAAATTTGATGATTAAATAGGTTTATTTATTGTTCCTTATGCATTGCATCTTCATATGCATAAAATCAGCTGAGAAGTAGATCATTTAGGTTATTTTATACTGTTTTCTTTATACAGACTGTCATTCAGATAGTTTGTTCAGCCTATCATTTTGACATTCCTTCCAGTCTGTTTTCTAGTCTGTTTTGCAGACTTGCAGTTCAGTCTGTCATTCAGCCCATAGTTCTATATTTAGTGTTTTTAATGTGTTTTAATATTGTTTTAAGTTCTGGTTCTTTAGTATTTGATGTATGCTTTGACTGTAATAGTTAGATAACAGTTTTATTTATTATTTAGACTATAAGTTTGATTGTTTTAGGTTATTTATTAAAGTTTTATTCTTTTCTCTACCTCTTTTCCCTTTGAACATGCTTTTGAGTTAGGGTATGTTTTGTTTCTTTTATTTGTTTCTGATTCTTCTTACTATTGTATTATTTTATAATTATGCTTTTGGATTAATTTATCCATTTGCATGTAAAACTTAGGATTAGTTGTGTTATCTTTAGGAATAGTTTCATTTTTCATTGTGTGATTACCAACAGAGACTTGTAGGATAGAATTTAGTTTCTTTATTAAGTTTTCTACTTGCTTCTCTTATTCAGTTTTCTTTATTAAGTTTTCTACTTGTTTCTCTTACTTAGTTTCCATTCGCTTATTTAAGTTTTCTTTGCATCATAGACTTTTAAGTAGTTGTTGATAGTATCCTTTTTGGTTAGGAGTTATTTGTTTATAAATTATTTAGTTGTTGTACTTGCATTTCCAAATGTACACTTTCTTTGCTTAGTTAGTTTTTGAAGTCATTAAATAGACTTTGTCATAAAAAGTAGTGATTATATTCTCATTTGTTAAATAAAGTAATATAGCTTGATCTTATTTTAGTCTCATGTTTTGTGTTGGTTCAATTATATTAATAATTGCATTCTTAGGAGTTTGACTCGGTTTTTCATTTTGAAAGATCTTTCGATCTTTTATTTGTTAAAATATTTACACGACACCCTCTACCTTCGCATATATTTTGTAGCAACTCGAAGCCTATCAACCCCGTTCTATAATTAAATATTAGGTGAATTAATCTAGGCATTACAACACCCAACAACAGCCAGGACCTCCAGGACCACTAGGAGGAGTACCACCAGGAGGAGGACCGCTAGGACCTCCACGACCACCAAGAGGAGGACCGCTAGCCCCCCCGGGGGGAGGACCTCCATATGATGGTCCCCCTATGCCTCCAGCAGTATGAATGGGTATTCCTCCTATTACTGGCATGTAAGACCAGTTGGGTTGCCCCCACGGTGTAAATGTATTCCTCGGGTAAGGAATTCCAGTGTAAGGCATTCCTATAGGGGTAGGTTGTTAATTCATATTCCCTACAGGTACTTGATTTGCTGGGTAACCATAAACCCATGAGGGTTGATTAACTGCAGGTTGTGCCGCTAGGGTCTAACCTGAACTTAAAGGAGGTTTTACCATATTTGTATTGGTGGGAGGAACATATACTGCAGATTTTCCAACAGTAGAGGTCTGTCTATTATTAGTAGCAATTCCACTAGTGGGTAACGTAGGTCATCCCGGGGGTTCCCCCCCAGCATTAGAAGGTACAAACACTACTGGAAATGAAGGCTTCCCCCCAGCCATATAAAGTATAGGGTGGCTAGAGACAGACCTAGAATTCAAAACTGTAGGAGTAGAATTAGAGGTTTGACTTGGATTGCGAGAAGTCTCACCATATGCTGGATGACCATCAGTTTAAGCTCTAATTTCAGCCATAGGCCAATGATCCATATTACGGGGTAATCTAGCTGATATAGTTTCATTATGAGGTGCAGGTGCAACCAAAACTCTATTTAGCCTATGCATTCTCTCTTGAAAATCTCGTGCACGGTGAATAGATGCTTAGATTTTTCTATATTCTTCTTCACCTGGAGAAGTTTGTTTAGGAGAAGTTCTATTAACCCCAAATGAGGACTTGGCCTGACCCATAGAATTTCTCCAAAACGAAGCATCAGGGCCATACTCAGGTGCATCAGGACTATCGGTACGACCTTCCATATGAGGATGAAAGGAAGTATCAGCCATAGGAGGCTGTTGAGCCAAGGGATTAATGTAAGAAGTGAACTGGTCTCCACTTTCTACAACTAGATTTTCTTCCTCATGGGAACTAGTTTCAGCTCCTTGGTCTATGGCTTCCATTGGAATTTCTCTCGTAACAGGAGGAAAATCGGGTGGTAAGCCCTGATTCCTTCTGGATCGTCTCAACTGAAACTCAGCCAAATTGTATCAATTACTAAACTAACCTAGGGTCTCAAAACTAAGAAAAATCACACAAAAATTTCTCCTACTTAAGCTACAGGCCACAAGCAAACTTAAGTGATAGGATGAGCTCAAAATAGTCAGTCTCTCACCAAGATTGTCAAGCAGGTTCAACTTGCGATATAATCAAGGTACATTCGTAGTAATATCCCCGAGTGTTGTTCTTGGTGTATTGCTCCAAACAAGACAACCAAAGGTTTTTTTTCAGTTGGATAAGGAATCCTAGTAGGGTCTCCCGATATACGCAATGTGCGTGGGAGCTCAAATCGGTAGTAGTGTTGTCTAATGCACAACCATTCACAAGGGGCCTTTCGATATACAATCGAGTACATAAAGTACCTTTCTATATACCTCAAGGGTATGTGAAAGGCCATTCGATATACCCACGGTACGTGGAAGAACCGTGCGAATCTCGGGTTGTAGTACAGACAAATTATTGATAGCTCCTATGTTTTACGACGCTTGAACACGTCATTAACTTATCACTCAAATTTCTATACAATTTTAGACCTATAGCTAATGTTAATTTTATCTTGAGCGGTTAGGTGAATGCATGATATTTTGACAGAAATGTAAATCCATGCAAATATGAAATGCAGATAATTTCTCTTTACTTTTCAACTCATGCCTACCTACGGGAAGGAGAGAGTATTTTCCTTTCAATTTTCATTTTTGAAACCAGAAATTTTCCCAAACAACTACACTAAACCAAACTTTTTCCGAGAAAGAGAACAAGCAACAAACTTCAAACCAATTTTGAAAGCAAGCAAAGTAAGGTAAGATCTCTTTTCTAAGAAGAAAGACAAAACACACTCAAAGGTATAATCAACAATTTTTCAAATTTTCCTTTAAAAACTAGAAAGATCTAACTTAAAAGCACTAATATTTTTCTTTTGATGAGATCAATGTATTAAATAAAGAGAAGAAAGATGGAAATCTGAAAGCTGATGAGGCTAATCAGAGGTCCAATAGTTCGTTCTCCAACAAAAATATAAACAACTCTCAACAACAAATTTTCTTTTTTCGAAGAAAAAATAAGTCTTTCATAAACTTTTAATGAAAAATGAAATAAGCTATCACTCAAGCAAGTATTTCTTTTCAGATTTTTCTAATCAATAAGACTAAGATCTAACTAATGCTAATCCTTCAAACAACATTCCTTTCGAAAAACTCAAAACCAAGAAAGAAAAGTAATGGAAAGATGAACCTATCCTAGCTCTTTTGATTTCAACAAAACAAGCCTTTTACCACACCAAAATCAACACTCAAGCATTCATATCTCTTCAAACCAAACCTAGACACTCAAAACTGAAAGAAAGATAACCATTTTTTTTGCAAAAAACTTCGAAAAAACAAGTTTGGAAAGACCTACCTGGCACCGCTTCTAGAGGGTCATTAACAGAGCACTTCTGATCGAGCACCGCTTTCTGATTTCTGCTTACAGGTGGTGGCACTGCTCCCTGCTAACTGAGTTCAGGCTGTGGCACCACTTATTGCCTACTGTCCATGCACGGTTCCCTGTAGATGTGCAAAACAAAAAAAAATGGAGAAAAAGCAAAGTTAGATCACTGTGCAATTGGCATTCAAATCAGAAATTAATAGTATTTAAGAGCACAAAAGGTCAGAAAACTCAGATCAGCTGAAGCTCTTCCCCAGCGTAGTCGCCAGATTTATTGCTAGGAATTTTGTTGCACCTTTTGCGGATAGAAGTTGTTCCTCTGGTCTGAATGGTTTGGATCCAGAACAAATGGTTCACAATAAGGTTGGAATAATTTCCCTAGAAACTATAGACACCTGGAATACAATATTTGATGGAGTGATATGGTTCTTCTCTTATGACAAAAGGTCTCCAAGAAAATACCTGCAAAAACACATCAAACACAAAAGAGATCAAAGATACCAGAACATCATCTATAGATCTATGTCAGTGACTAAGGAATCTGACAACAATATGCAAGATTATAACATAACAAATATATGGGAAAGGAACCAACTTTACATTAATAAAATGAAGAAAGAGTTTATAACCTATGCCTTAGTTTTGATATGCTCTCTCACAAAACCAACATCTTGTTCCCTATAGCTCCAACTTGCTCCCTCGAGCTCTCTTGAATGACTTAGGCCAGAATATCAAAGCAACAACATAACATTACTCTCTCCTCAACCATGGGAATTGAGCCTACTTTTATAGGCTTGTAATGGATAGGGATGTTTGAGAAATTGATGGGTGAGGTGGCTAGGAGATCCGATAAGGATGGTTCCCGAGCCCAACTGACCCTAGTGATCAAGGATAAGGGTGCCACAAAGCCTTCTTTCGAGAAGCTTTGTGAGACCTTCTCTTTTTCACTTTTTACCAAGGGCACCTCTCTTTGTTCACCATGACATAGCGGTTCTGGGAAGAACCGCACCTTGCTTAAAGGGTAAAGGTGGTGCCACAGCTTACTGCCAACGCATTACAGGCAGTGCTGAAGAAGGCACCGCTTTATGATTAAAGGGCATAAGTGGTGCTGGATTTCCATATACAAATTTGATGTCTAGACCAATGTTCTTGGATTCACAATTTGGGATTGAGGGAAACAATGAAGTTTGGGATCTTATCACATGCTGATTACAAGATTTAGGTATAACACACAACATAATAGAACCATAGACAAGATGCAACTTACCACCTTGCAAAGTGCCTATTCCAAGCCCTTCATGCCATAAATATTGGAAATCGGAGGAGCACATGATGTTTGGGGGAATGCAGAGACAAAATACCCAAATCATACCCCTGTACTTCATCCTTGGCCCTGTACTTTTAGAATATGGCCCTCTAATTGTCAACACCAGTTTTAATGGATTCCATATTTGTCCAGACCATCTCCCCATCTCATCACTTAATGTTTTCTTATAGCTCATACACCTCCTTCTTGAGAAATATTCCTTCGTAATGAAATCACTATAAACAGATCCATCACCATATTGCCTCATCATTTCCAATCTAGTCATCATGTGTTGGCATGTTCTTGCTAAGTTACATGCCCTTCATGTCTCCCGTTCTCTCATCATCACATGCATCCAAGGAAGTACGATCTTTATCAGCCAAGGGAAGGCATTGGGTTTTGAGGTACAAATATCTTGCATGGCTTAGATTCCCCTCCCAAAGTTTGGTACACCTAAGGACTCATGTATTATCCAACATATTGACTACTTTTTTCCCATCCCATTTCACATGACTGAAGGAGATACCAATGCCTTGGAAAAACTCGGTTTCCAACTTCTCTAGTATGAATTCTAATATCCAATGTTCTAAGACTTTTGAAACTCATTTTTATTTTGAATATGCTCAACCATATTGAAAATAATAGCTGAATCCCCCTCCACCATGATTGAGAAGAAACCCTATTCTGAAGCACTAGATATGCCCTGTAATAGGTCCTCAAACTCCACCACATTATTTGTGTCTGAGCTAGTGTACCCCCAATACATCCACACAAAATAACCTTGGTCATTATGGACCACCCCCCCAAATCCCACTAGTGTTGGATTACCTTTATAGGCACCATCAAAATTAAGCTTAAACATCCCAGTAGTAGAGGGCGCCTAGGTCTCAGACCCCCCCAACCTGGACACGGGGGGATTTCTCATGAAGGTGGGGAGAGATGAAACTCCCAAGTCGTGGAGAATTTTAGCTTCCATTCCATCCACATGCAAATCTGGTTGGACCATAATGTGAGCTTTAAGGTTTCCTGAATATGGGAGAATATTATATTCTACACTTCCTACATTGATTTATGCTTATACCTAAAAATCTGTTGGTTTCATTCCTTCCAGACTTGTAATAGGAAAAAAAACAGAAACAATTTCCAAATTCAGTGATGATGGCATTTTGAAATGAATTTTCCATCCAATATTTAACCATGAGATCCATCCTCCCCCTAACCCTTGATAATTGTATTAATATCTCAACCCTTATATCCCAAATTGCTGACTCAAAAGGGCATAAGTCAAGAAGATGATTCGTTGGTTCCTCCTCCTCATGACAAAAATAAGCACCATATGGGATCCGATATTCCCATCTTCTGGAGGTTTTCTCTAGTTAGGATTCTCCTCTTTGAGATTAGCCATAACAAAGTGTCCACCTTCAGCCAAATATTGGATCGCCAAATTTTCTTCCATTATGGAAGTTCCATCCAATCCCGCCATCCAGTTTCGATACTGCAAGCCTCCTTTACTAAGAAAAAATATTTCGCCTTATATCCCCATCACATTTTGTCTTGTTCATCATTTATTTTAATGCTTTGCTCTTACAACTCCTCCCACAAACCTTGGATACCCTCATCCCAGCTTAATTTCAGCCAGTCTTCCTTCGATTTCCATTGCCTGAATCTCTATCCCCCTAGTTCGGGTTCCAATAACCATGCACATTTAATCCGTAAGATAGTTCACCAAATATCATGGACTCCGAGAAGGTCCCATTATGCGAGAGTGCAATGAGTTATTGCCATGAATCTTTCCAGAAGTTAGTCAATTCACCATTTCTTAGTTACTAGAAGCTATTGTTTTGACCCAATTGTATACCATCCTTGGTCGAGTTCCAAATATGGGAACCAATCCATGGTTCATTGAACCGTATTAAGTCCCATTCTCCCAACCCCTGACATATTTACAAAACCACAATTGTGCCCATGGTTCTTAATCATACGAGAGCCATCTACATCAAATGTTTGCTCCCAGAACTATACTGCTTTTTTTGGGGTCCCTATTCCCAAGCCCCCCTTGGGAATTTGGGAGGAAAAATGTGTCCTACCCCACTAACTCCCATTTATATTTACCCTTTTATCCTCCCCATAAGAATCCTCTTTGTATATGTCTTATTTAATTGAGGAGTGCTTTAGGAGGCACCATAATAGACATTAAGTATGTGGGCATGGATTGAAGTACCGATTTAACTAAAATTAATATGCTTGGGAAATTAAGACATTTCAGTACCTAAATTTCCAACCTTTGCTTCATATTTTCTACTAGATCACAGTAGGAGGCCTTCTTGACAATGGAGTCCAAGAGGGGAGCCTCCAGATATTTGGATATAAGGGGGCTCCTTTGGAAAAATAGGACATGCAAAATATTCTACGGAGTAACCTTGGGAGTGTCAAAAAAGAACATTTGTAATTTTGTCTTATTGACAGCAAGCCCCAATGCTTGGAAAAAAATCCTCAAGCCCTTGTTTATCACTTTGGACTCATGGAATAAGGTATACCTCATTATCATTGTTTCATCCATGAACTGTTGGTGTGTTTGCTTTGGGGTGTTTAGACGCAGGGGAATCCCCTTGATTTCCCTATCCCGAAGCATGGCCTTGAAAGTGTGACTGAGGCCCTCCGCCATAATGATAAATAAGTATGGGGAGAGAGGATATCCCTAGAGGATGCCTCTCGATGGTTGGAAGGGGGAGAAGGGGATGTCATTCACTAGGATTGAAAAGAAAGCTAAGGAGACTAATTTATAAACCCAATTAATCCAAACATCATTGAAACTAAAGTTCGACAGCATGCCCCGCATAAACTTCCAGTTGATCTTGTCATATGATTTAGAAAAATTAGGTTTTATCATCATTCCTGGTTTTTCAGTGCTTCATAGAGAATTACATAACTCATGAACTAGAATTATGCCACCCATAATTTGTTGCCCATCAACAAGCCCAAATTGCTCAGGAGAGATCAGGGTAGCGAGCAAGGGTTTTAGCCTATTTGCAATCACTTTTGAAATGATATTATAAATAATATTGCAAATTAATATGGGTTTGAACTTACCTGAGGTATCCATGACTTCACTCTTAGGAATGAGGGTAAGGAAAGTGGCATTGAAGGTAGATAAAAAGCCCCCTGTCACCCGAGAAATTTCTACAATCTAAAGCACCTTGTCCTCAATTAAATTCCCTAAGTGATGGAATAAGTTGATCGTGAATCCATCTAGACGTGGTTCCTTTCTATATTCCATCTGATTCACCACCTTCTTTAGTTCTCTTAGAGAGACATACCTTATTAGCAGTTTTTTCTGTTCTGAAGACACCAAAGGAGGGAAATGTTGGACAATCTGGGCAACATCCCTCAATATGTCAAGGATAGGTGTATTAATCTATCCTTGAAGTTCTGAACTGAATGCTCCTTGATATCCTTCCTCTCCTCTAGTCTCATTCCATTCACAACTTTTATAAGAACAATCTTGTTTTTCTGCGTATGATGAACAATCGAGCGGTTAGAAAAGGCAATGTTTTTTTCCCCCTCTTTCAACCATCTATTTTTGGAATTCTATTTCCATAGAACCTCCTCTTGGGATTCTTTCACAACCACTTGTTCCCTAACTTGCCTTTATTTTGTGCACAAACACTCATCAAATCCCTACATCATCCATTTTATCTAGATCTCCGCTATCCTCTGCTCCTGTCTGCACTTGTCTTGCAAAATGTTTCTGAAAACCTCCTTGTTCCAAATTCTCAGCTTCGCCTTGATTTCCTTGAGTTTTTGCTGCAAATGGTACATGCTAGAACCACACACCCCCTCTTCCTCTTCCCATCATTTCTTGACCGTGTATTTGAAATATGGGTGAGAGAACCATAACTGCTCAAATTGAAACGTTTGTATCCAAGAATCACCCTACCTAACCCATGACAAACTGTAATATCCTAGACTGATATTTTGCTTCTATATTTCTTGGTTATGGTACTTTCTTATGTGTTTAGGGTTTTAAGATGTGAATAACATATAAAATGGTTTTTGCATGCAAAGGTAAAGTAGTGCACAAATCCCATATATGATAAAGATTCATATAGATAATGAAACAACTTCAATTACAATGCAAAGTCATGCCAATAATAATAGTTGGGATTGTAGATCAATATAAAAAAGACATGCATGCCATGCATCCAACACAGCTCCAAAATGTGTTTCCTTCTCCAGCTAATTCACCCATGCAAGATGAATACGTCCTCTCTTGATGATTAATCTTTCGTAACTGCTTCAATACTTGGAATGGAGTGCTGAAACTTCCGAGATAATGGAGTATGGTCCTTCTCAAGATTTTGGTGTGGAGATGTGGAAGTTTTGAAGTTTTTGAGGTCAATAACGAATTATTTCTTCAAAGTAGGGGGTGCCCTCTATCCCACACGATTTTGCTTATATCTGCTTTGAATGTGCAAGATAATTCTCTGAAATCACTAGGTAGGATAATATGACCCCTCCGATGATAATGGGAGAGACATGAAAGAGAAATGAACACTTTCAGTGATGTAGTGAATTGTTTCCTAGTGAATCTACTGGAGTTTGAAGATATAGATTCTTATGCCTGGTCATGCTGCTGCTCCGATGATAGAGAATAACTATGAATTGCAAGGATAGACCTGGATGATATATCTCCCAAAATGATTAGGGAAGATAACTTTCGCTGCTGAAAACACTTGCTGGCTAGGGTCCCATGCCCTCAACACAACTCATTGTTTCCACTGCTGTTGCTACTGTCAAGCTCTTGAAACCAATCTCAAAAGTGAATAATAAACTTGGATGACTTTTTGGTATGACTTATCTTCTTATATAGCTTTTAGGGTTTGCATGAATTTACTTTTGCATGTATGCAAACCTAGTTGCTCATTGACGCATGCAAGTAGAAATAAAGCACACATGCAAGTAGAAATAAAGCACACATGCTATACATGCTTGTTGATATTTTCTCCAATGGCCTTATGTAATACACTGATAATCTAATAACACTGAAGTGGTGTTCCTTTATGCTCCTAGTGATATTAGTCCTCAATTATTCCCTTTTCTTTAATATCTGCTCAAACCTACGGGAATAAAAGAGGTTAACGAGTGTCTCTAGGTGATTTAATTAAAAGAGGACATTACAGTCCTACCTGGTCGAAATTGCTTGTCCTCAAGCAATCTTTGACCAATATACCGAACCATCTATACCTGTCTCTTCTTGTCCATTTTTATCAACTAGTTTGTTCTATTTTTGGGTGGCTCTTCTTTTTCTTTGAATTTATGTTTCTTCTCACCTGTGCTCTGCATTCCCTCCTTACATATTCTTGTGGTACCTATGAGGATTGAACACCCTAAGTTTGTCTCCTTGTCTGAATTCCCTATTGAGCATCATACTTTTGTCTAGAGGTATACCTAGAAATCCCTTTTCATACCACTAGTCCTTCCTTGAAGTCTTATGTGTTGGAGTTGGTCATGTTATCGTGCGAGTCTTGTCTTCATGGTTGAGTATGGTGGTCATTCCCTTTGCTGTGGCTGACCTTGAAGCTTCATTGGGAATTCCCCTTAGGACTACCCTTTTCCCATCTGGTTCTAGGAACTCCATCTCTAATGGTTGGTAATTTGTTGAGTATTACCCAATTGAGTACAAGCAATGTACTCTCAAAACAATGCTCATGTTTGGCACATCTATGACATAAAATTCATCGACCAATGTATATTTACCAAATGGTACCTATAACTGAGGTATCCTTTGCGTGCATTTCATCCTGTGATTTCTAGCCATGACAACGATAAATCCCTCAAAGTCCTCCATGGGAAATCTTTTCCTTTCTACCCAAGAGGCATCTATAAAGTTGTGGGTGTCCCCACCATCAATCAAAGAAATGGCACACTGTCTTTGGATACTTCCCCTGATCCTTGTTTATGGAAGGTGGGGATTACTGTGAGGGTAGCAATAGTTTCTCTCTATGGCAATTGTTCCAATTTTGTACCATGTAGTTCTCCATCCTGTTTTTGGTCCAATTCATCTTCCTTATTGCCATCTGAATGTACTTCGATGAGGTGTACCTTCCCTTCACCCATACATATGTGGCCGAGTATCCAAGGGTTTTTGCAATTGAAACATAAGTTATTCCTTCTCAAATCTCGTCGTGTGTCCTTGTTCAACCATTCCTTCTATGGAACTGTCTTTTCCTTGTTTTCTAGTGGATTGGTAGGTTTTTGTGGAGGCTTGTTCTTGGGCACATAATCTTATAGGTCCTGAGTCCTACTGATAACATCTTGCATAGTAATTGGTCTGTAAGCCTTCACCCATATACAGATTCGCTCTGCTAGTGCCTTCGTAAATAACATAATCAACCAAATTTGTGACATGTTAAATACCATAACTGCAACTATTTCAAACTCGAATATGAAGTTCTCTGCACTGCCTGTCTGCTTGAGCTGTGATAGCTCCCTAAAATGAATCTCTGGGTCCTTCTTATCAAAATGCTCTGTGATCCTTTATGTGAAGTCACTATATGAGGGGATAGTGTTGTGACCCAGTGTCACCAGTCCGTGGTACCACCACTCATGTGCTTCCTCGTCTAAATATGAAGCAACCAACTTGATTGCATTTGTTTCCATCATGGGGTTAAGTTGGAAGTAGGTGTCCAACTTCTGTATCGAAATGATAGCTGAACAACTGGATGACCCATAAAAGTTGGGGATATTTAGTTTCCCCAGTGTGGGTTGTAGCTCAAAGTTTTGATTAAATGCTCTACTGAACCCTCTTGGCCTATTCCTGCTTTTCATATTGCAAAATTATAATAAGGTCGCGGCTGAGTGAAATTCATCTCCAAGTTCCCTGTACCTTTCTAGATAGGCCCAAAATGGCTCCTCTGACTTTGCTGGCATAATTGGTCCTGCGGTGGGATTCTCTAAAAAAATGAGGCATGGTAGGTTTGGAAGGGTTGTTGTATATGTAAGGAGTATTTTGCATAGTAGTATAATCACATCTCCCACTATCTCTAGTGAATACCCTGTCTCCCTGTGCCTATAGCTTGTTCTGATCTTGCCCTAGTTTATCAACCAACCTGTTTATTTCTTGTAACATCTCCTTTTGTCCTTTGGCCAAGTCATTTTAAGCATTGATGAGGTTATGGAATGCCATCCTATCCTCCTCTTTTGAGGTGCCTTTTCAAGGATCAGCCTATGAATCTGCCATATCCTATGGTCCTATATGATCTATATTGATTTATTTTAGATCCAGATGTTCTATGTACCCGCCCCTTATTCTTTTGTATGTCACAAAAGTAGTGTCTTTTGGATTAATCTACTGTTCATGTTCAAGTCCACAATTGGCGAGGAACATGATCTAATACCACTGTAGTATCCCATACTAATATTTTGCTTCTATATTGCTTGGTTATGGTACTTGCTTATGTGTTTAGAGTTTTAAGATGTGAATAAAATATAAAATGGTTTTTGCATGCAAAGGTAGAGTAGTGCACAAATCCCATATATGATAAAGATTCATATAGATAATGAAACAATTTCAATTACAATGCAAAGACATACCAATAATAATAGTTGGGATGGTTGATCAATATAAAAAATACATGCATGCCATGCATCCAACACAACTCCAAAATGTGATGCCTTCTCCAGCTAATTCACCCTTGCAAGATGAATACATCCTCCCTTGATGATTGATCTTCATAACCACTTCAATACTTGGAATGGAGTGCTAAAACTTTCCAGATAATGGAGTATGGTCCTTCTGAATATTTTGGTGTGCACATGCATCCTTCTGAATATTTTGGTGTGGACATGCAGAACTTTTGAAGTTTTTGAGGTCAATAGTGAATTGTTTCTTTAAAGTAGGGGGCGCCCTCTATCCCACACGATTTTGATTGTATCTTCTTTGAATGTGCAAGATAAGTATCTGAAATCACCAGGTAGGATAATATGACCCCTCCGATGATAATGGGAGAGACATGCAAGAGAAATGGACACTTTCAGTGATGCAGAAAATTGTTGCCCAGTAAATGTATCCTCTTCATGTTGCTGGAGTTTGGAGATATAGATTCTTATGCCTGGATATGATGCTCCTTTGATGATAGAGAATAGCTGTGAATTGCAAGAATAGACCTGGATGACCTATATCCCAAAGTGATTAGGGAAGATAACTTTCGCTACTAAAAATATTTGTTTCCTAGGGACCCACACCCTCAACCCAACTTGATGTTGTCGCTGTTGCTACTACTTTCGAGCTCTTGAAACCAATCTCAAAAGTGAATAATAAACTTGGATTCCTTTTTGGTTCGACTTGAGTTCTTATATATCTTGTAGGGTTTGCATGACTTTAATTTTGCATGCATGCAAACCTAATTTCTCATTTATGCATTCAAGGTGAGATAAGTCCCGAATGCTTCACATGTTTGTTGATATATGCTCCAATGGCCTTCTGTATTCTATTGATGATCTAATAACACTGAAGTGGCTTTCCTTTTTGCTCCTAGTGATATTGGTCCTCAGTTATTCCCTTTTCTTTAATACCCGCTCGAACCTATGGGAATAAAATAGGTTAACGAGTGTCTTTGAGTGATTTAATTAAAAAAGGACATTACAGTCCTCCCCACTTGAAATTTCTTGTCCTCAAGCAATATCAAACCAATATACCAAACTATCTATCCCTATCTCTTCTTGTCCATTTTTATCAACCAGTTTATTCCATTGTTGGGTGGATCTTCTTTTTCTTTGAATTTATGTTTCTTCTCACCCATGCTATGTATTACCTCCTTATATATTCTTGGGTACCTGGGAGGATTGAACATACTAGATTTGGATCTTCGTTCAAATTCCCTAGTGCGCATCATACTTTTGTTTGGAGGTCTACCCAGAACTCCCTTCTCATACCACTGGTCCTTCCTTGAAGTATTATGTGTTGGAGTTGGCCATTTTCTCATGCGAGTATTGTCCTCATGCTTGAATATGGTGGTCATTCCATTTTCTGCAACTGACCCTGAAGCTTCATTGGGTATTCCCATTAGGACTATCCTTTTCCCATCTAGTGCCAAGAACTCCATCTCTAATGTTTGGTAATTTTTTGAGTATTTCCCAATTGAGTACAACCACTCTAATCCAAAAACAATGTTCGTGTATGGCACATATATCACATAAAATTTGTTGACCAATGTTTAATTCCCAATTTGTACCTGTAACTGAGGTATCCTCTGTGTGCGTTTCATCATGTGATTTCCAACCATGAAAATGGTAAAGCCCTCAAAGTCCTTGGTGGGAAATTTGTTCGTCTCTACCCAAGAGGCATCTATAAAGTTATGGGTGGCCCCAACATAAATAAAAGCAATGGAACGCTGTCCCTAGATACTTCCCCTGATCCTGATATTATGGAAGGTGGGGACTCCTATGAAGGTAGTAATATTTGTTGTCTGTGGTAATTGTTCCAATTGCGTACTATGTAGTTCTCCATCCTATTTTTGTTATAATTCATCTTCCTCACTGCTATTTGAATGTACTTTGATGAGGTGTACCTTCCCTTCACCCATACATCTGTGGCCAGGTAACCAAGGTTCTTTACAATTAAAACACAAGTTATTCCTTCTCAAATATAATCGTGTGTTCTCGTTCAACCATTCCTTTTGTGGAACTGTCTTTTCCTTGTTTTCTGACAGATTGGTAGGTTTTTGTGGAGGCTTGTTCTCGGGCACATAATCTTTTATGTCCCAATTCCTACTAATAGCATCTCGTAGAGTAATTGTATTGTAATCCTTCACCCATCCACATAGTGGCTCTGCTAGTGCTTTCGTAAATAACATAATCAACCGACTCTCTGACATGTCAGATACCATAACTGCAACTCTTTAGAACTCGGATATGAAGGTCTCTGCACTACATGTCTGCTTGATCTGGGCTAGCTCCCGGAAATGAATCTCTGGGTCATTCTTACCAAAGTGCTCCACGAGCCTCTATGTGAAGTCATTATATGAGGTGATAGTGTTGTGACCCAATGTCACCAATCCGTGGTAACACCACTCATGTTCTTTTTCATATAAATGTAAAGTATCCAACTTGATTGCATATGTTTCCATCATGGGGTTAAGTTTGAAGTAGGTGCCCAACTTCTGTACCCAAATTCTGGCTGAACAACTGGATGTCCCATCAAAGTTGAGGATATTTAGTTTCCCCAATGTGCATTGTAGATAAAAGTTATGATTAAATTATTTATTGAACCCTATTTGACTATTCCTTCTTTTCATATTGTAAAAATATGATAAGGTCATGGTTGAGTGAAATCCATCTCCAAGTGACCTGTACTCTTCTATATAGGTCCCAAATGGATCCTTCGAATCTATTGGTATAATCGGTCATGTGGTGGGATTCTCTAAAAAATGAGGCATGGTAAGTCTGGAAGGCTTGTTGTATATGTAAGGAGTATTCTACATAGTAGTATAATCATGTCTCCCAATGTTACTAGTGGATACCTTGTCTCCCTATGCCTGTAGCTTGTTCTGATCTCGCCTTGGTTTATCAACCAACCTGTTTATTGTCTGTAACATCTCCTTTTGTCCCTTTTCCAAGTTATTTAAAGAATTGAAGAGGCTATGGAATTCCATCCTATCCTCCTATTTTGAGGTGCATTTTCCCTTATCATCCTGTGAATTTGTCATATCCTCTGATTATGTATGCTCTAGATTTATTTCTTCTAGATCTGGATCTTCTGTGTACCCGCTCCTTCTTCTTCTATATGTCACAAAAGTAGTTTCTTCTAGATTCATATATTGTTTATGTTCAGTCCCACAACTCACGAGGAATATGCTCTGATACCACTGTAGTATCCCAAACTGATATTTTTCTTCTATATTGCTTTGTTATGGTACTTGCTTGTGTGTTTAGGGTTTTAATATGTGAATAAGATATAAAATGGTTTTTGCATGCAAAGGTAGAGTAGTGCACAAATCCCATATATGATAAAGATTCATATAGATAATGAAATAACTTCAATTACAATGCAAAGACATAGCAATAATAATAGCTGGTATGGTTGATCAATATAAAAAGACATGCATGCAATACATCCAACACAATTCCAAAACGTGATGCCTTCTCCAACTAATTCACCCATGCAAGATGAATATGTCCTCCCTTGATTATTGATCTTTCGTAATCGCTTCAATACTTGGAATGGAGTGTTGAAACTTCCTAGATAATGGAGTATGGTACTTCTAAAGATTTTGGTGTGCACATGTGAAACTTCTGAATTTTTTGAGGTTAATAATGAATTGTTTCTTCAAAGTAGGGGGCACCGCCTATCCCACACAATTTTGCTTATATATGCTTTGAATGTGCAAAAGAAGTCTCTGAAATCACCAGGTAGGATAATATTAACCCTTCGATGATAATGGAAGAGACATGCAAGAGAAATGAACACTTTCAATGATGTAGCGAATCGTTTCCCAGTGAATGTGTGCTCTTCATGCTGATGGAATTCGTAGATATAGATTCTTATGCCTGGATATGCTGCAGCTCCAATGATGGAGAATAACTGTGAATTGCAAGTATAGACCTGGATGATCTCTCTCCTAAAGTGATTAGTCCATATAAGTTTTGCTGCAAAACACACTTGTTGTCCGGGAACCCATGCCCTCAACCCAACTTGCTGGTGCAATTGCTATTGTTGTTGCCAAGCTCTCGAAACCAATATCAAAAGTGAATAATAAACTTAGATGCCTTTTTGGTTCGACTTATTGTCTTATATATCTTTTAGGGTTTGCATGAATTTACTTTTGCATGCATGCAAACCTAATTGCTCATTGATGCATGCAAGGTGAAATAAGGCCCGAATGCTTCGCATGCTTGCTGATATCTCCTCCAATGGCCTTCTGTAATCTCATGATGATATAATAAAATTGAATTGGTGTTCCTTTCTGATCCTAGTGATATTAGTCCTCAGTTTTTAGGCTTTTCTTTAATACCCGCTCGACCTATGGGAATAAAATAGGTTAACGAGTGTCGCTGGGTGATTTAATTAAAAGAGGACATTAAATAAAATAATTGGCTTGTGATCTGAACCAACAATGGGGAGAACCAAGGAAAATGATTCCCCACCATTGATTAAGATAGATTTCGAGACAAGAAATTGATCCAAAAGAGTTGTTATGTGCCTCTCCACCCCTTGTCTATTATTCCACGTGAACACATGGTTTGTAGTTTCCATGTCCACTAGTTTCATTTATTCAATTTGCTTCCTTAATTCAAGACTAGAGGGTTCCAAGGATATCTATCGCCCCTTTTTATCCTCTATGGTGGTGATCAAATTGAAGTCCCCACCGATGATCCAATTTTTTTATCAAACCCCGTCCTTTAGGTTAGCCAACAATCGTAAAAACCTCAACTTTTGGGTGTGGATATGACGGCCATACACATATGTCAGCACCCTCGAGTCAACAAACCCCATAACCTAAGCTTTTGCACTTAAGAATATCCGAGTCACCACAAAATTAAACAACAAAATTGCCTCTAGGTCCCATAAGGTGGCTAAACCACCCACCATCCCCCAAGTGGCTAGTGCTATGAATTCACTACCACTCCATATTTTCCTAGCTATGCTTTCCATTGCCTCCTCCTAGTAGTTGGTTTTTTGAAGAAAAACCACCATTTGTTTCTCATTTTTGATCTTATTTGAATTTCATAGAATCCTAATCTTATGGGAGCTATCCACTCTAATATTCCAATATAAAATCTTCATTGTGTCAACTTATGGAGGGCAGCCTTGATCGTTGAGTATTGGATAGAGTTCACAAAGACGACACCAACCTTTCTTATTCTCTGTTGATTGCACCTCCTGCTGTGTTTTTTCGAGACCTCTTTGAAATTTCTCTTATTTTCTTTGAAATGAGCTCCAATGATCCCTAGGGACTTGGTATTTTTCGACTTGAGGATGACCTACCATGCAACTGGACCTGCTGGAAAGATACATACTATTGTTTGTACAACATCAAGGGTCATTCTCCAGAGCTGTGTTGTATCAAGTCAGGACTTGTGTTGTATCAAGTCCTATCTATATCCTCATGTGTTAAGGTGGGATCCCAATACTGAATAATTGTGTTGTATCAAGTCAACGATTCTCGTAGATGGTACTCTATGAAATGGATATCCTTAACTGGAGATGATCTTGTGTTTTATCAATATTTAAGTCTTGTGTTGTATCAAGTCTAAAGACTTGCGTTGTATCAAGTCTAAATACTTGTATTGTATCAGGTCATGATCCTAAGGAACCCATCCATAAAATGTATACTCATTCAGGTGGACCTCCATATGTTGACTAGGTAAGGTAAACTTTACTTGGTAAAGTAGACATACTATGTGTGGTATTACTAAGCACGGTCACGCGAGATGGACAAAGCTATTAAGTCTGCTATATAGGATGATCACCTCTAGACTGAATTACTTTAGCATATGACTATATGGCTTGGGGTAATATATATGATCATCAATATGTGTGACAATTATTCTGAGTATAATATAATAATATGGATAAATAATAAATACACATGTGGACCATGTAGTAAATGATAAAGAGACAATCATAGAGAGAGAGAGAGAGAGTGAAATCAAATTGCCTAAAGATAGCTAAGTATGTTGTAGTTGTAGATATTCAGTTAAATATGGATGTCTCAATCGGTGCCTCAATTAAATCTTTTGTGTTTTAGTTAATTAAAAGAAACTTATAATGATCCATAAAAATGTTTTGCGTAGATGACACTAAGGGTGAATCACTGATGATAGTTAAGATAGTCTATTAACTAAGTGATCAACATTCAGTTAACTAAGAATATCCATGCGAAATTAATAATAGTTTTTAAGTGATTTGCACAGATGGAATTGAAGGTGAAGCAGTGTAACTTTTAGTTATCCCCCTAAATTAGTCGGCATGCATTCATTTGAAGATTGAGATCAGGTCAATTCAGTTAACATTCATTTAAATACCCCAATTGAAGGAAGGGAACATATCTTGTGCATCGAGTGGAATCATAGGTGCTAACTTGGCCCCCGTGAAGGAGGGGATATAATTTTTTGCATGGAGGAAGTTTTGTTTCCATGGTGAGAGTTTAATGCTCCCAGTTGATTCTCCTCTTGATCTATTTACTATGATGATTCTCCTAAAGAATTCTTGGTGTCTCCATTTGTTATCTGATGCATGATAGGGTTTCTGACTTGTCATTAAAGTGTTGGGAACTTGGCAAGTTCATAATCATAGTTTTAGTGGTTCTATTTTCTCTACTGATAAGGTGATATCTCTTATCGAACAATCTACTAATGTGTTGTAAACCATACTCTACAAGTCTACCTATTTTACTCAAGGAATTGCTGGGTTTTTCATACTCTGTATTTGGAGGGTTTTCCTAGGGTACATCTTGTCTCATATGGTTGAATGATTTATGTGGTTGATTTGTTTTATGAGATTCATATATACAGTGATTGATTGATAAAAGTTTTAAGGTTCGAAGTTCTCCATAATTGCTCAAAATATTAACATGGTATCAAAGCATAGGGCGTGAAGGAGCCTAGTTTGGTGCAACAAACTAAATCCTATGTGATCCCGATGAATTGAGCAAAGTTCAAGAGCCATGACATTTAAACTTCAATACATGGAAGGCAAGGGTATTAGAAATATTGGAGGAATATGAACTAGACGGTCTCATGTTCACAGTGGTGGAGGAGCTGACATCCAAGCAGGGTGCATCATCTTTAAGACGAACCAAGCTTGCTGGTTTTGGAGTAGCAACGAAAGAAGATAATCTTATTCAAATGACTTGATGGTCTCCCATCCACATCGGAGACAATCTTGGCTGCAATAAATGACCAAGAAGAGAATCCCAACTTCTAAAGGTTACGGCATGATAGAATTCAATAAGAGGGGCACATACAAAGAAAAGTAGTGTGCACTAAAGAGGAGAATCTTTCCCTCATGGCAAGGATAAAGAAAGGGATAAATCCATTCACTCCCAAAAAGTTATTTCATGCAAAGAAGAAGGAGTTCAATAAAGAGTTTGAAAAATCAAAGCTTTGGTGATTCCATTGTCAAAAGAAGTGCTAGTTTGCATGAGAGTTCTATGCAAGGAAAAAGAATGAAAAAAAATATATTCATGCATCCACAGCAGTAGAAGAAGATGAACCTTCTCACAAAAAATCATCCGAGGAAAAGGATGATCGAAAGGAATATTTACTTTAGTGCAAGAAAGAATTCGATTTAGTGTGAATGGGATCCTTATTCCCCATGCAAAGAATCACTAACTATTGCATAAACTTCATTTTTGTAGAGTTTAAAGTTTGCAGTGAATAAAGAAGGAATCTCGGAATCTCCGCAAGAAATCTAAATTTCTAGGATTTGGAATTATGTTATAACATATTTAACATATACATTGGTGTCTGTCTTTTATTAGGAAATTGTAGACCTCATGAAGTCCATATTATGAGATATGATATAGGATTGATATAGAGTTATATAGGACTCATATAAGATTGATATAGACTTATATAGGTGTTGGCAGGGGTTTGGGGTAAGTTGCGCAGCATCACAGATGCTGCACCAACTCAGAAGACACTGCACAAGATGAAAGATAGACTACTTTTGAATATTTTGTGTCACTTTTTGTACTTTTGGACCATATTTTGCGGATATTGGTCACTAGTTGGTAAATCAGTTAGGATTTAGTTAGAAGTGGACCATGAATGTAAAGGCGCAAGCCTATATTTAGAAGAAATTTGTAAATGTAAAGGATCAAGTGACGGGTAAGAATTGAGAGTTCAAGGCTCAGTTGTATTGTTGTCTGTTTGAATATGTGATTGATTGTGCAAAAGCTAATATGATGAGAAAGATGTTGATCTGAATTGTTGTCTCTTCCTATATTTTTGTTCCTGCAATCCTATGGTGAATGTATGCGACATGGATCTATGATGCAATGTTTAGAGCTTATGAATGATGTTATCTATTTAGATTTGTTTGCGCAATTAGCATGGTTATTACTGTGATAAATGAGTGATGCGATTTGAATGATGAATGGTTATGCGAACAACTAGATCTGATAGATAGACAAATGAATTGCTGATTCCCATAGTCCTCTTATTTTATGCGGAAACTTGGTTCTGTTAGCCCTCCCTTAAAAATCTCGAGTGAGACTTCATCCACTCTGTGGGTGTCACTGGACAGGGTAAAACCTGTCTAGGCCGATGCTTAGGGAGATCACAACGAGTTGAGTGTCGATAGAGTCGGAGCCCTGTCAATTGAGTTTTGTTGGTTGGGATTGTTCCAACAAATGGTTCTATTTCCAGGATCTTGTTGTGACTGAGGGGAGGGTATGTGGCATCCGAAATGATCAGAAATTTCAGATTGGATGTGGCATCTGATGTGACCAGAACTTCAAGATTCGTTTGATCAGAAGCTGCGAGAATTTACTGAAGCATAAAATCAGAACGTTGGACTGACAACAGACAAGTGGTTGGCAAGATACATACACGAGGGTCCTCACGAGTATTTTTCTATGAGTTTCCATCATAATGTATGAGTGGTTTGCATAGTTCACATACATGAAGACAAATTTCCAAGGAGGAGAACCAACATCCTGGACCCTTGAATTGATCTAGGAGCTGCAAGAAACTGACAACAGAGCGTCGTGAACTGTTGAGGTCTAGTTGGATAGTATCCTAGAGGGATATATCATTGAGTTTGCAGTTGACACTACCAAGTCCTACATCGAAGCAAAAAGGGAAATTTTCAATGGACCTAGAGGTAGGTTCTTATTGTCTCTACAGTTGTTAATTAAAATGCTTGTCTACGAAAATGGTATACTGAAGATGCACCTCGAGTAGTAGAATCCGGGTGTGTGGAGGCGGTGGATACCGCGATTAAAGGGGGGAGATGAATGGGAAGATAAGGGGTAGAGGGGTGCAAGTTTTGATGAGACTATGAGGAAGAAAGTGGTTGTACGAGGGGAGGAGAAAGGTTTTGACAAGAGAAGAGGCAGAGGACAGGGGAAAGTCCTATTGTGATCAAAATGCAAAACTGCGAAGGACAACCACATGGGACGAAGCTAACCTACAGTGACGAAGAGGATGACCAGACCCATACTACACCCAAGACATCAGAAAGATCAAACCCTAAAAACAACATACCCATGCCTCTGTGCACTACTTGAAACTTAAGGAGAAACAAAAAATCCACCTCAACTTGCCCAACATGTTAACAAATTCTAGTAGTAGGTCAGGATTTGCAGGAAGAAGGTCTAGGATGGCGGGAAATGACATAAAGTTACCTTTGTTTCATGGAAACATGACCGATGATCCCGAGTAGTATTGGTTTCTATGCGAGGTAGTATGGACTGTTAGACAGGCCAAGATGATGACGTTAAGAAATGCCAATTAGCGACTACTCTATGGGGTCGTGTGCTAGATTGGTACATGAAATTTATACAGGTTCCTACGGGGACCCCTGCAAAAACATTGGATGAATTTCGGAGGGGGTTGATTGAAGAATTCTAGAAAACTAAATCTGAGGCACAATATATTATCAAGTTAAAAGAGATTAAGTAGTTTCCTAATCATATTGTTTTGGACTTTGATCAAAGGTTTAAGACACTGATGGCGTGAGTCAGTTTTGATATGAGCGATGTTCAACATAAAGAATGGTTTATCGTAGCTTTGGTACCTCATATTCGACAACCACTGATGCAACAGAAGATTGCGACACAGAGTGAGGATCTGGAGATCACAATGAAGTTAGAAGCTTCACATGTGGGGGAGAATGCAGCTGGTATGAACCAAATTCACGCACAATTGGAAAACTTGACGCTGCAATTGCAAGACATCAATAAAGGGAAAGAGAATCACGAATATCTTTGGTGCACTCGTTGTCATGTAGATGGACACACTAAAGATACTTGCCTTGAATTCCATAATTATCTGCTATCTGGGGTGACAAATCCACTGAGTTGCAGAAGCGTACTATGGTGTCACATATGTCAAGTATATGGACACTGAAACGAAGAATGTAGCTACATGCAGAATATAGTGTCAAAGCTAGCCAACCTATATTTATCATTTTGTAGATCGATGGGGAATGAAGATAAAGACTGTCGTGCATATGCTTTTCTTCAGGAAAGAACATATGATTCATACTTTGTGAAGGGTGAAGCTTATCGCATAGTACAACAACCATAACCGCAGCCTCAGGTGGTAAACTCTCGACCTCAACCGCAGTATACACCACCGCTAGAGATGCAATTTATACCATCGAAGCCAAAACTGCAGTTTGCGCCGCAGCCAGAGTTTGCATTGCAACCGCAATATAATCGAATGGCAATGCCTCATCCTCAGCCACAGTATGTTTAAGCAGTGCACTATGTTTAGCAGTAGCCAAATCCCCCACAACAGATGGCTCAGCCGCAGTACCAGCAACAAGGAGGATTCTGAGGAAGAGGAGGAGTCTTTGGAAGAGTAGGAGAATGAGGTCGTGGATCTATCCAGTGTTACAATTGTGGGGTATTTGGATATTATCAGAGATATTTCCCACACTTGCAGTGTTCATGTACCTAATGTACTACCATTGATCATACTGTTGATAAATTCCCACAGCTAATCATAAGATGGCAGGCCGGGAACGTTCCTCAGTTGTAGAATCAAAACTAGTTATAGACTCAGAATCAGTTACAAAACCAGAACCAGTTGTAGAACCAGGCCCTGAATTAGGTTCCGCTTCAGAATCATATCTTGAATCAACCCATGAATCCACCATTGAACCAGAATCAACCGCTGACTCAGAATTCGCCAATGAACAAAGGGCCGACGGTTTTGATGATCTCATCATAGCCCAGAATAGAGGATGTTGACGTTGTTGTTGTCACCCACGCAGGAGGCACAATAGGAGAGGATGGGCCTCACTCACAGATTTGATTGGCTGGATATAAGAAGGCATCGTTTGATATCAAAACTGAAAAGGAGACACTTTTAGGAGCCCAGGATGCGATCGAAAAAAATCTTGGTAACTTACCTGTCTATGAAATTCCCTCTTCTTTTGATTCTTCACTAGAGGTGTTACGGAGAGAAATTCCTATGGCTTGGGGTACCACAACAGACAGCTTGACTCCATAAATCAATCCTTTCCAATATGCAATAGAAATTAAATATCTAACACTAAAGGATCAGACCTCATACCTTATTCCGGATGGTTGAAGTGGATCTCCGTTGAGCTTTCCAACTTCAGCTTGAATTGATAGATTACTTCCTCAACAACAAGCAAACAATACAAGCATACTCTATATATTGGTCTTAGATCTATTCTAGCATATATAATCAACAATGTATAAAAAATTGAAATCATCCCATGGATAAAATATTCATTCAAACATACATTATTGGACAGGAAAAGATAATTAATATAAAATCAGAGATTGCAATGGATGGTCCTAGAATGGAGAGAACGTGAACACGGTGACGTAGAGGAGGCAATAAGGGCCGATCTAATGGCTCAATAAGCGCTACGTGCATGTGGGATCTAAAAATTTTGGTGTCTTGGTGGCTTGAGGGCCAAACCAAGACTATTGTAGATGCTGGTGGATTACTGGGATCCAGAATCTGAGTCCTTCCAGATAGATGGGATGTCCCTCACCATAGAGGTGGAGGACATATACTTTATTACTGGACTTTCCCGACAGGGGGAAGTAGTGAACCTTCATTCTCGTGGTGGGCACAGAGGTGGCTTGACTATAGATGAGTACATTGCGGTGTACTGCTATCCGGACACTGATAAGGTGGGGAGTCAGATCCCAACCAACTCTATATAGGTGCTGGGCCTAAAGGCCATCCTACTGACATTGGGTAGGATAGCAGGCTTGGCTTCACTCCACCAGGCCTTGCGGCCTCTGATGTTCTATGCAGTGGAGTGCATGAGACCCACGGTATATGACTGGAGCACTACACTACTAAGCAACATGAAACATCATCTCAGTGAGTGTAAGATGGGCAGAGTGCGAAACTTCGGTTTTAGCAGCATACTGAGCGCGTTTTTCTTCAAGCGTGTTCTAGGATTGAGCCCCAGAGTTGACATTCCTCTACACAGGGTTTGAGATCCGGCCCAACGGCGTTGGGTAGATGCGATGCGCAGATTGGGGGGAGGTAGGGTGTCCAACCCCTATCCAGCTGATTTCTTTCCGTGGTGGCGACGACAGATAGTTTCCATCGATGACTACCCCTATGCGGGGATAGATTTCCAGGGGGACCTGGACATGCCACTACCACCAGGATCGGCATACGGTGACATAGGTAATGAATCTCGACCCTCTCTTTAAATTTTTTGAGTTATTTAATTTTTTTGTGTTTTCTGATTATATGGAATCAAAAGATATGTTTTTGGGTGACAATGCACAGTGACATCTACCATTTGCATGCAGATGTGGGACCACGACAGCTTGAAGGCTTCCCTCGTCATAGAAGGAGGGGAAGAGGAGATGATATCACGGGTTTGGATGCGGAGCGGATGCTCCAGAGCATTCATACCAACTTTGTTAGGCTGACACACAGAGTTCCCATGGCGCAAGTTGAGGACTTGCCTGAGGCTAGGCAGAGCCAGGTGGTGGGTGTACCACGAGCATGGGTGCGATTATTCTGACAGCTAGCTACAGCCGTAGTGACCTTCCATGATCACAACCCCCCTCCTCCTTCATAGGCTTAGAGACCTGGGAGTGACACATTATGTATTACTGTGTATTATATTTTGGTGGCTCGAGAGCCCCATTTTTGTATCATGACACTATGTATTACCACATTTTGGATGTTATATAAACTTTTTATGGTGATCATTTTATTTATTTACATGTGTGAAAATTTGTTTTTGTGATTAATTTATTGTGTATGAAACAAATGCCAATCTTACACGTAGTTAGCATATGAGTCGGCAACTTGATTATTAATTCTTGGAATGTGTATGTATGTTATATTGTCAAATTGCCATTCTAATAATCTCACACGTAAGAATCTTCTTAATAACGTCGGATCTCTAACATGGTACAAACCATTAAGCTGTGACACTACTAACTCCGAATCAAGATGTACCTCAAGAGAGAGAACGCCATGTGAAATGGCATCTAGTAGAAGCTCAATAACGACACTATATTTAGCAACATTGTTTGAATATGGCCGTAGACATACGCCTCCTGAAGACAATACCTGACTCATAGGAGTATAAATCACCCAAGCAGCAGAGGCTGAGTGTTGAGTGTGACGGCTCACACCATCCGCGAATCCTATGAAGGTGGAAGATTCCATTGACATCTGCCAAAAGAAATGGAAACTAATCACAAACCCGATCACTATAAGAAAAAGACCTAACTATGCAAAATTGTACAATAATATACAATAACCAACCTTGGCTGAAAAATCATGCATAGTATTTTTTGAGGTAGAGCCCATTCCTAGGCTCCGCCAAGGCCGTTCCTTCATAATCCACTAAGTCATAATCGCCCTTCTCTAACACACGTTTGATGACGTAAGGACCACACCACATGGGGTTAAAATTTCCTGCCCCCAAGGGTTCTTTCGGTTGATCCCACAAAAGGACCAAGTCTCCCTCACTAAACCTCCTTGGACGGACAGACTTATTGTACTGGACCTTTACGCGACGTTTATTTACTTCTAGAGCCACCAAGGCATCTTGACGCTGCTCATCAAGTTGCTCAAGGTGGACCAAACGCTCCTCTAATGGTGAAGTGTCTGGTAAGAGCTCTACAACTAGTTTCAAAAAAGGAATCTCGCATTCAATAGGAAATACCGACTCCACTCCATGTACAAGTTGATATGGAGAAAAACCCGTGGCAGTCTTAACAGCGATTCTATACACCCACAAAGCAGCATATAACATTATGTGCCAATTATTCTTGCTCTATGCGATGGTTCGTTGGAGAATGGATTTGAGTGACTTGTTCACTGCTTCTACCTGTCCATTCTCTTGAGTGTAGTAAGAGGAGGAATGCTCTTATTTGTACCCTAACTTTTATGCCAACTCTTCCATCATACGATTCTGAAAGTGTGAGCCATGGTCAGTGACAAGCTCTTTCAGAATTTCAAACCGAGTAATAATCTAGTTGAATATGAAGTGCGCGACTGTCTCGCTGTCGGATTTAACTGTAGGCATAGCCTCAACCCATTTCGTGAAGTAATCAATAGCCACTATGATATGATGATTCCCCCCAGCTGAACCTGGGTTGCAATCCATAAAATCAAGCCCCCACTTAGTGAAGGGACCGACGGTGATGATGGGATGTAACGGGGCAGGTTTCAAGCACATATTATGTGCAAACACCTGGCAAGGGTGGCACCTCTTGACTGCATCTACACAATCCTTAAAGATTGATGGCCAGAAATAACCCGATCTTAAGATTTTTTGGGTTGTGGAAAGCCCAGATAAATGACCACCACATGCCCCTCCGTGGCAATCATTCAACACTACCTTAGCCTCTTCATGAGTTAAACAACGTCGTAAAATGGAATCTACCCCAGGACGGTACAAAGTGTTATCCACTATGAGGTAATTCTTAGACATGTGACGTAATTGTCGTCGTTCATCCCATGAGAGGTGAGTAGGGACCTTCAATGTTTGTAAATATATAATGATATCCACATACCATGGGTCTAAAGTTGAGATTAAGAAGATGTGTTCATCGACAAACGTATCTTCACAAACCAACTCCTCGACCTCATTTGGGAAATCCGATATAAGCTCTGCAAAAATTAACGATTTCTTCGACTTTGCCGAAACAAACTCGAGATCGAATTCTTGCAGGATGACAATCCATTTATTATATTTTCCCCCAATCATCCTTCGAGTGAGGAAGAATTGAAATGGATTGACTTGGGCTACAACCAAGGTCTGGCGAAGGAGAATATAATGTCTCAACCGTTGAACCGCATGTACGGGAGCTAAAGCAAGCTTCTCAACATGAGAATAATGAATCTCTGTGTCAATAAGATTCCGGCTCAGATAGTATATGACATGCTCTTGGAGCTCCTCATCCTCTTGAACCAAAACCATACCAATCGTCTCCATGGACGCGGCCACATAAAGTAGAAAATCATGGCTATAGTATGAGGGACTAATCATCGGGGCCGATTCTAGGGCTCGCTTGAGTGCATCAAAGGACTCCTGGGCTCGCTCATCCCAACAAAAGGTGGTGTCCTTCTTCAAAATACGCATGAAGCCTCTATACAAATTGGCAAAATTGACAACAAATCTCCGTAAGAAGTTTGCCATGCCTTGCAAACATTGAATATGACGAATATTTTTTGGGGGAGACAACTGAAGTATTGCCTCAACCTTCAAAGGGTCGACTCTTATACCCTCTTTAGAAATGATGAATCCTAACAAGTGACCTGACTTCACACAAAAGATGCACTTGTGAGGATTTAACCTAACCAAATAATGGTGGCATCTTTCGAATACCAATCTCAAGTGATAGGAATGGCGCATTCTCATATGAGAATGAGCAACAAGGTCATCCAAAAATACCTCGATAATCGACTTGAGATCGTGGAAGATCAAGGTCATTTCTCGCTGAAAAGTAGCTCCGGCGTTCTTAAGGCCAAAAGACATTTTCTGATATGCAAAAGTTCCCCAAGGACAAATAAATGCAGTCTTATGTTGGTCCTCGGGTTTAATTTGTATTTGATTATATCCGGAAAATCCATCCATAAAGGAAAAAACCTCGCTACTTGCACACTCATCCAAAATCTGATCAATAAATGGTGTGGGGAAATTGTCCTTAGGACATGCACGATTCAAATCATGGAAATCAGTACATATGCGGATCGATCCCTGCTTCTTATCCACTGGAACAGGGTTTGAAACCCACTCCATCAAGGGAACGGGATAGATAAAACTGGCTTTCAACAGTTTATCTATATCTGCCTTAATCATGGGTGCTTTCCTAGGATTCACCGCACGCAAGCGTTGTCGAACAGGTTTAGCGTTGGGATAAGTCTTAATCTTGTGTTAGACAATACGAGGATCGATACCTGACATTTCATTGTAATACCAAGCAAAGATATCACAGAATTCTTTAAACAGCTCGGTGTATTCTTGAATCTCAGCATGGGAACATTCTGCCCCAATATAGACATTCTCCATCCTGCCAGGATCGCGAGAGATATTGATTGGAATCGTTGAAGATATGTTTGCCATGTTTCCATCAGCCATCGGACCAGGAGAGCTTAATGGAACCATAGGACTATCAACTCTCTCACTAAGAACCGCCCTAAAGTCCTCACGCTCCAATCGGTCAAGCTCAGGAAGAAAGTAAGATCTATGATGGAGTTCCTCCCATGGTGGCTCAACTCCTGACATGGCCTCAATAATCGCTTCATCTGAAGGGGAAACACTATCAAGGAAGTCGTGCACGTGAGAAGACTGCACTGCCCATGTCGGAAGCACATAAGGGTCCTCCTCCTCCGTCCATAAAGAGGAAGGACTGGGCTCTACAACACACTCAATATTAGCTTGATAAGCTACCATAGTTGCAGGCAACGGCACGTCCATCACGATGGGCTCACTCGGAGTATTCGGTGTAGGAAGAATCCAAGGATATTCCATATGACTCGTGCGAAAAGACACCAATCTCATAGATGTCGAAGCCTCACCAAAACTAGACCCTATCATAAGGATTGGTGCAGGACAACTAAAACTTCCCATGAGGGATGGATACATGCCTACACCCACACTCCCAGTTGCCGGCAAAGAGTGTTCAACGATCGGGATCGAAGCTCCCGAATATGTGGTAATTGACGGATTATTGAACGACGTTTGATGAATCGTGACTATCTTCCCGTTAAATGGAAAGCATACAACGTGAAATAGGGAAGAAGCTACGGCTTGCATACTATACATCCAATTCCTACCCAGCAAGAGATTGTAGTCAAGGGGCGCATCAACCACCTCGACCTCTATCGCAATGGTCTTCCCTCCCAAATGGACCTTAAGGTAAGGAAGAATCCCGTGTGGCCTAAACAATATCCCATCGAACGCAGTAACATGGTCACTGATTTAGACAACTCAGGGGAGCCTAAACCCTTCCAACACGATAAAGACACCACAGAAGCAGCAACGCCTTCATCAATCACACTGCGCTTGACGGTCATGTTAAGACATTCTACGTGAATCAAAAGAGACACATAGTAAGGCAAGCAAGGTTGAAGTCCTGCGGTTTCAAATTTAGTCACGGAGGAAGAATTATCATCATTCACACCAAGGGTATAAAGCAAAGCCTTCCTTTGCGAAGGACAACTTTGAAGCACTTCCAGTGTAGACATCGCACAAGGAGTATGGCCCAAATCCTCGATAACTGAATAGTTCTGGGTGGCTCGGGCATTAGGATTGTGCCCCAAATGCTTAAGGACTCCCTTAGGAATGTGAGGTGCAGCTTCAGGTTTATCCACAAGTTTATCAATACACAAAGGAGACCCTGGTGGACTAGGTTCCTTTCTCAGGCTGGGTTGTGACGAACCATAGTCCTTCGCATGGGTCACAACTTTCGCAGCACGTACCATGTTAATGAAACCACGACCACTACCCTCCGGCGGATCTTGATCACCACCAGACTGATCATGGGTCCTCGAGTTCATATTTTGATTGTGAGGTAAAGGGTTAGTCAGCACAGCTGGGCCCTGTGCCAAGAATCTCGAGGCTTCATCGATACGAGGGCACAAGTAAGTGAGGTGATCGTCCTTACACAAATTCCAAGGGAATTTAACCTTATGTTTAGCTTGCTTGCCCCCCCCAGCATTATGGGCGTTCTTGTCATTATTATTAGCATTCTCATTCCTATTCCCACCCTTACGATTATTCTTACCCTTCTTTTTATTCCGTTCGGGCTGCTGGTTACCCTTCTGGTCCGGCGATTGTACTGAAAGCACACTCGTCGTTTGGGCGGGTTTAGACAAAGCTGTGGCTTGTCCTGAAGCAGATTGGTTGATTGACAATTGATTAACTTGTTTTGCAACCGAATCCACAGGTTTAGCACTCGTACAACCCACAATTCCATCGACATGTGGTCCAGGTTTAACTTTGGGGTCAAAACTAGAACGCGGAGCATTGGGAATGATCTCATATAACAAACCGGACTGAGCATAAATCAAATCCATTTCTTGCGCCCTAAAAATGGCTTGTTCCTCATTTTGCACTTCGGATGTAGAAACATCCTTCGCTATATATGACAATAACGAGTTAAGGAACCATTCGAGGAGGAATTCCGGCAGTATAAAGGCTTTAATTAACCTCTTCTGTCTACGCCACTCTTGGATATGATCCGAGATATGTGTGGCTTTATCCTGCTGAAATGTTGACAAGAGTTCAGTACCAATGTCATACCACACTAATAGCTGGAAGTGGTTAAGAAAAGTCATCTATAGGTCATCGAACAAAGCGAATGCCCTCCTAGGTAGATCTATATACCATTTCGTGGTAGGCCCTGTAAGGGTGCGTTGAAACAACCTTAAATGGATTGAGTCCTGGTGTAAGGAATTCGAAGAGCACTATAGGTGAAAGGTAGTAACATGTTCGCTAATATCCTCTCCCGGTTTTCCCTCGAACTTGGGTATGTTCGAGGGAAGCTTAGTAGGGACAGTCGGCCAAGCCGAGTCATGATCTACATGATCGTTTGTAAATCTCGACAAGTCAGGAAGGTTCAGTGTTGCAAGGAAAGGGAGCCTAGGATGATGAGGTCGATGGACCGCTCCCTGATAGTTCTGATTCACATAGGTCTGATTACCATAACCACCATGGCCTTGGCCATAGTGCCCTCCTCCTGTTTGACCCATATAGGGTGGCATGGAAGCACCATAGTGTGGTGTACCTTGACTATTCAGATCTACAAAGACATAATTTGGAGAGTAAGCAAGTTGTTGATACCCGCACCCATAAGGTGAAGAACCCTGTCCATACAACATCCTGTAATAAGGTCCATAAGTCATCGTATGAGATGTCCCATGAGAGACTCCGTAAGTAGGAACATACGCTCCGGAAGTAGGAATATACATTCTGAAAGTAGGAATGTGACCTCTAGAAGTATGACCATGACCTCCCGAAAAAATGGGCGGTACATGCACCTGAGACACAACCGGTCTAGTAACCGTAGTACAGACATAACTCATAGCAACGTTCCTTCCCGAAGGACCACGTGAATGAAGTGGAGGGCGGACATTCGAAGAACTAGGGATAGAGGATGAAGGGATCTATGTAATTATGTACGTACTATTCCCTATAGTCACTCGTCTCGGATCTGGTATCCTAATAGGATCACTAACCCTAGACCTAGGAGGAATATGTGATGTAGCTTCCACCGCCGAGAAGGAAGGTGCAATGTGACTAGTGCTTCCAAACCTCTCTGCATGGTAAGGAATGAGAGTTCCCCCAGGCATAGTGTTAGGCTCAAACTCAGACTCGACATGGAATGCCAAATCATGTGTAGGAAAACCAGACATACCATAACTACCATAACTAGTGCTCGTGGGTTCAAAATGGGTTTAGGAATACCTTCTATATGGTCTCCCAAGGTGTGTGAATCAATGTGCGAAGTAGTCCGCCTGAACTGTCTATTTCTCACTCCCAAAGGAGGAGGAGATGTAAAAGGTGGAATTCCTGCTAAACGACGAGAATGGCGAGGAGCCACACCCGAATCCACAATGACTTAAAAAATATAAAAGACTCTCTATCTACACAAACCCTAGGCAAGCTAACGTGCACAGAGAAATCATCAATAAAATCTAAAGCCAAATACAAGCAATCAAGGGTAGGATAAGTGAGCTCCCAAATGAAGCAGGTATGTCTTGCCTAGGAGAGGCTTGAGACTCCCATAAAAAACAAGCGTAGGTACGTAACCAATTATTGTGGCCCTTAGCTTCAACACGTAAAGCGACTGTACTGTCCGACCCCAACTTGGCCGGGACACCTGCAGAATAACCCCTACAAAGTACCCCCTCAATATCCTAGGTAAGGCCACTAAGGTCACCTCAATATATTCAATGCTCAGGTGGACAGTCGCAGGCGGGATTGACCGTATGGGCAGGGTAGCAAAGCCCGAAACTCCCGAAAGAGCCCATAGATACGAATACAATCTTGGAAATATCTTTGGTGCTACTCAGTTATGACTAGGGGTCATCCCAATCAATAACCGCTCACACTGCCTCGTGCTTAACTCCCTTTTGAGAGGAGGATCCTGAGAAACACTGGTTATACCAAAGAATTTCACAGACTCACCTGGACAGACACATACATGTTGTTGTTTAATGGTCTTGGAGAATTTACTCACAATGAACTATTCCAAGACCCTAAAACCTAATATTTTTGGTGAACCCTATCAAATAAAATAGTGTAGTTCATTTTAATTAAGCATTGATTTTAATTGGCTTTATTACTCAAAACATGGATATGGTTGTGCAACTAATGGTGTTATGACACAACATGAAGTAAAATGCACACCTAACAATCAATGCAAATGCATTGTGTCCATGAAAATAGGGTATGCTACTACGTGAAATGCACAATTTTCTTCAAATGATAAATGCAAGCTTTCCTATATGAAATCCTGACTAATACTCCAAAGCAAATCTAGTGCAAGTACTATGCAAAATGCAAAATGCAATGCATGCTGATAAGCAAATAGTTTGGATTTTTTGAAATAAAATGAGATATAAAAAGCAAAAGAATGATTCTACAATCCCCAGACTCTGCAAGCACACTCAAGCAGCACTCAAAGCAAAGCACTAAGGTAAAAGAAGTCTAATGCACTAATCCCAAAACAAAAAATCGAAAATGCAATGACAAGAACATTCTTAAAAAAGAAATTTACCCTAAAAAAAAATGTCTCTGGTCAGAAACAGAGGTGTATACAGACTCTGGCAGTATCAAAGGAGACTCAGCAATCATCAAAATTCACCCAGCAACCATTCAACTTCCTCTAAAAGGAAAAACTAAGGGCATACATGACTGTTCGCAGTAAAACCGCGTGTATACACGGAAATGGCAGAGAAACCCACGTATATACACAACTGTGAGTTCAAAACTCGCGTACAGGAAGAAAGGTGCATAAAAATAAAGGCAAACATACAAGCTGAGACAAACTTCACACCAATTAGACACTACCAGGAAAACATGCCCCCAGACCTGACACAGAAACAAGAGAGAAAGAACAATTCAAAGTCATTGAATGCCGATAGAAAACCCCCAAATGACAACTACTAGGAACTCCCCAGCAGAGTCACCAATTCTGTTACGGAGAGAAATTCCTATGGCTTGGGGTACCACAACAGATAGCTTGACTCCAGAAATCAATCCTTTCCAATATGCAATAGAAATTAAATATCTAACACTAAAGGATCAGACCTCGTACATTATTCCAGATGGTTGAAGTAGATCCCCGTTGAGCTTTCCAACTTCAGCTTGAATTGATAAATTACTTCCTCAACAACAAGTAAACAATACAAGCATACTATATATATTG
>LPNX010112898.1:355592-438408 GCA_001517045.1 Pseudotsuga menziesii
TGTCAATGAAAACTCCAAAAGGATTTGGATTTTGTACACATCTTGATGTACGCGGTTTCAGGTGTCCAACCCGCGTATATACGCGAAAAGGGGTTTAAAAGTCACGTATAGCAATTTTCACATGTTTTTAGTAATGGTCAAGGAAACATCAAAGGACAAAAAATGGTCCAAGGGGTCTAAGGAGTCTACAGAGGGACAGGGGAAGGCCATACAAGTGTGATTCACCTGGTGTGGTCAAATCAGCTATAACAAGAGGTAGGACCACTGCGGCATCATGGTACCTTGCAGTACTTCTTTGAGAGTTGTTTATCATTGGAAAGAGATCTGGATGCTCTGGCCGAGATTGAAAATTTGTTGCACCGCCCGAGTAAGGAACAGAAGGATTCTACGGTGAACTCGTTGTACAAGAAAAATATGGGCAAGGAGATGCGCATGAACATTCAGATTGGGGACTATGAAGTCGATTCCATCATTCTGGATCTGGGTTCCAATGTAAATATCCTAACAAAGAAGACATGCAAAAATATGGGGAGGATGACATTGGGTTGGTCCCTTATGCAGTTGCGCTTGGCCAATCGGGCTAAGGTACAACCAATCAGACGTGTGTCGAACCTGGTTGTGGATGTTGAAGGTATGAAAACATATGTCAACTTTGATGTGATTGAAGTTGTTAATGGTGAAGCCTCCTATCCTGCACTATTAGGATTGGATGGGATAATGACAATATGGTGGTGATTAACTTTAATAAGCGGATGATGACATTTGAGAATCAAGATATCAGAGTTATCGTGCCTAAGGATCCCAATGAAGGATGATGATATATTGAATCGATAAAGGATGAAGTTGTCAGGGGATGGTATCATGCTTACCACATCTCTGAAGATTACATCCACCCCACTGCTGACGGAGAACTCGATTAGCGCAGTGCTAGTTCAACGTCTTTCGATTCTGAGGATGCATTAAAAATATGGAAAAACTGCATGCATGAGGTGTCATTCAGGAAATGTGGTCTGATCACGCAGTCGTTGCGCCATGTCGTAACTATGATTATAGAATTACCAGTTTATGAAGGGCTACCTGAACTTTCAGTTTTCTTAATGGAATTTGAAGAAAAGGTTTCAGAACCATAGCGATTGTTGGCGATGGAGGAAACACTGAAGGCTACTCTAGCACACTGGTGGGCGACTCATAAAAAGACAATTATTGGATGGGCGCAGTGTGGATGGTTGATGACAGTTCGCTTTGGCGACACATAAGTATATCACGCTGGAAAGTATGATGGATGGAATGAACCTAGCAGCAATTTGATGGAATGCCAAATATTATGGGCATCACGACCAAAGGATGAATGGGTCCATGCCTTTATTCACACCTTGGATGAAATTCCAAGATACTGTTATGTATCAGCAGAGTTGCACAGAGAAATAACCACTTGGGAAGAGATGAAGGTTTGCTTTGTGCATACCTTTAGTTTTGCAGACGCTAATCACGATGTCAACAATGCTCTTTAGATCATTTGAGACATGGTATTAAAAGTTATGCCAGTTGCATTTCCCGTGGATCCACATACGCACTGCCAGATGCAGTCGATGATGGAATCCAATAACGTATATGGCGGCCCTGAAGATGATGATGAGCTATAGAATATCAATATTCCAGAGACGTAAGGGAGTAGGGATGTCGTAGCACCAAACATACCGACTGATCCAATGAATCAACCGCTGAAGATTAGAAAAGTTAACAATGGGATGGGGGAGAATCCAAAATTTGCCAGTGTCAGGGACTACTGGGATGACGAGGCCATGGAAAAGATCACGGATCTACTGCATGAATTCCAGGATCTCTTTCCAACAAAGTTCTCTGAAATGAAGGGGATACTGGGTGATCTAGGAGAGATGAATATTTCATTAAAATCAAATGTGAAACCAGTCAGATAGAGGTCATATCGCCTGAATCCGCAATACAAAGAAATAGTCAAGGCTGAGCTCGACTATATGTTGGATGCTCAAATCATTGATCCAGTAGAAGAATAAGAATGAATCAGTCCTATGGTGGTCCAAGACAAGAAAAATGGTGAAGTTCGGATCTGTGTCGACTTAAGAAAACTGAATGATGCCTGTATGCATGATCCATTTCCGACACCTTTCATAGATGAAGTACTTGAAGGAGTAGGCGGTTAGGAGATATACTCTTTTATAGATGGATTTTCTGGTTATCACCAGATAAGAATCTCAAAGGAAGATCACCATAAAATGACATTTGTCACTGAATGGGGCTGCTTCCAATACACAGTGATGCCGTTTGGGTTGAAGAATGCATATGCAGTGTTCTCTCGAGTTGTTGTTGCCGCATTCAAAGATTTCATTCAGAAGTTCTTCCAAGTCTATATGGATGATTGGATAGTGTCTGGTCTAATCAAGGATCATTTGGCAAACCTTCGATTGATGCTGGAAAGGTGTCGACAACATCAGATCGCGGTGAAATCCAAGAAGTGCATTTTTTGCACACCTTTTGGGATACTATTTGGTCACATTATGTGCAAACAAGGATTATTAGTTGATCCTGTGAAGATAGCGCTCATTTTGAGCTTGCCACCACTGACAAATGTGAATATGCTTAGGGCGATGCTAGGGCACACTAGGTATTATCGCAAATTCATTAGAGGATATGCTGTGATTACTGCCCCTATGGGGAAACTACTAAAGAAAGATGATGTCTTTGTATGGAGTCCAGAATTTCAAAGTAGCTTCGACACGCTGAAGGCCAAGATGGCTTCGGCACCAATACTCTTATTCCTAGATTGGAACAAGGAGTTCCATGTCCATGTTGATGTATCTTCTATCATGCTAGGAGTAGTGCTCACGCAGTCAGGTGAAGGAGATCTGGATCACTCGATCGCTTTCACTATTCAGAAGTTGTCATTTGTTGAGAAGAACTACACGACCACAAAGCGAGAAGGTCTGGCGATGGTCTACGCAATGCATAAATTCAGGAATTACCTTTAAGGCGATCACTTCAAGATGTTTACTAACCATTGTGCATTGAAGTATCTGGTCAATAAGCCTGTGTTGGGGGAGAAGATATGCCGCTAGCTACTTCTCTTTTAGGAATTTGATTTTGAAATAATCAAGAAGCCGGGTCGCTTGAATGTTGGCCCTGATCATTTGTCAAGAATATAGATAGGTGAGGAGCCTACTAATATTGAAGATAGACTACTTGATGCGTAGTTATTCAGAGTTGACATGGAAGATGACTATTATGCTCCAATAATCCAATTCTTGGCGACAGGGGTCGCACCAGAAGCAATTTCAACAAGTCAAAAGAAGCAGTTGGTGGTTAAAGCTTCTAATTACTAGTTGATTGGAAAACACCTATATAAGCTGGGGCCAGATGAAATTTTATGGCTATATGTGACATGTCCTACCCCACGAGAAAGGAGAAATATTAGCAGAAGCACATGCGGGAGTCGCCGGGGGACACTACGGGGGCTGCGCTATGGCAAGAAAGGTGCTTCACGCAGGGATTTGGTGGCCCACTTTACACAATGATGCGACAGATTATGCGTAGACATGCGATGTCTGTTAACGCACTGGAAAACCATTGCGGTGGGATGAGATGCCGCTAGTACCCAAAATAACCTTGCAACCTTTTGACAAGTGGGATGTGGATTTTGTGGGTCCAATCAACCCACCTGGGAAGAGAACTGGTGCGTGGTACATAATCATAGCAACAAACTACTTGACGAGGTGGGCAGAGGTTGCACCAGTCATAGATTGCACTGCTGCGACAGCAGCAATATTTTTGTTTGAAAACATTGTGACGCGGTTTGGATGCCCAAGGATATTGATGAGCGACCAAAGCAGCCATTTTATCATTCACACGGTAAGAGTGCTAACGAAGAAGTTGTAGAATAAGCATAAGAAAATTACACCATATCATCCGTAGGTGAACATGACTGTCGAAGCGTTTAACAAGATATTGGAGCATGCACTTACAAAGGTATGTAATGCTAACTGAGATGACTGGGATTTGAAGATTCTAGCAGTATTGTGGGCCTATCGCACCACCTACAAAATATTGACGGGCCAAACACCATTCAAATTGGTTTATGGGAAAGAATCAGTTATGCCTATGGAATACATTGTTCCTAGCCTACACATTGCTTCCGCGAAAGGCATGGATGTTGAAGCAGCGCTAGAAGAGTGCGTTGCATAGTTGATACAACTTGAAGAAGACCGCTTTATAGTAGGGTTCGATTAGCGCATCGAGAAATTTCGATTAGCGCATCGAGAAATATCGATAGAAGGCTTGGCATGATCGCCATATAAAAAATAAAGAATTTCAGCAAGGAGATTTGATGCTGATCTATGACAACAAGTTCCTGAAGCATACATGTAAGTTACAGATGCATTGGCTCGGTCCATATCTTGTTAATTCAATTACTTCTGGGGGGTCCATTCAATTACAACAATTAGATGGAGCAATGCTGCCAAAATTAGTGAATGGTAGTCACCTAAAGCCCTAAAAGATAGGGCCAAAATCGCATAACGCTTAAGGCACTGGGCTATGTAAAAAAAAAAGATAGCCAGAGGAAGGGCGCACCAGGAGGAAGTGGATGCGGGGAGTCAGTAGCACAATTAGGAAGCTCTGTCTTAACAGCTATAGGGTCGCAACATAGTCAAATACACAATAAATGAAGCACATTTAAGACAGTTAACCAGTGGTGCTTACTAAAGTGACGCATATTGATGGCGGATCCAACCATTGGGTTGACAAAACAATGGTGTATTTGGGTAGTTAAGGCAGGATTTAGTCATGATGACCGCGGTTGATTTGGTAATGATGAAGAATGGATCAACTGGATGCTATAAGAAGGTGCTCGATGCAGGTCGAAAGCACCATTGTGCTAAGTTGAGTTGTAAAGAGTGTTGAAGTAGCGTTGAGTTCCAGTGCCATTGAGCGATTTGTAGAGTGAAGGTTAGAGTGTTTCACGACTAGGGAAAATTGTTGCAGGATGTAGAGTAACCCCAACATGGTAGATATTTCTAGTGAAAGGAACTCTCCCATTAGACTGGTTACCATTGTCAAAGAAGTTTCCAGTATGTAGGTTGGATCATCCTCGATCCAAACAAAGAATCGATAGGGGAAAAATCTGAACTCCCTAGCGCCGACGAAGAGGAAAACATAGACATCGGTGAGGGCGCAGGAAGACGCAGTTGTCCAAATGGGACCATCAAGCTCTGGCACTGTAGAATCAACGGTTCACACTGGGCTCTTTGTAAAGGATATTCTAGGTTACATCACTCCCACCCGACCTAGTGCGCAGCCTCGACGACTAACCAAGAATCAGAAGTATCAACCAAAGATGCCACCACTGCCAAAAGGGATGGTGTGCACCATTGATAATATACTAGCATTGATAAAGATGAAGTTCGAGGATCATGACTTGTTAGAGTTATAGGATGTAATGAATAAGCCCGATGAGTCATTACCTTTGGTTGTAGGAGGGCCTATAGTGCGTATCCTGCAGCCATGGGCATAGGGGCTGGATAAAGCAGGGTTGCGAGGGATAATCAACATGCTGCATTTTGGGAAACTGAATGAAGCAAATGCCTGTGTCAAGTAAATTTTGGCTTGTTTCCATGGAGGGACACTATGGTTGGACACTCTAGTCCCAATCACAGTCAATTTGATTTCAGAGATCACAGGGTTACCAAAGGATGGGCTAGACCCGTCGTAATATTTCAAGGGCAGGGATAATGACAATAGGATTTCTGCACAGTTGAAGTAGAGGTATGAATTGAAATTAGATGGTAGGGCGTATCACATTGATAGCATAAATGATAGGATGATACATATTTCCGCATGAATCCTAGCCAGTAAGATTGTCTGTAAGAATCACCCCAACCAGTGCACTTCAGGGGTGATTGCGTGTGCCCAACAATGCACATAAGGGGTACAAATTAATTGGTCCCTTTTCTTGCTGAACCAGTTGACTGAGGATGTGGTAGTAGTTCAGGCTAGAGAACGAACTTTCACATACGCTATTGATCCTAATTGCATTAGTGGCTTGGATGGAGCTATAGGACTACCAAAGGATGGAGGTTGAAGCTGTTAAGGTGTGCAAAGGCGCACGGTATCAAAACTTGTGGTGGGTAGAGGAGCCCAGTCGACAAGAGGATTGCGCAAACCACTTTTGGATATAATGGGAAGCACTACAGCTATCAAAGTTCCCCAGCTGACTAATGAGGCTGTAGCTAAATATTGGCGGATCGCTCGGTTCACTATAGGACCGCACACCATTCATGTCTAAGCTCGCCGCGACCCAGATAGGCAGTGGTTAAGAATGTCTTATAAATTGACAGATGAGGAATTGGAGGTAGCGATTGATGATTGTCCTGCAACATGGTGAGAGCTGGTTAGTGCCAGGGAAGTCTCAGCAGGAACACCAACAGATGCACTTGATGATCCAGTAAGAGGAGCTGACCAGCAGAGTCACCATGACTCCAATGGCGAATCATCAACAAAAACTCCTGTAGACATTGAGGGGCAATGTATCCTTAAGGAGATAAGGATGAAGAAGCGAATGGAACATGATACAAACAGTAGTACTAGATCCACAATGGAGGTGCAATTACATTGGCTTATTAAGGTCGTCACTGACTCATCTGATGTTGCATCAAAAGAGATGCAGAAGTACGCCCAGGAATATTTCACTGAGGTATGCACCAAGTTAAATTCTATATATAATGCCGTTTTACGAAGAGGACCAAAAAGTGTAGCTGTGTAGGATTACACATTGAGTAGCACTGAGCCATGGGCCAAGAATGTTCAGGTTCCCCTGACTGTAATTGATGCTAGATGAGAAGATGTGAACTCATCACTACAATAGCTGCAGAGCATCGCGATGGATATCAATAAGTTGTCCACCTAGAACTTAGTGAACATACAACGGGTTGCCAACCAGGAGTTGGCCGATCGACAGAAGGAAATCGGCGATCAGTATCTGCGGTCGTACAAAGAAGAGGAGACACCGCAGAAAGTAGTAGAGGACTTGCGCCGTGAGAAGGCAACACTGACGGGTGACAAAGCACAAAAAATTGCGACACTAAAGAAAGTACAAGAGGAGCTCAATACAAAGACCGCGGAAGAGATAATAAAGCTGAAGAAAGAAACTGACTACCTCGTTGTTGAGAAGGCACAACTCTTCACTAGTCAGGGGCAGGTAGAAGAGGCCACTACGAATTCCTGCCAGTACATGCATGAAAGCACGACGGAGTTGGATGCAGTCTCCAAATCCAAGTGACTTGGAGAAGTCATTGCACAACTCCAGTTGGACAACAACCTGTTGAATGCGATGGTTTACCCAAACACACCACCATAGCGGGTTGTAGAATGGAAGAGTTCCATCAAAGAGATATCATCACAGTTTGAAGAGACTAAGCAAGAGGCTAAAAAGATCATAGAAGCAATGACACAATTTTGGGGTAGTGTCATTCAAGATGAACAGTTAGAGAAACTTACAAAGCAGTTGTAGGAAGTTGAGAACCAGTTGGAAACGTTGAAGACAACATTAAGGACAATGCCACCACTTGTGTCAATCACGCGGTATGCAGAGCTGAAGGAGATACAACAGCGAGTTAGAAAATCACTGGAGTGACAACAGAAACGCAGTGACCAGCTCGACAAGTTCCAATAAATTGGATCCACACTATCGATAAAAGCAATCGCTGTGCTGCAGGCTATGCAAGATGACAAGAAGGAAGTGAATTCCAAGATGGTGGAGCATCCGTTAAAACATGATTTGCTTACAAGTCAGGACATTGCTGAGAAAATAAAAAAATAGGTATCAGAAATTTCTCAGCAGTACGAAGACTTCAAGATCAAAATCCACCAGTACACCATGTCCACTTGACGTGGCTCGAGGGCGAGCCACAAGACTGTGTTGGGGGCCTATTGGTAGGGGTTTGGGGTAAGTTGCGTAGCATCACGGATGCTGCGCTAACTTGGAAGACACCGACTGCGTAAGACAGAAGATAGACTAATTTTGAATATTTTGTGTCACTTTTTGTACTTTTGGACCATATTTTGTGGATATTGGTCACTAGTTGGTAAATCAGTTAGGAGTTAGTTAGAAGTGGACCATGAATGTAAAGGCTCAAGCCTATAAATAGAAGAATAATTGTAAATGTAAGGTATCAAGTGATGGGTAAGAATTGAGAGTTAAAGGCTTAGTTGAATTGTTGTCTATTTGAATCTGTGTTTGATTGCGCAGAAGCTAATATGACGAGAAAGATGTTGATCTGAACTTTTCTCTCTTCCCGTCTTTTTGTTCATGTAATATTATGGTGAATGTATGCGACATGGTTCTAAGATGCGATTTTTAGAGCTTATGAATGATGTTTTTTGTTTAGATCTGTTTGCGCAATTAGCATGGTTATTCCTGTGATAAATGAATGATGCGATATGAATGATGAATGGTTATGCGAACGACTAGATCTGATAGATAGACAAATGAATTGTAGATGACCATAGTCCTCTTCTTTTCTGTGGAAACTTGGTTCTTTCATCCCTCCCTTGAACATATCGGGTGAGATTTCATCCACTCTACGGGTGTTGCTGGATAGGGTAAAACCTGTCTAGGCCGATGTTCAAGGAGATCGAGGCGAGTTGAGTGTCGACAGAGTGGGACCCCTGTCGACTGGGTTTCATTGGTTGGGATTGTGCCAACAAGAAGACTGATATAGGACTAACATAAGGCTACAAATTTATGAGATATATAGGGCTGCATATAAAGCTGAAATGTTCATATGAATATAAGACTGCATGGTTATTTCATGAGATATGAATATGGGGATACATATTTATTTCATAAAATATGAATATTGGACTAATATAGGACTGATATAGGGTTGATATAAGGCTGATATAGGGATGCAAATCATCACTTGAGATGTGAATGGGGTTATTTAAATACATTGATTTAATATGCGTACATAATTGTGTGAACCATTACTAGTATGGTGAAAGTTTTCATGTGATTACATTTCTTGATTATGTAATTCTATTAAGCATGCAAATAATTTGTCTTGTAGGGAAAAATAATATGCCCCGACCTACAAGTAAAGAATGACATGAATGTGGAGTCATTCCAATGGTTGATCCTGAAAGAGAGAAGATAGGGAGGTTCGTATGATTCTTAGGAAGAAGTCAGAAAAGAAGCCTGAATCGTATACTGAGAGATATGAAGACTCCTGAAGATAATTAAATGATATTATTTACATTTATGTGTCAAGAAGAGCTTCAAAAATATATGAGCATGAGTATTCGTGATGGAGGACCTAGATTATGATTCTCACATCATGATGGTGAGAACGAGAAGCTAGATTCACTATCTATTAAAGAACCAGTGAAACTGGTTGATGTATCTTCTATTAAGAGGAGACCTACATGATGCTCATATTCAAAAGGAAGATGAGAACAATATTCAATAAAAATGTTATGATTATTGAAATTAGAATTGTGGTAGTCACCAGGTAATATTTTCTTCAATTAAGGAAAATATTCATTAGAGGTCCTAAAGAGTTTCAGGATGACTGAATGTAAGTCCATGGACACACATATGAAGATGAATCCGATTCTTATTTTAGATTTGGAGGATCTCAAAGTCAGTTGATATGTGTCTAGTTAATTCCAAGACCAGATGTATGCTTTACAGTTAGTACATAAATATGTATAACAAAACATGTGTTGTGACACCTACTTGGTACAAGTGAATGTGGACTCATATATGTCTCAAACAATGACATAAAGTTTCAAATATATATGGATTATGACGAATGCAGTGATAAAGGAAGATCACATATGTTGCTCCAGATAGAGCATGTTGTAAAGTAATAAATCTTTATGAGGTTCATAGTCAGTGATATCCGAGACATGGTACATACCCACAAATGAGAAACATTGCCAACATTCTTACTAAGCCTCTATCTGGGACATGCTTGTTTGTAGAACAAGAAAGACTACTATAGTTGAAGAGGGAGTGTAAGCATGTATTCACAGGTATAAAGAGATAAAATCCCCACTAGTTAACCATAGTACACAACTTAGACAACTTGGGGATGTGGTATATCTTGTGGAAAGAATACACATGAGCAGTTACATAGTCAAAGTCTCAGAGACTATTAATACTCAAGAAGAGTTATATCCTGGACTGTCAAAGAACAATTAAACCTCTTGGGATGTAGTTGGAGTGATGTGGTAAAAAGAGAAGAATATGGAATCACTGTGAAAGTGATTAAACCTTGAATAGATCACATAGAATGGAAAGCTCACAGGGAACTTCTCCAGATAGTAAAAATTCCAAAATTCAACAAATGTTGAAGATTGAAAGAAAAGATGAGACTTTCTTTCTAAATGATATTACACAATTTGATATGTGTTGATGTATATAATGGATATGAAATCCATAGTTTATAGTTTAGAGAAACTACATTCTAGATTAGATCCAAATGATGCTATTATGTATAAGTAGTTGGTTGGTATCTTAAGGTACTTTGCAAACCTGTTGTATTTTATGCTTGTTACTAAGCATATGTTTGAGTACCTTTGAGGTACATTAGAATAGGTTCTTTATTGTAATTTATACATGGTAGACCTATTGTACTATCCAACTATTGTTTTATCCTGAGATAAGCGATGTATATTGCAGCTAGTATTACAAAATCTAAGTGTATTGCGACTAGTACTACAAAACCAAGATGTATGTCAGAGAGTACTACAAAAGCAAATATGTTTTGCAGCTAGTACTATTAGATGATAAGTAGAGTAGTTAAGAAAGTTAATTGTGATTATTGGAGAGTGTGACCATACTGTGATGGCTAGAGGGAGTGACCATACTTATGATGATTGGAGAGCGTTACCATACTTTGTGTGTGTATCCAATCGAGTATGCTTATCCAACCGAGTATGTGTATCCAATCGAGATATGTATACAGTTGGAGATGTGTTACAATAAAAAACATTGAGATGAATTTTTACTTCATGAGAGATATGGTCAAGTAAAATGAAATTTCAGTACATAGCTACTGATGAGAAGATTGCAAAAGTGTGGACAAGATGGTATCAATGATGAAGTTCAAACAATTCCAAGATAAGATTGGTATGGCATAAAATGCTTAGAATAGCTGAGAATGTCTTTCTAGCTAAGAGGGAGTGTTGTTTGTACAACATCAGGAGTCATTCTCCATACTTGTGTTGTATTGAGTTAGGACTTGTGTTGTATCAAGTCCTATCTATATCCTCATGTGTTGAGGTGGGATGCTAGTATTGAAGACTTGTGTTGTATCAAGTCTAGACTTATGTTGTATCAAGTCAACTATTCACGTAGATGGTACCCTATGAGATGGATTTACTTAACTGGAGATGATATTGTGTTGTATTAAGACTAGATATTCATGTTGTATCAAGTCTGGAGACTTGTGTTGTATCAAGTCATGATCCTAATGAACTCATCCAAAAAATGGATACTTATTAAGGTGGACCTCCTTTTATTGAGGTAAGGCAAACTTTACTTGGTAAAGTGGAAATACTATGTGATGTATTACTAAGCATGGTCACTCGAGATGGATAAAGCTATTAAGTTTGCTCTAGAGATTGATCACCTTTAGAGTGAATTACTTTAACATATGACTATATGGTTAGGGGTAATATATACGATCATTAATATGTGTGAAAATTCTTTTGAGTATAATATGATAAGATGGATAAATCATGAATACACATGTGGACGATGTAGTAAATCATAAAGAGATAGGAAAGAGAGAGAGAGAGAGAATTTGAATTTCCTAAAGATAGCTAAGTATGTTGTAGTTTTAAAGATTTAGTTAAACATGGATGTCTCAATCAATGCCTCAGTTAAAGCTTATGTGTTTTAGTTAATTAAAAGGAACTTACAATGGTCCATGCAAATGTTTTGCATGGACGACACTAAGGGTGAAGCACTGCTGACACTTAAGATAGTATGTTAACTAAGTGATCAACATTCAGTTAACTAAGAAGATCCATGCAAAGTTAATAACAGTAAATAAGTGATTTGCATGAATGGAACTAAAGGTGAAGCAATGTAACTTTTAGTTATCCCCCTAACTTAGTGGGAATGTATTCAGTTGAAGATTGAGATAAGTTCAATTTAGTTAAAATTTAGTTGAAGATCGTGATTGAATGAAGGGCACATATCTTGTGCATGGAGTGGAATCCTAGGTGCTAACTTGGCACCTGTGAAGGAGGGGAACTAATGTTTTGCATGGAGGGATTTTTGTTTGCATGGTGAGAGTTTAATGCTCCTAGTTGATGCCCCTCTTGATATATTCACTATGTTGATGCTCTTAGAGCATTATTGGTGTCTCCATTTTCTATTTTATGCATGCTAGGGTTTATGACTTGTTATTAAAGTATTGGGCACTTGGCAAGTTCATTATCAAAGTTTTAGTGTATCTCTTTTTCTCTAATTCTGAGGTGACATATCTTATTGGTACGCCGACTAATGTGTTGTAAACCATTCTTTGCAATTCTATCTATTATACTCGAAGAATTGCTGGGCTTTTCACCTCTATATTTGGAGGGTTTTCCCAAGGTACATCTTGTCTAATATGGTTGAATGATTTATGTGGATGATTTGTTTTATGAGATTCACATATGTAGTGATTGATTGATAAAAGTTTTAAACTTAGAATATCTGCATATTTTCTCAAAATATTTACATGGTATTAGAGCACAGGGTGTGGGGGAGCCTAATGTGGTGCAAAAAACTAAAGCCTATGTGATCCTGAGGACTCGAGAAAAGTTCGGGAGCCATGACATCGATCTCCATCCGACCAGAAGAATGCCTTGAAGGTACTTCACACTTAAACACATGTAGGGAAAGGGTATTGTACATATTGAGGAATATGAACTAGATGGGCTTGTGTTCATAGTAGTGGAGGGGCCTACATCCAAGCAGGGTGCGTCATATTAAAGAAGAACCAATCATGATAGTTTGGGAGTAGTAACAGAAGAAGATGATCTTCTTCAAACCATTTGATAGTCTCCCATCTGCATGGGAGAAATTCTTGGATATGGTAAACGACCGAGAAGATATTCCCAAATTCAAAATTCTATGGCATGATTGCATTCAAGAATAGGGGTGCATCCAGATAAAAGTAGTGTGCACTAAAGAGGAGAATCTTGCCCTCATGTCAAGGATGAAGAAAGGGAGAAAGCCATTTGCTCCCAAGAAGTTATTTTATGCAAAGAAGGAGGGGTTCAATAAAGAGTTTCATAAATCAAAGCTTCGGTACTTCCATTGTCAAAAGAAGGGCCACTTTGCATGAGAATTCCATGTAAGGAAAAAGAATAAAGAAAAAGATTCATGCCTCCATAACTGTAGAAGAAGATGAACATTCTCAAAAGAAATCATCTGATGAAAATGATGATTGAAAGGAATATTTCCTTTAGTGCAAGAAATAATTGTATTTAGTGTGTATGGAATCCGTATTCCCCATGCAGAGACTCGCTAACTATTGCATAAGCTTAATTTTTGTAGAGTTTGAATATTGCAGTGAATAGAAAGGACTTTAGGAATCTCCACAAGGAAGCATATATCAAGAGGGAGCCCGCAGAAAAAAAGATAAGTACTTGTATTTTTTTTATCATATACTATTATAAAAGTCATATTTAAAGAGTTTTGAAAGTGTTTCATTACATTCATAAAGAAATATGAATTTCTGGGATTTGGAATTATGTTATAACATGTTGAACATATGGGCCGTTGTCTGTCTTTTATTAGGCAATTATAGACCTCATGAAGTCCATATTATGAGATATGGTATATAAATGATATACAATTATATAGGAATGATATATGACTGATATAGGACTGACATAATATTGATATAGGACTGACATAATCCTGCAAATTTATGAGATATATAGGGTTGCATATAAAGCTAAAATTTTCATATGAATATAAGGCTGCATGATTATTTCATGAGATATGAATATGGGGCTACATATTTATTTCATAAAATATGAATATTGGATTGATATAGGACTGATATAGGGCTGTGAATCATCACATGAGATATGAATGGGGTTATGTTAGTACATTTATTTAATATGTGTACATAAATGTGTGAACCATTGCTAGTATGGTGAAGGTTTTCATGTGATTACATTTCTTGATTATGTAATGTTATTAACCATGAGAATAATTTTTCTTGTAGGGAAAAATAATATGCCTTGAACTACAATTAAAGAATGACATGAATGTGGAGTCATTCCAATGGCTGATCCTGAAAGAGAGCATATCGGGAGATTCCTATGATTCTTAGGAAGAAGTCAGAATAGAAGCCGAAATCGTATTCTGAGAGATATGAAGACTCCTGAATATAATTAAATTATCTTGTTTACATTTATGTTTCAAGAAGCACTTAAGAAATATACGAGCATGAGTCTCCGTGATGGAGGTGTTGATGTATTTGTCACTTCGGAATGTATTCACTTATATATCTTATGTCTTGTACCCCGATGTTTATTCCGGGAAGTGTCTATAATGTATTTTAGTCATGTCATGCCCCGATGTTCCTATCGGGATGAGCTATAATGTAAACAAGTCATGTCAAGTCATTGTGGGTAACCCTCCTATTGTTCAAGGGTTAAAGTCCCCGTAGTTCCGGGGCACTAGGGTTATTAGACTCTCCTAAAGAAGTCGGCCCTAGTGAGTCATTGTCAAGTTGGGAATTAGTATAAATAGAGAATGAACCTCTCTATTTATCACACACTCAATCACACTCAGTTGTAGAGCATAGATGAGGAAGAAGAAGACACTGGGGCTAGGAAGAAAGAGGCTACTGCTGTCGGGAGATCATCTTATTGTTTTGGGGTTTTACTTTTGGTGTTGATTCTATCTCTGAGGAAGTTGCAAGGTTTTCTCCATTTATAGTTTCCTTGAAGAAAAACACTGTGTTCATTGTCTCTTGTGTTTGATTGTTGTGCTTGTTATTCTCTTAGTTAAAAGATCCTAATATAATGCTAGCTTAATGTTAAAAATCTAACATAGTATCAGAGCTAACCTGAGAAGAAGACACTGTGCAGCTGTGGGAACTAGGGATTCCTACTTTTTGGATCTCTCTCCACAGATTTTCAACAAAATAAGGTTGGAATAACTCTCCTCCCTAGGGCGCATCTTTCTGTCGAAGTAGAATCCAATCCTGAGCTTTTTTAGTTTTGGACCGGACACTACTGCCGGAAATTAGGGATTTCCACAGAAGTGGAATTTTTCAGTGAGCCCAGGCCTGGATTGATCTCCACCTCAAAATCAAAGTTTATAGATCAACATGAAATCATTTGGTTGGATAGAACTCTGAAAAACCCAAACCCTAATCTGCTCCTGAACCAGTACTATAGAAATTCAGCTCCAAATCCAGATCCGACATCTTGACCTGGTAAGATCTAAATATTTTGTATTTCCATTTGAGGTTCTCAGTTAAGATGTCTCATCATACCAAGCTTGATGAAAAGCTTAAGGGAGCTGATAAATTCCGAGCTTGGAAGTATAGGATCTCCTTGGTCTTGGAAGAAAATGAGTTGGACTCCTACATCAATGAGGAGATTCCAGTTCCAGAGGGAGATGAGGCTAAGGCCTTACACAAGAAGAAGTTGGTTACGGATAAGAGGATTATTGCCGATTCAATCAAGGATCACCTCATACCACATGTGTCCTCCCTAAAGACACCTAATCTATGTTTGATGCCCTAACCAAATTGTTTGAAGGAAAGAACATAAACCAAATGATGAACTTGAGGAACCAATTGAAGAATGTGAAGATCCAGAATGCGGAGACCATACAGTCATACTTCACAAGGGTCTCCCAGATCAAAGACCAGCTTGAAGCAGTATATGAAGAAGTGGAGAATGCAGAGATTGTGATGACCACCTTGAATGGCCTCCCTAGGACATGGGACTCTTTCATTCAAGGGATCTGTGTCGGAAAGAAGTTAGTCAAGTTCAACAGAATATGGGAAGAATTCTCTCAAGAAGGAGCTCGGATAGCAGCTCGGCAAGAAAAGATGGGAAGTGAAGATCAAGCTCTCACAGTACAATCCAAGAAAACTAGATCTAGCCACCACAGAGATAAGTACTCTCATCAAAGGAATAACTTTAGAAATCCTAGAGGACGATGAACCTTCCACAAAGAGAAACAGACAAGACAATGATGATTCTTCAAGTGATGAAGAATATGTTCTGATTTCTACTCTCACGGGAACGATCACACATGGTAGCAATGATTGGCTTATAGACAGTGGTGCTTCCAAGCATATGACATGATTCAAGGAATCCTTTGTGAAATTATCTGAACATGAATCACCTCACAAGGTGAAACTCAGATATGACTACCGGTATCCAATAAAAGGTAGTGGTGAATCCTCATACAAGCTAGACTCTGGAAATTCTATTAAGATGAAATATGTATTGTTTGTACCTGGACTAAAGAAGAACCTCCTATACATATCTGCATTGGATGCAAAAGGAATGAGGGTTGCATTTGTAGATGGCCAAGTCCTCATGTGGAAAAAGGGAAAGTCTTTCGATGATGCAGTAGTGATTGGGGAACAAGAAGGAGGACTATAAAAATTGAAGGGCCAACCAGAACAAGCTTTGGTTCATGACTTGGTAGAACCAAATGAGCTTTGGTATAGAAGGCTTGCACATGTGCATTATAGAGCACTACCACTTGCAAGCAAAGCTATTAAAGGTCTCCCAGAAATGCAGACAAAACATGAATGTGTATGCAAAGGATGTGCAAAATGGAAGAACACAAAGAAGAAATTTCCAAGTAGTGAGAGCAAGGCAAAAGGAATCTTGGAAATCATCCACTCTGATATATGCGGTCCAATGTCATCCAGTTCACTAAGTGGGTATGTATACTATGTTTCTTTTATTGGTGATTTTTCTAGAAAGGCATGGATATACTTTATGAATAACAAAGATGAAGTATTCATCAAGTTCAAGGAATTCAAAGCCTTGATCAAGAATCACACAGAAAAGAAGATCAAGACCTTTCGATCAGATAATGGCGGAGAATTCACATCAAATGAATTAAAAGAGCTATGCAAAGACTCAGGGATTAAGAGGGAGTTATCCACTCCATATAATCCATAACAGAATGGAATTGCATAAAGAAAGAATAGAACGATCATGGAAGCAGCAAGGGCCATGCTTCATGACCAAGATATTCCCATGCATCTATGGGTAGAAGTTGCCAGAGAAATGGTGTATGTACAGAACCGTACTCCACATAGAGTACTCGAGAACAAGACTCATGAAGAAGTCTTCTCCAGCAAGAAGCTAGAAGTCAGCCATCTCAGAATATTCGATTGCCCTGTATACATACACATTTCGAAAGAAAAGAGGACGAAGTTAGATCCTTCAGGAAATAAGGGTATATTTGTGGGATACTCTAAAAGCTCAAAGGATTACATAATATAGTTCCCAGGGTTTAAGAAGATTGACATTATCAGAGATGTAACATTTGACGAAGATTCAACCTACATCAAATCCAGGAAGAGATCGGCTGAAGAACCTGAAGAAACAAGAGCACCCAGAATTCATGATACAACCATGAACGAAGAAATTAAAGAAGAATATTGAGAATTAGAAGAACCTAAAGAACCTGTAGATCCACCTTAGGAGAAGAATCCTCATAAGAGGAAACCTGCTTGGGTACGTGAAATTATCCAAGGTGCAGAAAAATATGGAGCTTCAGAAGAAACACCTAGAGGAAGAAAGAGAACTAGGTCCTGCTCCAGTTATGTAGCCTTGCTATGTGACATTATTGATAAAGAACCTTCCAACTATGAAGAAGCGGCAGAAAGGAAAGAATGGAAGGAGGCTATGATCGAAGAGTATCAATCGATCATGAAGAATGATGTTTGGAATGTTGTCCCAAGACCAGAAGGGAAGTCCATTGTAACTTCGAAATGGATCTACAAGATCAAGCATGCTGCAGATGGCAGCATAGAGAAATATAAAGCAATATTTGTGGCTCGTGGTTTCTCCCAGAAAGAAGGAATAGATTATGAATAAAATTTTGCACCTGTAGCTAGATACACTTCCATCAGATCAGTACTTGCTCTGGCTGCAGTGATGAAATGGAAGATACACTAGATGGATGTCAAGACTGCTTTCTTGAATGGTGTAGTATAAGAGGAAGTGTATGTGGAGCAACCACTCGGTTTTGAGACACATGATAGGGAGTCTCATGTGTGTAGATTGAAGAAAGCCCTGAACGGTTTGAAACAAGAACCCAGGACATGGTACGACAGAATTGATGGCTTCCTATCCAATTTGGGCTTTACCAAGAGTAAAGTAGATTCCAACCTTTACTACAAGGTTGAATATGGCAATCCAGTGATACTCCTACTATATGTGGATGATCTGTTTGTAACAAGTGTGGATGGGTTGATTGTTGATATGAAGAGGAAACTTGCTGCCGAGTTTGAAATGAAAGACTTGGGTATGATGCACTATTTCTTAGGCATGGAGGTGTGGCAGAATGCAGATGGAATATTCCTTGGACAAGGGAACTATGCAGTAGAGATCTTGAAGAGATTTGGGATGATGGATTGCAAGGCCATAACCACACCTATGGCATCAAACCTAAAGCTATTGAGTGATGCTTCATCAGAAGCGGTTGATGCTACGATGTATTTTCAGATGATTGGGTCCTTGATGTACCTAATGAACACAAGACTAGATATTTGCTTTACTATGAACACCTTGAGTCAGTTCCCGACAGATCCGAGACATGTTCACTTGATTGCTGCAAAGAATATTCTGAGGTACCTGAAGGGTACAATTGATTATGGGCTCAAGTACGAGGAAAATCAGAAGATTAACCTGGAGGGTTATGTTGATTCAGATTGGGTAGGTAGTACCATTGATAGGAAGAGCACTTCAGGATGCTGCTTCAGTATGGGATCAGGTGTGATCTCTTGGTTTAGCAGGAGCAGTCATGTGTGGCACTGAGTACAGCTGAAGCATAATATGTCGCAGCTTGTTCAACTAGTTGCGAGGAAGTGTGGCTGAGAAAGCTACTGTCTGATTTATTTGATCTCAAGTTGGATGCTACTTGTATATATTGCGACAACCAGAGTTGTGTGAAGTTGTCAGAGAACTCAGTGTTCCATGACAAGTCAAAGCATATTGAGATCAAGTATCACTATATCAAGGATATGGTGTAGAGAGGAGCAGTGAAGATCCAGTATGTTGCGACAGACGAACATATAGCTGATGTGTTGACGAAGCCATTGGCCAGAGTGAAGTTTGAGTACTTTAGGGAGAAGCTTGGTGTTCTCCAGATCGAGGTTCCCTCCAAGTGGAAATGATGAGACCTAGAGCCATTCTGATATGGTGAGAGGATTAGGTTCCTTCCATGGTCAGATGTAAGGGCTGAGCCATTATGTCATGGTGAGAGGATTTGGTTCCTTCCATGTTAGATGTGAGTGCTGAGCCATTTTGATATGACTGTAGGATTGGTTCCTACATGATCAGATGTAAGGACTGAATGCCATTCTTGGAATGGAGGAACCTTTTCAGTTACTCGGAAAACTCAGTCGAGGACTGAGGGCCATTTTGATATGACTGTAGGATGTAGTCTTACATGATCAGATGTGAGTGCATGGCCATTCTGATGTGATTGAGGGATGTGTTCCCAGTTGATTAGATATAAGGGCTGATTCCACTCTTTGGGAGAATGGAGGCACCTGGTTAGTTAACAGGAATCCTGAGTCTGGGATTGAGAGGCCTTTCAATGCGATGTGTTTACACATGGTCGAATGTAAGTGCAGAGCCTTTCTGAGAAGATGAGGTCAGATGTAAGTGCTGAGCCATTCTGGCGCTATGTGTTTACACATGGTCGGATGTGAGTGCTGTGCCTTTCTGACAAGATGGGGTCGGATGTAAGTGCAGAGCATTTCCGAAAAGATGAGGTCAGATGTAGGTGCTGAGACATTCTAGCGTGATGTGTTTACACATGGTCAGATGTGAGTGATGGGCCTTTCTAACAAGATGAGTTTAGATGTGAGCGCTGGGCGTGCCTTTCTAACAAGATGAGGTCAGATGTAAGAGCTGGGCGGGCCATTCTAACTTAGGGTTAGATATAAGTGCTGAATACCTACATGACGGGTGGGCATACAATTAGCACGAAAAAGGGATGGCTCTATACAACTTCCTATGATGAGAATAATTGAGAGATAGCACCATTCTGAGATAGCACCGATGATGATGATCTAGACTTGATGATGATCCAGATCAAGTGATGATCCAGATGTGATGATGATCCAGACTTGATGATGATCCAGATCAAGTGATGATCCAGATGTGATGATGATCTAGAATTGATGATGATCCATATTTGATGATGATACAATGATGATGATCCAACAGTTGTGATGATCCATATCCCGTGATGAAGAAGACTTGAAGAAGAAGATGACTTATAATAAGACTTGAAGAGGAAGGTGACTTGAAGATGAAGAATACTTGAAGACGAAGAAGACTTGAAGACAAAGAAGACAACTTGAAGATGAAGACAACTTGAAGATGAAGATGACAAGATGATCCAGAAGATACAGAGAAGAAGACTTGTGTTGATAAATTGTGTCGAGAGAATACCTTCCTAGTTAAGAGGGAGTGTTGATGTATTTGTAACTTTGGAATGTATTCACTTATATATCTTATGTCTTGTACCCCGATGTTTATTCCAGGAAGTGTCTATAATGTATTTGAGTCATGTCATGCCCCGATGTTCCTATCGGGAGGATCTATAATGTAAACAAGTCATGTCAAGTCATTATGGGTAACCCTCCTATTGTTTGAGGGTTTAAGTCCTTGCAGTTCCGGGGCACTAGGGTTATTAGACTCTCCTAGAGAAGTCAGCCCTAGTGAGTCATTGTCAAGTCGGGAATTAGTATAAATAGAGAGTGAGCCTCTCTATTTATCACACACTCACTCACACTCAGTTGTAGCGCATAGCTGAGGAAGAAGAAGACACTGGGGCTAGGAAGAAAGAGGCTATTGCTGTCGAGAGATCATCTTATTATTTTGGGGTTTTACTTTTGGTGCTGATTCTATCTCTGAGGAAGTTGCGGGGTTTTCTCCATTTATGGTTTCCTCGAGGAAAAACACTGTGTTCATTGTCTCTTGTGTTTGATTGTTGTGCTTGTTATTCTCTCAGTTAAAAGATCCTAATATAATGCTAGCTTAATGTTAAAAATATAACAGGAGGAACCAAACTATGATTATCACATCCTAATGGTGAGAATGAGAAGCTAGATTCTCTATCCCTTGAAGAGCCAATGAAACTATTTGATATATCTTCTATTAAGAGGAGACCTACACGATGATCATATTCAAAAGGAATATGAGAACAATATTCAAGAAAAATGTTATGATTATTGATATTATAAGTGTGACAGTTACCAAATAAGTTTTTATTCAGTTAAGTAAAATATGCACTAGAGATCTTGAAGAGTTTCAGGAGGATTGTCTGTAAGTCCATGGCCATACATATGAAGATGAATCTGATTCTTATTTTAGATTTGGAGGATCTCAAATTCAGTTGAGATGTATATGGTTAATTCTAGGATCATATGTATGCTTTACATTCAGTACATAGACATGTACAACAAAACATGTGTTATGATACCTACTTGGTACAAGTGAATTTGGAATCGGATATGTCCGAAACAGTGAAATAAAGTTTCTAAGATATATCTATTCTGAAGAATGCAGTGATCAAGGAAGATCACATATGTTTTTGTAGATAGATCATGTTGTAAAAAAATAAAGCTTTATGATGTTGCTATTCAGTGATATCCGAGACATGGTATATACCCACATATGAGTAACATTGATAACATTCTTATTAAGCCTTTGTCCGAGACACAATTATTTGTAGATCAAGAAAGACTCCTCTAGTTGAAGAGGGTGTGTTGATGTGTCTTTACATGCAACAATAGATACAATCCCCACCAGTTAGTCATGGTGCATGACTTAGATAACTGTTATACCCAAATCCTGTCACCACCATGTGATAAGACCCTTAATGCCCATGTTTTCCCTTAATCCTAGCACTTAGAGTGGAAACCTACTTTGTTTGTCAATTCTACATGAAAAAACTCAGCACCACGCTTTCCCTGTGGCCCATGAGCAGTACCTTGCTCGCACCGCCTATATCCTATTTTCCATAAGCGGTGCCACCGCTTATGGTCTTTGGTCCATAAGCGTTTCTCATCTAAACCGCTCTGTCACAAGAGAAGAAAAGCGGTACCCTGGGTAAAATGGGAAAAAGAGAAGTTTCTCGAGGCTTCTAGATCATGAGCCTTGTATCCTCCCTTATCCCTATCATTGTGGGTCAGTTGGGCTCGAGATCCCCCATCATAGGATCTTAGAGCCACCTCATCCACAAATCTCTCAACTATTCCTATCCATTGAGCCTTATAAATACAAACTCATGTCCATAGTTGAGGGGGAGAACTATAGAGGTATTGTTATGCTGTTGGATTGACCACTTAGCCCAAGCCATTGGACAACATAGGGAGAAAAGTTGGAGCTTATGGGGATGAAGTGTTTGTTTCGTGGAGATGCTTGTCGACACTAAGAAAATGGTTGTAAGCTTCTCCATATATCTTTAATGCAAAGCTGATTTTTGTCCCACATTACTGTTGTTTTGATTTCACATGTACATGTTGTTAGATTCCTTAGTCACTAAAATGGATAAGTAGATTATTTTCATGTAGCTTTGATGTGTTTGCATGTTTGATCTGTTTGCAGGTACACAGGTTCACTATCGAAGCAACATTCCAGGTGTCTACGACATTTAGGGAAGGTATTCATCCTTTGTCATTCACTCATTTGTTCTGGATATGAATCATTCAGACATGAGGAACAACTTTTGTCCATAGAAGGTGAAATATTCCTGGTTACAATAACCTGGGGCTGCAGTATATCTTATGGAAATAATACACATGAGCAGAGACATAGTCAAAGTATCAGAGACTATTGATACTCAAGAAGAGTTATAGCATGGACTGTCAAAGGGTAATTAAACCTCTTAGGATGTAGTTGGGGTGTTGTGGTAAAAAGAGAAAAATGTGGAATCATAGCTATGAAAGTGATTAAGATTTGAAGAACATCATAAAGAATGGAAAGCTCATAGGGAACTTCTCCAGATAACATAAGATTCCATAAGTAACAAATGTTGAAGATTGAAAGAAAAGACGAGACTTTCTTTCTGCATGATATTACACATTTTGATATGTGTTTTTGTATATAATGAATATGAAATCCATAGATTCTAGTTTAGAGAAACAACATGCTGGATTAGATCCAGATGATACTATTCTATATAAGTAGTTGGTTGGTCTCTTAAGGTACTTAGTAGATCTGTTGTATTTTATGCTTGTTACTAAGCACATGTTTGAGTACCTTTGAGGGACATTAGAATATGTTCTTTATTGTATTTGGTACATTGTAGACCTATTGTGTTATCCAACTATTGTTTTAGCCTGAGATAAGCGATGAATATTGCGGCTAGTACTACAAAATCTAATTGTATTGTGACTAGTACAGCAAAATGAAGATGTATGTCATAGAGTACTACAAAAGAAAATATGTTTTGCAGATAGTACTATCAGACGAGAAGCAGAGTAGCTAAGATAGTTACTTATGATGATTGGAGAGCGTGAACATATTGTGATGGTTGGAGAGAGTGACCATAATTATGATGATTGGAGAGCGTGACTGTACTTTGTTTGTGTATCTAGTTGAGTATGCGTATCCAACCGAGTATGTGTATCCAATCAAGATGTGTATACATTTAGAGATGTGTTATGATACAAAATACATTGAGATGAATTTTTACTTCACCAGAGACATGTTCAAGTAAAGTGAAATTTTAGTACATAGAAATTGGTGAGAAGATTGCACAAGTGTGGAAATGCTGCTATTAGTGATGAAGTTCAAATGCTTCCGAGATAATATTGGTTTGGCATAAAATGTGTGGAATTGTAGAGAATGTATTGCTCGCTAAGAGGGAGTGTTGTTTGTACAACATCACGATTCATTCCCTGTACTTTTTTTGTATCAAGCCCTAACTATATCCTCATGTGTTGAGGTGGGATGCTAGTACTGAAGATTTGTGTTGTATCAAGTCCGAACTTCTGTTGTATCAATTCAATTATTCTCATAGATGGTACCCTATGACATGGATCATCTCCTTAACTAGATATAATCTTGTGTTGTATCAATATTGAAGTCTTGTGTTGTATGAAGTCTGGAGACCTGTGTTGTATCAAGTCATGATCCTAATGAAGTCATCTAGAAAATGGATACTCATTCAAGTGGACCTCCATTTGTAGAGGTAGGGAAAAATTTACTTGGTAAAGTGGACATACTATGTGATGTATTACTAACCATGATCATTCGAGATGGATAAATCTATTAAGTCTCTTTTAGATACTGATCACCTCTAGAGTGAATTACTTTAGCATATGACTATATGGTCAGGGGTAATATATATGATCATTAGTATATGTGACAATTATTCTGATTATAATATGATAATATGGATAAATAATAACTACACATGTGGACCATGAAATAAATGATAAATAGATAAGCATATAGATAGATAGATAGAGAGAGAGAGAGAGAGAGAGAGAGAGAGAGAGAGAGAGAGAGAATTTGAATTGCCTATGGATAACTAAGTATGTTGCAGTTGTAAAGATTTAGTTAAATATGAATGCCTCAATCTATGTTGTAGTTAAAGTTGATGTGTTTTAGTTAATTAAAAGAAACTTACAATGGTCCATGCACATGTTTTACATTAACGACACTAAGGGTGAGCCACTAATGGAACTTAAGATAGTTTGTTAACTAACTGATCAACATTCAATTAACTAAGAAGATCCACACAAAGTTAATAATAGTAAATACATGATTTACATGGATGGCACTAAAGGTGAAGCACTGTAACTTTTAGTTAGCCCCCTAACTTAGTGGGCATGCATTCAGTTGAAGATTGATATAAGTTCAATTCGGTTAACATTCAATTAAATATCCTAATTGAAGGAAGGGTGCATATCTTTTGCATGGAGTGGAATTCTAGGTGCTAATTTCACACCCATGAAGGAGGGGATCTAATTTTTTGCATGGAGGGAGTTTTGTTTGCACAGTGAGAGTTTAATGCCCCTAGTTGATGCTCCTCTTTATCTATATGCTATGTTGATTCTCCTAGAGCTTTCGTGATGTCTCCATTCACTATCCAATGTCTGCTAGGGTTTATGACTTGTTATTAAAGTGTTTGGCACTTGGAAAGTTCATTATTAGAGTTTTAGTGGATCTCTCTTCACTACTACTGAGGTGATATCTATTATTGGGAGATCTGTTAATGTGTTGTAAACCATTCTCTGCAAGTCCATCTATTATATTCAAAGAATTGGTGGTTTTTTCACCCTCTATATTTGGAGGGTTTTCCAATGGTACATTTCGTCTCATATGGTCGGATGATTTATGTGGCTAATTTGTTTTATGAGATTCATATATGCAATGATTGATTGATAAAAAATTTAAAGTTTGAAGCTCTCCATATTTTCTCAAAATATTAACATTGTATCAAAGTGTAGGGCATCAAGGAGCTTAGTTTTGTGCAACAAACTAAAGACTGTGTGATCCCGAGGAATTGATCAAAGTTCAAGAGCCATGACATCGATCTCCATCTAACCAGAAGATATCCTTGAAGGTACTTCAAACTTCAACACATGAAAGGTGAGGGTATTAGAAATATTGGAGTAATTTTACCTAGATGGGCTTGTGTTCACAATGGTGGAGGATCCTACCTCCAAGAAATGTGCATCATGTTCAAGAAGAACCAAGCTTGCTAGTTTTGGAGTAGTAACAGAAGAAGACGATCTTCTTCAAACCACTTGATAGTATCCCATATGCATGAGAGACATTCTTGGATATGGTAAATGATTGAGAAGATATTCCAAAATTCAAAAGGTTATGGAATTATTGCATTCAAGAAGAGGGGCACATCCAAAGCAAAATAGTGTGCACTAAAGAGGAGAATATTTCCCTCACAACAAGGATGAAGAAAGGGAGAAAACCATTCGATACCAAGAAGTTATTTTATGCAAAGAAGAATGAGTTCAATAAATAGTTTGACAAATCAAATATTCAGTGCTTCCATTTTCAAAATAAGGGCCACTTTGCATGAGAGTACCATACATAGAAAAATAATGAAGCAAAAGCTTCATGCATCCACATCTGTAGAAGAAGATGAACCTTCTTAGAAAAAATCATCTAAGGAAAAGGATGATGGAAAGGAGTGTTTACTTTAGTGCAATAAAGAATTGGATTGAGTGTGAATGGGATCCTTATTCCCCATGTGGAGACCCACTACCTATTGCATAAGCTTCATTTTTGCATATTTTAAGATTGTAGTGAATAAAGAAGGACTCCAGGAATCTGTGCAAGGAAGTAGAGATCAACAGGGAGCCCACAAAACCATAAAAGATAAGTACTTGCATTTTTTACCATATGATATTATAAAAATAAAATTTAAATAGTTTTGAATGTGTTTCATTACAATCATAGAAATATGAATTCCTACGATTTGGAATTATGTTATAACACGTGGAACATATACATTGTTGTCTGTCTTTTATTTGGAAATTGTAGATCTCATGAAGTAAATATTATGAGATATGATATAGGATTGATATATACTTATACAAGACGGATATAGAATTATATAGGACTGATATAAGACCGATATAGGACTAACATAAGGATGCAAATTTATGATATATATAGGGGTGCATCTAAAGCTGATTTTTTCATATGAATATAAGACTCCATGATTATTTCATAAGATATGAATATGGGTTTGCATATTTCTTTCATAAAATATGAATATTGGACCGATATATGCCTAATATAGGGATGAAAAACATCACATGAGATATGAATGGGGTTTTGTCAATATATTGATTTAATACATGTATGTAACTGCATGAACCATTGCTAACATGGCAAAACGTGATTACATTTATTCATTTATGTAATGTTATTAACCATGAGAATAATTTGTATTGTAGGGAAAAACCATATGCCCTGACCTACAGTTAAATAATTACAAGAATGCCGAAGTCTTTCCACTGGTTGATCCAGAAAGAGAGCAGATCAGGATGTTGCTATGATTCTTAGGAAGAAATCAAAATAAAATCCCTAATAATATTCTAAGAGATATGGATACTCCTGAAGATAATTAAATTACCTTATTTACATTTATGTGTCAATAAGATATTTAGACATAGATGAGCACAAGTCTCCGTGATGGAGGACCCAAATTATGATTATCACATCCTAATGGTGAGAAGGAGAATCTAGATTCGCTAGCTTTTGAAGAACCAATGCAACTAGTTGATGTATCTTCTATTAAGAGGAGACCTATATGATGCTCATATTCAAAAGGAATATGAAGACAATATTCAAGAATTTTTTTTATGATTCTTGAGATTAGAAGTGTGGCAATCACCAGATAAGATCTTCTCCAGTTAAGGAAAATATGCATTAGAGATCCTGAAGAGTTTCAAGATGACGGACTGTAAGTTGATGGCCACACATATAAAGATGAATTTGATTCTTATTTCAGATCTAGAGGATCTCAAAGTCAATTTATATGCATATAGTTAGTTCCAGGAAAAGATGTATGCTTTACAGTTAGTACATAGACATGTACAACAAAACATGTGTTCTGATACCTACTTGGTACAAGTGAATGTGGACTCAAATATGTCTCAAACAATGAAATAAAGTTTCAAAGGTATATGGATTCTAATTACTGCAGTGATTAAGGAAGACCATATTTGTTTCACCAAATAGAGCATGCTGTAAAGCAGTAAATATTTATGAGGTTCCTAGTCAGCAATATCTGAGACATGGTACATACCCACAGATGAGAAAAATTGTCAGCATTCTTAACAAGCCTCTATCCTAGACAAGCTTGGTTGTAGAACAAGAAAGAATCCTATAGTTTAAGAGGGAGTGTGGATGTATATTCACAGGTAGGAACATATAAAATCCCCACAAGTTAGTAATGGTACATGAATAAGAAAACCCGAGGTTGTAATATATGTTTTGGAAAGAATAGACATGAGCAGAGACATAGTCAAAGTCTCGTAGACTATTGATACTTAAGAAGAGTTATAGTCTGTACTATCAGAGAACAATTAAACCTCTTGGAGAGGTAGTTGGTGTGCTGTAGTAAAAAATGAAGAATATGGAATCACTATGAAGGTGATCAAGCCTTGAAGAACATCAAAGAGATTGGAAAGCTCACAGGGAACTTATCTAGATAGAAGAAGATCCGAGAAGTCAACAAATTTTGAAGATTGAAAGAAAATATGAGACTTTATTTTTGCATGATAATACACATTTTGATGTGTTGTTGTATATAATGGATATGAAACCATAGTTTCTAGTTTAGATAAACTACATTCTGGATCGTATCCAGATGATGCTACTATTTATAAGTAACTGGTTGGTCTCTTAAGGTACTTAGCATACATGTTGTATTTTATGCTTGTTACTAAGAATACATTTGAGTACATTTGAGATACATTAGAATAGGTTCTTTATTGTAATTGATACATGGTATACCTATTGTGTTATCCAACTATTGTTTTAGCCAGAGATACATGATGCATATAGTGGCTAGTACTGCAAAAGCTAAGTGTATTGTGATTAGTACTACAGAATCAAGATGTATGTCATACAGTACTACAGAAGCAAGATGTATGTTAGAGAGTACTATATAAGAAAAATGTTTTGTGGATGGTACTATCAGTTGAGAAGTAGAGTAGCTAAGAACGTTACTTGTGAGGATTGGAGAGCGTGACCATACTGTGATGGTTGGAGAGAGTTACCATACTTATGATGACTGGAGAGCATGGCCATACTTTGTATGTGTATCCAGTCTAGTATGCATATCCAACCGAGTATGTGTATCCAATAGAGTTGTGTATACAGTTGGATATGTGTTATGATAAAACACATTGAGATGAATTTTTACTTCATCAGAGACATGGTCATGTAAAGTGAAGTTTCAGTACATAGATACTGATGAGCATATTGGAAAAGTGTGGATAAGTCGTTGCCAATGATGAAGTTCAAATGCTTCCAAGATAAGATTGGTATGGTAGAAAATGACTGGAATAATAGAGAATGTCTCCCTCGCTGAGAGGGAGTGTTGTTTATATAACATCAGGAGTCATTCTATAGACTTGTGTTGAATCAATTTCTATTTATATCCTCATGTGTTGAGGTGGGATGCTAGTACTAAAGCCTTGTGTTGTATCAAGTCTGGACTTGTGCTGTATCAAGTCTAGGCTTGTGTTGTACCAAGTCAATGATTCTCATAGATGGTACCCTATGAGATGGATCTCCTTAACTGGAGATGATTTTTTGTTGTATCAATATTAAATTCTTGTGTTGTATCAATACTGGAGACTTGTGTTGTATCAAGTCATGGTATTAATTAAGTCATCCAAAAAATGGATACTCATTTGTTCGGGTACACAAGGTACTCCCAAAAGACCAAACACCTTCAGATACCTCTTCACACAAATAGATCACAGATCAACACACCGATGTTTGTCATGTGGTTAAAACCCTTGAGAGGGAAACAGTCCACGGCCCCAACCAAATAGCTACCTGGAGCAATTTATTATGCAAAAGAAAGAAAGTTACATGAGATTCTCATAATCGATCAACCAGCCAAGAACCCTCTATGCTCTTTAAATAGAGATCATAGACCAATCGGGTGTTAAGCCACAGATCAATGGTAGGTATGATCTAAGAGAAGTTGAACTGTCGGATCACTCTATGTCTAGAACATATCATGACCGTCGAATTAGAATATTTACAAATGCATACTAATGCATACTAAAGAAACACACTTTTACCTAACAGATATATTACACAAGTTGATCTTAACTAACTCTTAAGTGTCTAAATATCCTAACATCCCCCCTTAAGAACAACTTGGGATATGATTGAAGGATTTACAAAAGTGACACTATTAGGAGAAGGAAGGAGGCATTATAGCCTATCCCCCCTTAAGGACACATTCCTGAACTCCTAACATAGATTGAAGTTTAGAAAAGTTCACTTCTGTAAGAGACTTGGTGAAGATGTCTGCAACTTGATCATCTATAGGGCAATAGAGAATTTCAAGAACACGATCATGAACAATATTTCTGATTAAGTGCATGTGTAGCTCAATGTGTTTGCTGTGTTGATGTAGAACTGTATCTTTGGCAAGATTGATGGCACTTTGATTGTCGCACCAAAGTGGAGTAGGTTGTTGCTGCTTGAATCCAAACTTTGAAAGGATCTGTCGAAGCCATAAAGCTTCCTAACTGGCATTAACTGCGGCTCAATATTGTGCTTCTGCTGAAGAAAGAGCAAGTGCTTGTTGTTTCTTACAAGCCCAAGTGATAGGTCCAGATCCCAGACTGAAAACATAACCTTGAATATATCGAAGTATTCTTTTTGCTGCTTTCCAGTGAATTTCATGAGGAGTTTGCATATAACGGGCAACATGACCAACCACAAAGGAAAGGTCAAGATGGGAATGCGTCAAGTATAAAAGACTACCAACAAGTTGACGATACAAGGTGGAATCTACTTCAGGGGAAGTACAAGTGGCATAAAGTTTGACTCCAGACTGGAAGGGAGAAGGGGCTGGTTTACAATCTTCCATGTGGAAGCGATGAAGAAGGTCACAATCATACTTAGACTGGGAAAGAAATATTCCTTCTTTGGTTTGCAAGACTTGGAGACCAAGAAAATAATGCAAATGTCCTAAGTCTGACATTTCAAAATTTTGCTTAAGACTGGATTTCACATGGGTTATAAGTTTAGGGTCACTACCAGTAAGGATAAGATCATCAACATAAATAACAAGTATAATGAGATGGTTTCCTACTTTCTTGGTATAGACATTGGGGTCAGAATGACATCTAGAAAAATGAATGTCAAGGAGAAAGCTATCCATTTTGCAATACCAAGCTCTAGGAGCTTGCTTAAGGCCATATAAGGATTTCTTAAGGAGACAAACAAGGCTAGAGTTAATCTGAACATTTCCAGGAGGTTGTTCCATGTAAATTTCCTCATGTAAATCACCATGTAAGAAGGCAGACTTGACATCCATTTGATGGACTTCCCAGTTATGTAAGGCTGCAAGGGAAAGAACAAGGCGGATGGAGTTCATTTTTGCTACAGGGGCAAAGGTTTCATTGTAGTCAATCCCTTCAACTTGGGAAAAAACTTTGGCAACTAACCTTGACTTAAGTATTTCAACGCTTCCATCTGATGCATGATTAGTTCTGTAGACCCATTTACATCTGACAAGTTTTCTTCCTTTTGGAAGAGGAACAAGATCCCAAGTATCGTTCGCCATTAAGGAATGATATTCTTCATCCATAGCTGCATCCCAATCTGGATTTCCTGAAGCTTCTGCAAAAGTTTCTGGATCATGATTCTCGGAAACTTGAGCCAAAAGAGAAGAGGCTCGCTGAAACTGAGAACGTGTTCGATGTTGATCTCTAGGATCACCGGCAAGATCACCAGCTACTTCACATGTTGAACGGACCCATCGAGGAAGTATTGGTGCTAGTGCAATTGGAGGAACATGAGCAGGCGGAGGTGGATTTTCATCCTCACTGTCATCATCAGAAACTAGAGTTGGAAACCTGTCAAGGAAGTTGGAAGAAGAAGAAGAAGGCACAATCACCGAATCAGGCTCGCAGGCCAAAGATGGCACACCTGCCAAGTTAGGTTCGCAGGCCAAGAAATTTTCATCAAATTTAACATCTCTTCTAATGATTATATCATGATAATGTAGCTGGAGAAGTCTATAACCTTTTACATCTTCTGAATATCCAACAAATATGCACTTTTCACTTTTAGGCTGCAATGCTTTCCGTTTTTCATTCGGAATGTGAGCCCATGCTTCACAACCAAACACACGAAAGTGACTTACATCTGGTTTAATTTTACACCATGCTTCTTTCTCTGTTATACCTTGTAAAACTTTAGTGGGTGTGCTATTAACTATGTAATTTGCACAATTTATGGCCTCATCCCAATATTGAAGACTTAGTCCCTTAGATTGGATCATACAATTAGTCATTTCTTTTAAAGTGTGGTTCTTCCGTTCAGCTACACCATTTTGTTGTGGTGTATATGGAACAGTGTGTTGTTGTTGGATTCCTTGTTCAGTACAGAAAGTAGTGAACTTGTTGTTAACATATACACCTCCATTGTCAGAAATTAACTTAATAATTTGATGACCATATTGTTTTTCAACAAGGGCCTTGTAGGCCAAGAACATGTTAAATACTTCGCTCTTAAGTTTTAGGAAGTAAACCCAAGGGCGTCTGGAGTAGTCATCAATGAAAGTTAAGAAATATTTGAAACCAGAAAAGGATGCAGATGGAGGAGGACCACACAAGTCACTATGCACAAGCTCCAAAGGAATCGAGGCGTGCCAAGAGGTACGTTTGTCAAAACTGTCGCGATGATGTTTTCCGAGTACACAACCGGAACAAACACCATCTTTGCAAGATGCCATCAGAAGACCAGTCACCATATTGTCTTTACAAAGTTGTTGCAATGAGCAATAATTTAAGTGACCAAATCGCTCATGCCAAAGTTTGCTCAAGTGATCACTATGAGCAATAAAAACTAAAGGAAAAGGTGATGACCCAAAGTTGTTAAATTTGTACAACTTGTTAATATCATCAACAGTTCTAGTAGCAATGACATTTTGAGGATTTTTAGAATCCTTGATTACAACTTGGTGAGGTGTAAACGTCACATTTTTACCTTCACCTGAATGAGTAATTTGATAGACTGATAACAAATTGCAGAAATTTTTTGGGACACATAGTACATCACTGAAATGACCATTTTCTACTGGAACTATTCCAGATCCTACAACACTTAGAGATCTATCATCACCAACAAATATTTGTTTGGTGTTACATTCATGCATAGTAGAAAAGATGGCTTGATCCTTAGCCATATGATAAGATGCTCCAGAATCAATGAGCCATTCATTTGAAGTAGAAGAAGAAGATGCAGTATAAGAGTAACCAGAAGCACAAAGTGCATGTCCATGAGAGTTAGATTTTGAAGACGAATCTAGGCTGATGTGGTGCTTCTTCATTGCTGCTTCCAAGGGTGCCATCTTCTTGAAACACTTAGATTTATCATGATTATCTTTCCCACAAAAATTGCAATGACTCTCAGTCTTCTTTCCTTTTGGCTTGGATCCTTTGTCATGTTTTAAGGAAGGAGCTGACTGAGAAGGTTTGTGACCTTTGTTGTTTGGCTTATTATTGCGAGAATTCTATTTCTTGGGAGGCTTGGAATTTTCTTTTTGTTGGGACAATAAGGTTTTCCCAAATGTATCTGCATTGTTAATTATTCCAAGATGAATGAGCTTATCTTGCTCACTAATTAAGGAATCACAAAAGGATTCAAGACTAGGCTCTTGATAGCTAGCCACAGTTAATGATTCTTTCATGGAGTAGAATGTAGATACAAAAAAAGAATATGCAGGTCCAAGTTTGGAAAGAATATGATAAATACATTGTTTGTCTTATTTCTTAATATTACATTCTGCACATAAGAGTCTAAGAGTTTTATACTTAGATAAATAGTCTTGAATGCATGAAAAATAATTTGGATTCAAGGAAAGCAACTCATTCTCAAGTTGATGACCCCAAATTTCATTGTGTTTACCAAACACAGATTCCAACTTTTCCCAAGCTTTATCAGGTTCATCAATTCCAGATATGTGGAATCGCAAATCAGTAGAGATTGACATCCCAATCAATCCACGAGCTTCATCACATCTATTTTCCCATTTAATTTTCTTATCATCATTAGTGGGTTTTGTTTCTTTTCCTGAGGTTATCCTGAAAAGTCCCCTACTTCGTAGAACATCCTCCATATGAGATTTCCATGAGAAATAGTTAGAACTTGTAAGTATAATATCACAAGGGGTGGCCATACTGTAAAATAATGGATGAAAAAACAGAAACTAACTGTCTCGAAAAAATATGCGGTTTTAAAAAACACGGCACTGAAAACTGATTTTGGATGATGAAGTTATGTTTGATCAAAGAAAATGTTGAAGATGTCCCCAATAGTGACATGGAAGATATTAACTTGACCAACTAAAAAAAAAGAACCCCCCTCTTCCCAAGATCAACCTTTGACAATCACTTTACAAATAAAGTTGCTTTGAAGTGAATCACTTTTGTACAATAAGTAAGGTTCATTTTTACAATAATGTTACTTTTAAATAGTGCGACAATAAATTAAAAGACTTAAGTGACTCACTTTTTATTTTATTTTATTTATGTGAGATGCACTTTTACAATAAAGTAACTTGAAAATAGAAATTGCATGCACTAAAAAGTAGCTTAATAAGACTTGAACTCAAGACCTATTAAGGAATAAAACAACTTTGGACCAAGTGAGCTAAGTTTAAAAGGTACATAAAAGAATGAAAAGAGAAAGGGGTTTTTTTTTTTTACTCTTCTCTCTCGTTCTCTGTGCTTGCCTTTTTTTTTCTTTTGCAAATCACAAAAAAAATGAAAAACAAAAACAAAAAAACTTTTTCCACACAATGGGGTTAGATATTGGTTAGCTTACCCGGAAAATCTACGTTTTCAAGTTTTCTCGCTGTTTTTGATTTGCCGTGATCGCACAAGGTGCATGACAAAGAGCATACGTAGCTGAGAAAACAAGAAAAAAACTTTCCCTTACTGTTTCTGATTCGCCGCGATCGCACAAGGTGCACGACAAAGAACATACATAGTCAGGGAAGGCAACAGTCCGAGACTAAAACAAAAAAGATCTAATAATAAAACTAATAAGATATGAGAGATTTAAAAAAAACAAATTCGTCACTGTAACATTATACCTTCAGATTTGCCAAAATGGGTGTTTCTGAAACAAACGAAAACAAGTTTCGATGAAACGAAAACTATTTCCCAATGGAAACGACGCCTTGAATGCAATGGAACAACTCCCATAAGCCAAAAATGCATAAAAAATCTAGAACCAGAAACCCTTTCAAAGTTTCGGCAACACCGGTTCCAGATCTTGATAAAAAACGAAAGTGGCTCTTCATAAAAGCTCTGATACCATGTTCAGGTACACAGGGTACTCCCAAAATACCAAACACCTTCAGATACCACTTCACACAAATAGATCACATATCAACACACCGATGTTTGTCACGTGGTTAAAACCCTCGAGAGGGAAACAGTCCATGACTCCAGCCAAGTAGCTACTTGGAGCAATTTATTATGCAAAAGAAAGAAAGTTACATGAGCTTCTCATAATCGATCATCTAGCCAAGGACCCTCTATGCTCTTTAAATAGAGATCATAGACCAATCGGCTGTTAAACTACGGATCAATGGTAGGTATGATCTAAGAGAAGTTGAACCGTCGGATCACTCTATGTCTAGAACATATCATGACCATCGGATTAGAATATTTACAAATGCATACTAAAGAAACACACTTTTACCTAATGGATATATTACACAAGTTGATTTTAACTAACTCCTAAGTGTCTAAATATCCTAACATCATTTAGGTGTACCTCCATTAGTTGAGGTAAGGAAAACTTTACTTGGTAAAGTATAAATACTATGTGATGTATTACTAACCATGGTCATTCAAGATGGATAAAGATATTAAGTCTCCTATAGAGACTGATCACCTCTAGAGTGAATTACTTTATATTACCACATACTATATGGTCTGTGGTGATATATATGATCATCAGTATGTGTGACAATTGTTATGAGTATAATATGATAAGATTGATAAATATAAATACACATGTGGTCCATGCAATAAATGATAAAGAGATAAGATTTATATATATATATATATATATATATATATATAGAGAGAGAGAGAGAGAGAGAGAGAGAGAGAGAGAGAGAGAATTTCCTAAATATAGCTAAGCATGTGTAATTTCCATGCAGTTCCATGGGTAGGAGGAAATAATGTTGGCTTATGAATTTCCTAGTCAAATCAAATAATTAACTAGGAATATATATATATATATATATATGGAGATCAGTTAAATTAAAGAGGTTATTTGTTATTTTTGTAATATTTAATTTGTATTAAAGTAAATATGAGTTGGAAATGCTAAAAGAGACAATGAGGAAACATAAGGAAAGAAGTCTATCCCTATGATTTGTCACTCAAAAGAGGAAACATGAAGAAAGCAACATAAAGCAAGGCGGAAACAAAAATAAGGAAACTGACAAAAGCAGGAAAAGCATGTCAATTACAAAAGCATGAAAGTTTAGAGAGGGCAGTTTCTAAAAAGGACTAAGCATGTTAGTTAGAAAATTCAGAACAAGAGGCCGCAGTTTCCAATGGAGGAAAAGCAAGGCAATTGTCAAGTCAGGAAAGATGGGAAGACAAAGCAAGAAAGCTCCTAATTCCTTCACGAGGATGAATTGGGAAAGGGAAGTGGGCCACCTATTGAGTCAGTTCGACCTTGAAGCCTAATTATTCTATAAAACAATGATATCACATCACTATCACAACTTTTGGTCATTCTAATTTTGTCTTGAGAGCTTTGCTACTTAGTGGTTGAGAGATGTGCCTCAACTAAGCTTTGGGTGATGTGCCCCTTAGAAATTGTGTTCCATCTTTGTTCATGAATTTGGTTTTTCCATAAATGGAGTCATATTGTAGCTCTTGAAGTCATCCTAAAGTCAATTTGAATCCCCTTGCAGATCTGGAGAGCCTCCCATTCGAATCTTGAAGTGATAACTAAGATCCCTTTCTTGTTTGAGCATTGTAGTTGGAGTTATGAGTGGGAATTAGTGAATTTCAGCCATTAATTATAGTGTTTCAGTTGGATCTATCAGATTCATAAGTTCCCCGACTCTTGAATACATCTGAGGGTTTGAATCTCCAAGTTTTGCAATGATTGTAGCTTCCCAAGGCATTGTATTAATGCATATTTCTAAATAAGGATCCGTAAGCCATTTCAGAGAGTTATTTAAACTTCCCATGGATTTTATTGATGTTAATATTATTCTCTGAAATTTTCATAACAATCTAAATCAATATGAATGAATTTTACACTGTTTAATCCAACCTTGTCTAGATTTGCACCTAGAATTGACTAGTTTTACTGTATGATGCATAATTCAACCTATATATCACTAAATTCACTCATTATTTTTTTGATATGTTCTTAACATGTTTATATAAGGATCCAATGTCTAAAATAGAGAATTCGTAGCCTCCAACTATTTGGGAAATCTAGAAGATGAAACTAGTTAGTTGTCCTAAGATTTAGTTTTACTAATGCGACATTTAGAATCCTTTTTTATTGTTTATGTTATGTAAATATGTGCAATTAATTATACATATATCCATAACATAGTACTAAGTTCTAATCCCTAAGCCTCATTATAACCACTGGTTTATAGGTGACTGTATTGTAAGGGTTTTAGTAGGCATATGTTGCGACTCCTAGGAGCCTGGTAGTAGAATTCAGCTTGGATGATGTTTGAAACCTAAAAATTGTTATTAAGAACCTGAACAATCAAGACCCTTCCTATTATCACTATTTCATTTTTGCGAGAATTGGTATTATTGCCGTATAAATTTAAAGATTTCATTAGTGGTTTGGTAGCTCCGAGGCTTGGCTCATTTGATAATTCATTAAAGTTTTTCCAGGTTTTTGCAAGCAAAGGAATTTCTTATTTGGGAAAAAATATATAAATTTGGTGAACAAATGATGTTTCAAAAACCATTCTGCTTGAGGTTTTCTTATTATAAAAGATATAAAATTTTGACTTTCCAAGTCAATTTTGTGTTTTCGAGCTATTACGGGGATAAAATTTATTTTAATTTTTTTTTATTGGGCCAAGCCCAAATTTCAAGTTTGAGCTCAACACCTAGAGCCATATTATCTATCAAGAAACCGAGAATTTCACCATGTATCGAATCACAAGTCAAGCTTAAGCCCAAGGCGCTAAGTACCAAGTCACATGGAGGACGAGCCCGCAAGAAGCACCCTGTTTGCTCAACGCGTCGATATAAGATGAAATCATTGGTGCATATAAAAAATTGTAAAAGGGATATTTACCACAAAACTTAAAAAATATATGCGAGAGATAAATAAAAGGGATAAAATGCAAACCCTGATATACTCTCAAGCCACGTAGAGTGCGCAGGAGAGGCCGCATGCATGCTTTCACATGAAATATGGAAGAGGCAAGGGAGCATGGGATTTTTTTGGAATCCGTGTGCAAGGAACAATTGGGATTTTACTCAAGGATTTTCCAACATATGCAGGATCATTGGAACACCTGTAATAGCATTTATTTACTAGCACAAAGTGGGAATGCAATTGTTCTTGAAAGAATGCGGCGAGGTTACACACAAAAATCTTATCTGGATCTTGTAGAAAGAATACAACATATTATTCTTGATGTTGGCTTAAGCAGGGACTTTATTTGTCAATTTTGTGGTGAAACAGAAGAGGACCATGCTGATACATTGAGCCTCATTAAGTCCGTAGGTTATGATATGGCTTACTTGTTTGCCTACATCCTGCAGCATAAAACACATGCTCATCGAAACTACGTAGATGATATCTCGACAAAGGGAATGCTTTCTATATAAAATTCTTTAAATGAAAAAGAAAGAAGGGATTTTGAGATGGCATACAGTGCTTCATTTTACCCTAGCATGGGAATTTTGTATGAGTGCTACGAGGATGTAGCTTCTGACAATGAGATTTAGAGTGTTGTTTTAGCAAGGTGTCGATTTGTTGAGAAGGACGAGCTCCCAACATTTCCCATTGGTAAAATTGATCAAACACAGATGTGAAAAGTTGGTGAATGGGTTCATGCAGTCTATCCTCCTGGTGATTTGGGTTTCCTTTATCCATTTATTGTTGGTTTTTATGTGGCATTGATAATGGCACGGATTGATATCTTGAAGAAGAAGGGCCATTCATACTTTGAGATTATTATGAGAGTGTTATTGAAGCTGTGGAATCCTTAAATCCTGTCATGCATGCTTAGGTTATTTCCTTCATGGCAGATAATTTCTCAACAACAATATGGACCGGGTCAAAGAAATGGTCCCCTTAGTTTAATTATATTTTCACTCAACATGATTTGTGGCTATTAATGTGGATTCATCCATTAACATAGATCTCATAAGTAAATTCCTTTTTGACCTTGTGCACAATGCTATATAAGTTCGTGCAAAATAGAAAATGGAATGATGGTTTAGATTAAAATCCCAACAAGATCAATGGTTTAAAAAACATTATGGTAGGAAAAATGCCGTTAGGATAAAATTCAAAGGGCATAATAGAATTTCTTGTCGACTTATAGATCTAAACACATGTTTATACACTATTATTTCATAAGAAAGATCAATGCCTTAAAATCATTCCACCGACAAAAATGGTGTGAGGTTAATGTTGAAAGGGAAGAGCGGAATCCGATTTCGCTAATTGAAAAAGAGGTGATTGAAACCACTTTCTAAGGTAGCGGAAATCACTTATGCAGTTGGCGATGGGAATATATGCGAAATTTGGGAAATTCTATCATCATTCATACATCAATAGTGTAGGCAATATCTTTCAATTCTTCTAGAAATAGAATGGTATCTTGCAGTGAGGACTTAACATGACATTGCTGCAACACCCTTTTATGACTCTATCGATTTTCCAATCTTCATTAGTGAGGTTTTTGCAAGGATCCTTGGGAATTAGACTGCGAATTTTCCAGAAAGGAATCGGTTACATGTTGGTGATGGGTGCGATCGAGGTTGAAAAGGTTGCTAAAGGGTCTTCATGTCGAAATTTCTCATATCAGACATAGTTATCAAATTGAGGTTTTGACTGATAGGCCTTTGGAGGTTTTAAGTTTTGATAGAAACAGGGAGGGTCTCTCTATTGATGATTAATTCCAGTAATCGAAGCCAATAATAATGAGGAAAATTGATACGTTCACATTGAAATTTTCCATATTCAAATGACCAAGATTTAGCTACCTGTTGAACTCAACTTCATAGAACATGTGATAGGGAAAGTGATATTCATGGATAGAGCTGTTTTTTCAAGTAGGTTTGATATTGATAGTATTAATATGTATCTATCTTCCAATGAGAGATCTAGTGGGAAGAATAAAGGTGGCTTGTCAAAAGCATTTGGGAAGGTTTTATATCCATAGATACATACAATGTTTTTCTGTTTGCCAACATTTTCTACAAGGGAAATAGTTTTCAATGTTCAACCACCATTATCTTAAGTTTAAAGTATTTGTGAGCTCAAAGAACATATATTATAGCACCTTACTTGGATGGAATAGCGGGAAGGTCGCTTATTCTTATACAGAATGCTATGTTAACAAAGGCCACAGAAACTCCAGCCAAATGTTCTATGCCAGGCCGATGGGATGTATTAATATGGTTTGAATAGTTGTTGCAAAATACAAGTTTGACATGATGTTAAAGAGGCGTGCACCGAGAGATGAAAAAAATATATTGGGCATATTGTCACAATGGTTTTGAACTTATTTCACGATTTGCGTGTGCAATTTCGTTGGGTTGTTGGATTCCAATGGGAAGGATTTGCTTCTGACATCAGTCTATAACGGAGAATCTTTACAGGCCTGTACTAGTGCATAACACTATGTTTCAACATTAATCCTTCGTATTGAAAGAGAGGAAGAAGAGTTTGTCTTTGTTGACATTACTCAAAGGCCAATTCCCTCTCTACTATGCAATTTTAGTGTTCCCGTGTGTCTTGTTTCAGGTATAACTGTTGGGGCACACACCTTAACGGTCCCTATTTTTGGTAACTCCGCGGTTTTGTGGAAGTTGTAAGCGGAGTTATGACTCAAAATAGTCTTAGGGGTGTCAGGGTTGAGTCAAAGTCCTATTTTTGTAATAAACCCATGGTTTAAGTCCAGGGTTTAGGGTTTGGGGTGCCCATGGTTTAAGCCCATGGTTTTGTAATATGGGCGCTGTATAAATATGAACTCTTGTAAAGAAGTGAGGTTAGGCTTTTTGTGTAAGATGAATTGATGCGAAGCTAAGGCTATTTTGTAAGAAAAGGTCAAGTCCCAGCTGTGTGCGTGGACGACCTCTGCAGCTGTGTGCGTAGAGGGTTTTTGGGTGATTAAGGAAATCTGCAGCTGTGTGCATAGAGGCCTGCAGCTGTGTGCGCGGCTTTGAGGACTTGAAGAGATCTGCAGCTGAGTGCGCAGATCAAAATTGTGGTTTTTGTAGAAAATTGAATAAAACACAGTTTTGTTGACGTAACCCCTACACTGGGGGTGAACCACGTTATATCTTGTGTCGTGGTTCTGTGTGCTGTTTCTATTGTGTTCTTTCATGCATTAATATCTATATATCTGATAAGTAAAGATCACTGCTAGTTAATAACTTCGCTGTGAATTCCCAGTAAAAGGTTGTGCAAGGAACTGTTTGTTTATCTAACTGCGAAGCTAAATAAGTGAATGTTAAGCTCTGTGATTTATATTTATAATCTATTAAAAGATAAAGGTACAGTAATATCCCTCTTCTGCTTGCGGAAACCTGGTTCTGCGGCACCCCATAGCTGTTTTGGGTGAGACTGCAACCTGTTCGCAGGTTGTTGTCGAAAGGGCCAACACTGTGGGTCTTTTGTTGGTGCGAAGTTAAAGGTATAAAACCCGGGTCTGCCCTATTGCCCAACAGATTGGTTCCGTTGCCGGTTGAACTCAGTATCTGCTCAAGAGGGGTTTACGTCGTACCTCGAGGGCTCTGTTCTGGAGACCCTCTGTGAAGGAAATCGGTGATTGGCTTGACGAGACTTATCTGAAATTCGCCGCGCAAGAGAACAAAGATCCGCGTCGTAGTGCAAACGACTTTTTACAAAGGTATGTTTTTTGTGATGTTTATGAGATTTTCTTTGGTAGTATCCACAGATGAAGATCAGGATGTGTTGGACCATATCTACAATATATATTAAGGCCCTACAATATACACATCCTGATAGTGTACTACAATATATGTGATGATGACAATGTATATATTAAGGCCCATGCTTTACAAAGTAGAAATCATTATCCGTGATATTGAATGGGTTATATTTGATGAAGTACACTATGTAAATGATGTTGAGCGAGGAGTTGTTTGGAAGGAGGTTATCAGACTCAACAACTAAAGGATAAAGGGTAGTTACAGGTGGCAGAGTATCATATATCAATTAAAGGAGTGGGACATCTAGAGGCAGATGGAAGAATCAAGAGCATCTTTAGCCATTCAAAACATGTCAAAGCAACAATTCCATATTTCTAGTTAATTACTGTCAAACTGATGCCTAGAATGTAGTAATTAGTTATATAGCTATCATCATTTTAGTAGTAGTTTTTATTTTTAGAATGGGAAGTTAGGATGACTCAAACCTTTTCAGAAGGCTGGGTATTCATATTTTTTCTATATAAGCATATGTAAGACGCATAAAAAGGGTTCGACTCTCATTGGAAGAGGGAACGCTTTCACTGTAACTGTTGGGTAATGTTTTAATTTCTGAATATCAATAAAGTTGCAGAGAGGAAATTTTGTAAACTTTTCAAGGCAGATATTCTTGTGTCGTTGTTTTCTTAGTAAGTAACTTTATTATGTGACTGTATTTCCAGCTTCCACCCCATTATGTATTTTTCTTTCATGTTTAAGTGAGAGTAATGTGAACTAGAATTCATCCTTGATGCTCTAGTTTATCATACTCAAACATTTTAAATATTTTCTTCTAAAATTATTACATAATTCATCCTTATTAGATGCTCTGCTTTAATGGACTGTATTCTTTAATCTACTACCATCTTGCAATGCTTTAATGTCTGAGGAAATGGTGTTTACCCTGCCTATGTCACTGTTATGTTCAAACCTCAATCTCTTGCAGCTTAAACAAGTAACTTTTTATTGACTCCATTTCCCAATGGTCTCTTTTCAATTTTTCCTTACCAAACCTTTATAAAAAAAACTTGTTCCTATAAGAAATCTGACCTTCTAAGTGTTATTATTGAATATTTTGAGTGTGAAAGCCTTGTGGCTATTGAGAGAGCCCTCTCTGATTGTATAAGGTCAGAATACAGTCTAAAGTATGTTTGTGGTTACCTTGGGGTTTCCTTGATACAAATCAAGGAAAATTCAAGTGCTAACATCTTGGCGCCATTGCCAGGGATTGAAAGTGAAAATTTTCCCTAGGTATGAACGACAGAGTTTCAGATTTGTCTGTTGATGGTGAAAAATGGTCAGACATCAAGTAGGCTGTGCATCTTTCACTTGATGACTCCAACATTGAAGAATCCAGATTTCAGATTTTTTGTGCCGACTCCACTATTTGCAAGATCCATATATCAAAGTTTCCCCGACAACTCCATTTTTGAAAGAAAGTTTATAGGCTCCACTGAAGAATGAGCTCATTCTATAAATATATGGAAAGACATTGTGGAAAAATTAGGTATTCAAGTGTGAGTTTTCTCCAAGATATTTTATCATTTATTGTCAGAAATTTCCTGTCCTTTCCTGAGCTTATCAAAATAATTTTTCACTATTTACTGCATTCAAAACAAGACCATGGATTCACTTATGTATATCTTTATTTACAAATTGAAAATATGTCTCCATCTTGCATACTTAATTATGACCAAGATCTTTCATTCAAGTTACATAACATCAATTATCAGATGTGTGAACGTCATGATACTAAAGTTGATACTTCACTCCTTTTACATAACTCTATTCCTTCTAATATCCAAAACATATATAGACCACTTCGGTTACCTTATGTCCTTCATGATTTTCCTACAAAGCATTATAATTATCTTCCTAGATTTGGTGGGGAATATGATAACCTTACAACTGAGAAGCATCTTCAAGCTTTTGAGCATTTCATCGACCTTTTAGAAATAGAACATGACAATGTTTGTATGAGAGATTTTTCTCAATATTTACAAGGAGATGTTAAAGAATGGTTTAAGCATTTACAACCTAAATCCATCAAGACATGGGAAGAATTTAATGATGTATTTTTGAAGTTATGGGGTAAGATGAGATTAGTAGACCAAATTCTTTCAGAATTTTACTCTATGGAAAGACAAGAAGATGTGACTATGTCAAGTTTCAACAAGAGATTTTTTATTTTTTATTATAAAATGCCTAAAGAGATCCAACCACTTGAAAATGCTGCTAAGTTATATTATGCATCAACTTTCCCTCCAAAACTGTCCTTGCTTCTTTTGGAAAGAAAGTCAGTCACCTTGCAACAAATGTTCGTTGATTCCTTAGAGGTTGAAGATAATCTTAGAATGTCTAAAAAATTATCATATCAAGATAGTGGTGATAAATCAAGGACATATATAATTGACAAGGAATTAGAGTTGGAATAACAACATGAACAGAAACATTTTCTCTGCATTTCAATCCTTCTTATTGTGAGCAAAAAACTTAGAAGAGTGTTATAATGACTTATTTTCTGAAGACTACAATCAACAAGATGTTATCACAAATTCTACTATTGATGGATTTCAAGAAGATTTCAGTTTACCCATATATGATGAATATGAGGATGATTATATGGACAGTTTATCTGAACAATCAGTTAACGACCTCACAATTTTTGGGTCATTTATTAGAAAAAATCAGATTATAGTTCATGATCATAATATTGAAAACAAGGTAAATCGTAAGCGTGTTGAAGGTAATGATTTACCTTTGTGTTTTTCTTCATTTGAATTGTTGATAAAGGGATCTAGAGTCACTAATAAAACACATGAATATGAGATTATGGAGAATTTCATAGAGTTTCTAGAAATGGATAATGAGATATGCCAACAACAATGTTTACAAGACCCTTATGTTTGGAGTCAGGCACTTGCTCCAGAAGAATGGGACAAGGATTATGATATACAAAGCCCTATTTGCTTATACAAAGCTCAAAGTTCACATGAAGATCTACAAAAACATACAAAGCCCTATTTGCTTATAGACGATGAGAAAATTGAGCAGTCCACCACCATTCCACTTCAATGCAAATAGTCCCAGCATATGGAAAAACCGACATTCTGTAATGAGGAATTAAGTCATCAAGAGAAGGATCAAGAATCAGAATTGTTTGATGTTCAAAGAGATGCTCTCCATTTTTGAAAGTTGGTTGTTACATCTGGAGATTTTCAAGAATGTAAAGAACATGGAAAGTCACCAACAAAGGAAGTTTATATTGTTTTTAAAGATTATGGATTCTGGTTTTTCCATGAGTTGTCATCTCTTATATCGATTTGTCTGCTAAATGAAGTTTTGAGCAGAGCCCAAGAGATAAGCCATTTGCTTGACTAGATTCATTGGAGTGTCTTTTTCAACAGGTTTCAGTATTAGCATTTAGATTAGTTTTCAACAATTGGTTTTAGTTTGTTTTTGGTTGTAGAGTGGGATTGCTTGAAATATGGATTTAACTGATGGTCACATGTCAGAGAAGGTTGAGGGTTTTAGGAAAGATTGGGAGCAGCCCAATGGATCAGGCACATGTTTGCAGGTTCTTTGCTACCTCGCAAGGAGGATAGCATCCCCAGTTGGAGCCAACTGTTAGCACTATTTTATTTTTGCGGGAATTGGTGTTATCGCCGTATAAATTTCAAGATTAGCACTATTTTATTTTCGTGGGAATTGGTGTTATCGCTGTATAAATTTCAAGATTTTATTGGTGGTTTGGTAGCTCCAAGGCTTGGATCATTTGATAATTCATCAAGCAAAAATATCTAAATTTGACTTCCCAAGTGAATTTTGTGTTTTCAAGCTATTATGGGGCTAAAGTTTATTTAGGCCCTAAGATTTCATTGGTGGTTTGGTAGCTCTGAGGCTTGGATCATTTGATAATTCATTAAGCAAAAGTTTGGATCATTTGATAATTCATTGGGCAAAAGTATGGTGGTTTGGTAGCTCTGAGGCTTGGATCATTTGATAATTCATTAAGCAAAAGTATGGTAGTTTGGTAGCTCCGAGGCTTGGATCATTTGATAATTCATTAAGCTACAAACATGAGGCTTGGATCATTTGATAATTCATTAAGCAAAAGTATGGTAGTTTGGTAGCTCCGAGGCTTAAGCAAAAGTATGGTAGTTTGGTAGCTCCGAGGCTTGGATCATTTGATAATTCATTAAGCTAAAAACATGAGGCTTGGATCAAAAAAAATTAAATTTGAGTTCCCAAGCCAATTTTGTGTTTATTTATGTTTTCGGCCCATTATAACCCATATTCCAAGTTCAATCTCAACATCGAAAGCAAGCCATATTGTGGCAATCAAACAACCGATAACTCCACCAAGTGTAAGCACCAAGTCACATGGGGAAAGAACTAACAAGAAGCACCCTGTTTGCTCAACGCACCGGTAGTAAATGAAATCATTGGCGAATATAAACAATTGTAATGTTTCTGACCTAGTGCATGTGGGATATTTACAACAAAATAAAAAAAAATATGTGAGAGATAAATAAAAGGGATAAAATGCAAACACCGATATACTCTCAAGCCACCTAAAGTAGCAGGAGAGGCCACATGCATGCTTTCACATGAAAGATGGTAGAGGCAAGGGAGCATGGGATTTTGTTGCGAGCTGTGTGCAGGGAACACTTCGGCTTTTATTCAAGGCTTTTCCAACATACGCAATATCGTTGGAACATTTGTAAAATCATATGCAATATCGTTGGAACATTTGTAAAAGCATTTATTTACTAGCACAGAGTGGGAGTACAATTGTTCTTGAAAGAATGCGGCGAGGTTACACACAAAAATCTTATCTGGATCTTGTAGAAAGAATAGAGAATATTATTCTTGATGTTGGCTTAAGCAGTGACTTTATTTGTCGATTTTGTGGTGAAACAGAAGAGGACCATGCTGATACATAGCCTCATTAAGTCCGTAGTTTACGATATGGCTTACTTGTTTGCCTACAGCCTGCGGGAGAAAACACATGCTCATCGAAACTATGTAGATGATATCTCGACAAAGGGAATGCTTTCTATATACAATTCTTTAAATGAAGAAGAAAAAAGGGATTTTGAGATGGCATACAATGCTTCATTTTACCCTAGAATGAGAATTTTGTACGAGTGCTACAAGGATTTAGCTTCTGACAATTAGATTCAGAGTGTTGTTTTAGCAGGGAGTTGGTTTGTTGAGAAGGACGGGATCCCATCATTTCCCATTGGTAAAATTGATCAAACACGGACGTGAAAAGTTGGTGAATGGGTTCGTGCAGTCCGTCCTCCTGGTGATTTGGGTTTCCTTTATCCATTTACTCTCGGTGTTTATGTGGCATTGATAATGATGCAGATAGAGATCTTGAAGAAGAAGGGCCATTCATAGTCTGAGCTTATTACGAGAGTGTTATTAAAGTCATGGAATCCTTAAACCCTGTCATGCATGCTCAGGGTGTTTCCTTCATGGCTGATAATTGTTCAACAACAACACGGCTTCGGTCAAAGAAATGGTCCCCTCGATTTAATTATATTTTAACTCAACAAGATTTGTGTCTATTAATGTGGGTTCATCCATTAACCGAGATCTCGTAAGCAGGGATCAAGATTGAAGGGCTGGTCTTAATTTCATAGAGAAGGTTATATATTCATGCAGCCCTTCATTGATGAAGGGCTTTCAAAAAGCTTACATTTCAAATGACAGTAATAAATTAATTGTACATTTCATTTACTTGATGACAAAAATTAAAAACAAAAAATTAAATTGCAAAATGGGATTTGTCATTTTAATGGGATTTGTAAAATTGCACAAGTGAATGTATATCACTGCCTACATTGTGTTCAATCTATTTGGTTGGGGAATAAGTCTACAATTGCTCAGACGCTTTAAGATTTATAATAAAAAAGGAACTCAGAACAGATGGTCAAGCCGGATAGTACAATCTATGGCTGTAAATTCGGAAGTATGGATTGAGGATGAAAAAACGTGCTCACTTAAGAGACCATTCTTGATGGCGTTGAAGGAATTCAAAACAAGAGGCAGCCTATGCTAGAACTCCGAAGCTTCAGTCATAAAATAAAATCTATAGAGGAAGCAGAAGCAACCAAAGCTGAATGTTTTGAGATTACTGAGAAATTGATAAAGTATCGAAAAGATGCAGACCTGAAGAATAAACAATGGAGGTTTTTGCACAGTCATCATCTGAAAGTTTCACAAGGCCAATTCAGAGAATTATCCTTTGACAAATATAAAACTAAAGTCTTCAAAAAGTAATAGGCTGTCAACTAATGAACTTGTGCTTGAATGCATGTACATCTCCGCCTTACAGTAACAGGAAAGGCAAATTTATATAAAATTACCTTGGCTGCCGGAGTTGGCCAATGAATCTAACGAGTTCTTCCTCCGCCGTTCATTGTATCCCGCCAACCTTCTCCTGCAACTTCTCTCTGCGTCGTCAAATTCTGCTATGCCATGGAATCTAGATAGGGACCACAACACCCAATTATTCACGTGTATTATCAAATTATATACTTAGTATGTATGGATCCATGTTGACCTACTCATAAAAAAAACAGTGCGGTGCAACCGTCTCCTGGTTAGTTACCTGCTACACTGCTGACAGAAGCGTTGCTCGGTACCAAGAGCAATGATTTTGGGGGCTTTGGAGTGCATTTCACAGACTTTATGTCTCTTGTGATATTCTTTTGCATTTGCCAACACTACGTTGCATCCTTCCACTTGACAATGGGGGAGGTTGCACGGTCTTATAAACGCAATCGCCAGTGCTATTACCAGTGATTGGATTAATTACCTTAGCCGGATTCGCAGTCTCCAAAATGCTGCCGCTTTCCTAGCTTAATGCACGTTAAGGAATCCCTTGAACATCCTTGATGACATTAATGTTATCTCTCATGGGACCCTCGTTAGCACTCTGTTAATTGTCATTCCTCCAGAGTCCCACCCAAGCCAACTACCACCATATTTCTCTGACCAGAATGGCTATACTCGGAACCCCCAAGAAAATTACCACCATTTGCAACCCCTTCTACAAGCCAACCCTTCAATAATCCGTTGCCTTCGCTTTTCACAGAACCCTCAGCCAAAGGATTCTGATGAATCTTGACATCCAGAGGAAACTGTGTCTTATGATTGCCTGAAAAACTACCGTCGTTGATGACTTCGGTAAAATTACCAGCAGCCATGAGAGGCTCAGACAGGGGCGAGGACTCATGAACCATGTTCGTCCCACGGAATAACTCCTTCCCAATATTATAACCCTCTTCTGAACAAACCCATTCAGCCATGGGTAATCTCTCATACCTATCCCCGGTCTTACTGTAAAGCCCTGTGCAACCTTCCCAGTCCCAAGGACTCTTTAAATGCCAATCCGGCATCTTAGAGGGCCAGCATAGAGAGCTCGTGTATAAATAAGCATCCTTATATTACGAGCTCAATTGATTACTAGATATGACTGGAATAGTTCATATAAGCCATAACAAGGTAAGTTGTATAACTAGTATTCCCAATGATCATGGTTGCTGCTGTTGTTACCACCATGATTTGCCATGGAATTTGAGTCCATATTCTGAAAAATGACTTCTTCTTCACAAGATCAAAACTAATCCAAGGAAAAATACAGATACACTTTCAGGCTCTTTTCACACGATGAATATTACCAAATCCAGCTATCCCATATTTGCTTCGATTTCCAAATCCAGGATGATTAAAATACTAACCTTGTTGTCTGAACAAAACTTCCATAAGAGCAATACTCCCCAGAGCCTCGTCCAACAGACCAGCATCAGAGAGCCCCTGAATCAAACTGATGTAGGTAAAAATAGGTAAAAACATCTGGGGCCATCCCTTCTCAACCATGAGAATCTGCATTTCTATGGAAAAATCGAGCTCGCCCATTTTAAAGAGCCCATCAATCAAAGAAATGTAGATGACAACATCGAGCTCGCAAACTATGGCCACCATCTCGTTCACAAGAACAACAACTTCAGTAAATCTACCCTGCTGACAGAGCCCGTGTAAGTGGCGTTATTGGGAAGGCAGCCACTGATAATCATCTCTTCCAGGAATTCAATTGACAATGCCGCGCAGGATCGCATTGGATCTTCTCATTTAATATGATATGAAATATCTTGGAGGCTGGTACAGGTCGAAATCACAAAAATTGTGATGGGCAATTTTTATCTTAGCCCTTCTGGTGTAATTTTAATTTAAAAGCTCCATTTTGTATTAAAATGACAAAAAATAAAAAACCCATTTTAAATGACGGCAAATTTTAAATTCCCCTTCACTGACGGCCTAGGAGCCCTTTGACGGGCACTGACGGCTTGAATTTTGATCCCTCTCGTAAGTAACTTCCTTTCTTACCGTGTGCACAATGCTATAGAAGTTTGTGCAAAACGAAAAATGGATCGATGGTTTAGATTAAAATCCCAACAACATAAACGGTTTAAAAAACATTCCGCTGGGAAAAATGCCGTGAGGATAACATTCAAAGGGCATAGCAGAATTTCGCACCGGCTTATAGATCTAAAAACGTGTTTATACAATATTATTTCATAAGCAAGATCAAAGACTTAAAATCATTCCGTCGACAAAAATGGTGTGAGGTTAATGTTGAAAGGACAGAGAGGAATCCGATTTCGCTAATTGAAAAAGCGGTGAATGAAACCACTTTCTAAGGTAGAGGAAACAACTTATGCAGTTGGCGATGAAAATATATGCGAAATTCGGGCAATTCTATCAGCGGTCATACATCAATAGTGTAGGCAATATCTTTCAATTCTTTTGGAGATAGAATGGCCTCTTGTAGTGAGGACTTAACATGGCATTGTTGCAGCGCCCTTTTATGACGTTGTCGATTTTACAATATTCATTCGTGAGGTTTTTACAAGGATCCTCGGGAATTATACTGCGAATTTTCCATAAAGGGCTCAGTTGGTGACGGGTGCGATCTAGGTTGAAAAGGTGGCTAAAGGGTCTTCGTGTCCAAATTACTCATATCATGCATAGTTATCAAATTGAGGGTTTGACTGATAGGCCTTTGGAGGTTTTAAGTTTGGATAGCAACGTCGTGGGTCTCTCTGTTGATGATTACTTTTAGCAATCGAAGCCGATAATAATGATCTGTTCCCATTGAACTTTGTCATTCTCAAATGTACAAGCTTTAGCTACCTGATGAACGTAGCTTCATAGAACATGAGACGAGGAAAGCGATATTTATGGATAGAGCCGGTGTTTCAAGTAGGTTTGATACTGATGGAATTAATATGTCTCTATCTTCCAATGGGAGATCTAGTGGGCAACATAAAGGTGGCTTTTCAAAAGCTTTTGGGAAGGTTTTTATATCCAGAGATACATACCACATTGTTTTGTTTGCCAACATTTGCTAGAAGGGCAATAGTTTTCAATGTTTAGCCACCATTATCTTAAGTTTCAAGTATTTGTGAGCTCAGAGTACATATATGATATATTATAGCGCCTTACTTGGATGGAATAGTGGGAAGGCCGCTTATTCTTATACAGAATGCTATGTTAACAAAGGCCACAGAAACTCCAACCAAATGTTTTGTGTCAGGCCGATGGAATGTATTAATATGGTTTGAATAATTGTTGGAAAAGCCAAGTTCGACATGATGTTAAAAGAGGTGTGCACCGAAGAGATGAAAAAAATATTGGGCATATTGTCACAATGGTTTTGAACTTATTTCACAATTTGCGTGCGTGAGTTCGTGGGGTTGTTGGGTTCCAATGGGAAGGATCTGCTTCTGACATCAGTATATAATGGAGAATCCCTGCAGGCCTGTACTAGTGCAGAACACTATGTTTCAACAGTAATCCTCCGTATTGAAAGGGAGGAAGAAGAGTTTTTCTTTGTTGACATTCCTGAAAGGCCAATTCCCTCTCTACTAAATTTTAGTGTTCCCGTGCGTCTTGTTTCAGCTATAACTGATGGTGATTTGTATTTTCTCCTTGTACACGATTCAGACAAAGTTTAATCTATGGATAATGAGCTGGTTGGTTATATTTTGCAAAAGTTAACATTACAGTCCAAGTTTCTTGGGGGCAGCCGAAGGTTTAAATCTTGATTTTTTCTGGAAATTGAAGCCAATGCGACAAATACAGGGCTTGTATTAGAATTGAATGTGGTTGATACGCCAGGTCTCTTTAGCCCTACGATTAATCCATATTTCCTGGGCAAAGAAATTGGTAAATGTATTGACCTTGCAAAGAATGGTGTCCATGAAGTTCTTTTTGTTCTTTCTATTGAAAATCGATTTACTCCAAAAGAAGCAGATGCTTTAGAGAGCTTGCAAATGCTGTTTGGAGAGAAAATTCTCAATTATATGTTTGTCATATTTACTGGTGATGTGAGATTGTGGCCAGAAGCCTCTTGCCTTATTATGGAAACATATACATTAAGGTCCATGCTTTGCAAAGGATCAAGCATTATCTGTAATATTGAATGGGTTATATTTGATGAAGCATTATCTGTAATATTGAATGGGTTATATTTGATGAAGTACACTATGTAAATGATATTGAGGGAGGATTTATTTGGAAGGAGGTTATCACACTCAGTAGTTAAAGGATAAAGAGCGGATAAAGAGCAGTTACAGGTGGCAGAGTATAATATATCAATTAAAGGAGTGGGACAATTAGAGGCAACTCACAACATCAAGAGCATATTAAAGCATTCAAAACATGTCAAAGCAATAGTTGCACATTTCTAGTTAATTAGTGTCAAACTGATGCCTATAATATAGTAATTAGTTATACAACTCTCAACATTTTAGTAGTAGTTTTTAATTTTAGAATGGGAATTTAGGATGAATCAGACCTTTTTGGGAGGCTGGGTAGTCATATTTTTTCTATATAAAATGAGCAATACGAAGAGTACTACAAACAATAGGAAGAATAATAAATACTCTATGTTGATGGAGGCATACCAAGAGATGAATATGTTGACTTCTATATCCAAGCATACATAGAATAAATCAAGGTTGAACCTTCAATCGTTAAGAAATACTCGACAAAGGTGATAGAAGCATGTTAAAACATGCCTTGCTGCTACCATGAGTAACTAGCTTTGGGTAAGGAGATTTTTGCAAACATTTATTTCAAAGAATATATTTATTGCAAGTATGGATTCTATCCCAAGAATGTTGAAAAGAATTCTTTCAAGAGAAACAAATCATCTATAGAGGAACCAATTGGTTCCACCTCTCTGAGTAATGAAGAAGAAGAAGGAACCAAAGGTAAAGATTCATGAAATCCATCTACGTCTTAAAGCATTATGAGATTGTTTGGTTTTTATTCAAACATAGCTTATAAAATTTGTGACATGAGTACCATTCAAGAGAGATAAGTTTCATCAGGTTTCTTGGAGAATAAAGAGCCACTAACAAACCATCCTTCAAAGGAGAAGAGCATAAACCTTCCAAAGGAAGAACCATGTAGCGCTTCTAATGAAAGCATTGATGAGGAGGAAGGAGAAGGGTGTTCTTGTATGAATAATTTGGATGGTAAGGATGAAGAGGATATCCAAAGGTTTCATCCCTTGGAAGACTACCATCTTGAGGAGGATCCTCTTTGTGAGCCACACCATTTGGGTGGATCACTAAAGGAGAGTGAAGAAAAGATCATAGCACCCAAGGATATTTTTGTTGATGCCAATTCTTTGGTACCAAGATATTTTTGGAGAGATTCAGGAGGAGAGTTGGAAGGATAATATTTCTTGGAGGATTTGGAAACTATTAAGGAAGCAATAGACAAGATGAAGGAAATCTACATGAACCTGCTATCAGATAGAAATCATCTTCTTGAATTGACTAATATTTACCATCATGCACTCAGAAAGGAGGAAGATGTAATAGAAGAAAGGCTTGGTAGAAAATTAGAGCCTGCATATGATTCTTTGGAAAACACTGAAATATCCCTTAAGGAGTCAAAGTTGCATATCTCTCAACTTCAAAAGGAGTTGAATGTACCACACCTTTCATATTGCATAGAAGGAATTTTTTTGGGTATAATGGAGGAATCTCATGTGGAGGATGAACACGAGAACAACTCATATTTGCAAGTGTTGGTGAAGGAAGATACCATTGAATATATTAGACAAACACTTGTCTCATTCCAGAAGTACATTCAAGAGGATGTGCCATTTGGATATGCAAGCAAATACACTTATTTTTCCAAGGATTAGATAAGTGAGTACATAGTGGAGATTGAGACCCAAGGATGCACAAGTCTTGCTTGCAACTGTAAATAAATTTTCTTGAGGCATGCTTTGGAAGAAGGACCCCATGATATTCCTATGTGGAAAGGAGCTTTCACTTCAGAGGATGTGGCTGATCATATCCGATATATATTAGAAAAAAAAAGTGCTAATTCATCCATTGAATGGGTGGATAGATGCATCATTGAAATGAATACTTTGGGAGGTAAAATTTTCTTTGTTTATGCAATGAAGTTTTTGTTCTACCTGACATTGCTTTGACATGTGCGCAACAACAAAGAAATATTGTGTAGCCATCATACATATCCTATCCTCATGCCTCCATGGATTGGGTGTACCACTATATCGCAGATTTTGAATCTCCCAGTAAGAAAAGTCCAACTTGAATTCATGACAGGTTGAAGACATCTGTGCATGCAAGAAGAAAAACGACACAAGGTGAGATCCAAGCACTTTCAGATCCATTGATAAGAAGGTTGGATGGAATGCTGCAAAAACAATGGGATCCAAGAATTCCATACAATAAAAATTTGTTATTCATGGTATTAAAGAATGAGAGTATGCAACATGATTAGTGGGATCCAGGAGGGAAAACCACCTTTCACTTGCAGGAGTCTGTCGATGTGGAACAATGGTTTAGTTTCCTATGTGGAAAAATAATTGGTGGATGAACTCATTGGTTTCTTAAGTGGAGGATTAAGAGCCTTCCCAAGAATCTTTCCTTTGACATTAGGCAGTGTAGCGAGGGGAGCAGGAGACACTTCCCCATTTTGAGATTCACTTGGGACCCAGGACTCATTCTTGGTATCCATTATTCCAACTAGGAATTGCACATGGAACTATGGGGAACATAGACAAATATCAAGAAGAATGAGATGCATAAGGTTGAGTACCTCCTAAAAAGTCATTTCCAACCTCATCATCATCAACACGTTCATGTGGAAGAATAATTTCTGCAAGAAGCATTTTCTGGTGTTCGATGTTCCTACTTGGAACTTTTACACTTGAGCATTGAATTGATTGATGCACCTATGACTTCACTTTCTTACATGAGTATATAATACATAAAAAACTTGGGTAAGATTGTGTTCGTTCCCTTTAACTACATTTTGGTTCATGGTAGGATGATGCGGAATCACTCTCTTGTTTTGGAATCTGTTCCATGCAATCGGGTAGATAAATCATTGCATATCAGTTTGTTTGAGTATGAAATTGGAAGGATAAATATTTTGCATTTTGATACTAGGATTAAGAATGGAAATATAGATGTATCATGTAGAGTGTACTTTTATTTCATAACACATGTGTCTGCCCAAGTATAGAAAGGGGTCTCCAAGAGTATTCCATAAGTGTTCACTTCCCTATGCATGCTTAAAGAGAACGTTTCCAAGGAGGGCATATAAATGTTGATAGTGGGTAGAAGATATGCCAAGAATTTGCAACCACATCAAATAGATTTATCAATCAAAGCCATGGAGGTGAAGAAGGAACAAGTTTTGACTAAGATCCAACATTGCTTAAGAAAGAGCAAGTTTGAAATTGATATTGACTACATTGGTTCAAGGTAATTTTTTACTCATAAAGGGATCATGGTATGGTAGCAAGAGAGGATTTCATGTAAATCATGGGATGCCTTGAAGTATGAAAAGTGGTGCAACACTTGTCAATGGTGTAAAGGAACATTATTTGGGATTGTCTTGTAATCATTATCATTCATGATTTGATGGTGAATGATGTCTGGTGAAATCCTATCAAGGAGGTCATCTAATAAGGGGGTAAAAGTCCTAATGGTGTACGCAACAACTTGCAAATGTCTGTGGAAAAAAAGTGTACAAAGGATTTCTCATCTGTGATTTTCAATTGCTCGAGGACAAGCAATTTTGGGAGGGAGGACTGTAATGCCCCCAAATTTTGGAATTAGGTTGATACCCATGTAGTTCCATGGGTAGGAGGAAATAATGTTGGCCTATAAATTTCCTATTCAAAGCAATTAATTAGCTAGGAATATTTTTTTATTATAGTTGCGGCAATAAATTAAATTAAAGAGGTTATTTATTATTTTTGTAATATTTAATTTGTATTAAATTAAATATGAGTTGGACATGCTAAAAGAGGACATGAGGGAGCATAAGGAAAGAAGGTTAGACCTATGAGTTGTCACTCAAAATAGGAAACCGAAAGAAAGCATCATAAAGCAAGGTGGCAACAAAAATAAAAAAACTGACAAAAGCAGGAAAAACATGTCAGTTAGAAAAGAAAGAAAGTTTAAGAGGGAATTTTATAAAAAGGACTAAGGCATGTTAGTCAGAAAAGCAGGAACAAGAGGGCGCAATTTCCAAGGGAGGAAAAGCATGACAATTGGCAAGTCAGGAAAGCTAGGAAGACAAAGCAAGAAAGTTCCTAATTCCTTCACAGGGGAGCATTAAGCAAGGCAAGTGGGCCACCTATTGATCCAATTCGACCTTGAAGCCTAATTATTCTATAAAATAATGATAGAAAATCACTATCACAACTTTTGGTGATTGTAATTTTGTCTTGAGAGCTTTGTTACTCAGTGGTTGAGAGATGTACCTCAACTGAGATTTGGGCGATGCGCCCCTTATAAATTGTGTTCCATATTTGTTCATGAATATGGTGCTGCAATTAATAAAGTATTATTTTAGGTCTTTAATTCATCCTCAATTCAATTCGAATCCCCTTGTAGATTTGGAAAGCCTCCCATTCGAATCTTGAAGTGCTAGCTGAGCTTCCTTTCTTGTATGAGCACTGGAGTTGGAGTTATGAGTGGGAATTGGTGTATTTCAGCCATTAATGATAGTGTTTAATGTGGAACTATACTATCCTGAATTTCCCCAACTCTTGAAGACATCTTATGGTTTGAATCTCTAAGTTTTTCAGTGATTGTAGCTTCCCAAGGAATTGCATTAATGCATATTGCTAAAGAAGGATTTGTAAGCAATTATTGAGAGTTATTTCAACTTCCCATGGATTTTATTTATGTTAATATTATTCTTCGAAATTTGCATAACAATCTAAATCAGTATGAATGGATTTTACATGGTTTAATCCAACCTTACCTAGATTTGCACCTAGAATTGATTAGTTTTACTGTATGATGCATAATTAGACCTCTATGCCACTAAATTCAGTAATTTTTGTCCTGATATGTTATTAAAATGTTTATATAAGGATCCAATTTCTAAAACAGATAATTTGTAGCCTCCTTCACCTATTTGGGAAATCGAGAAGATGAAACTAGTGAGCTTCCATAAGAGCTAGTTTTTCTAATGCGACATTTAGAATCCTTTTTTACTATTTTTGTTATGTACAAACCTAAAATTAATGATACATATATCCATATCAGAGTACTAAAGGTATCCCTAAGCATAATTATAACCACTGGATTATTGGTGAATGTATTGTAAGGGTTCTAGTAGGCATATGTTGGGATTCCCAAGAGCATGGTAGTAGACTTCAGTCTAGCTGATGTTCAAAACCTAAAATGACCCAAAAAATTATGCTTAGGAACCTGAAAATTCAGGACCCTTCCCTTTCCTTGTTGATCTTACCTAAACCCCATTCTATTCACTCATTCAACTTGCAAATTGTCATGCCTGTTAGCTAGTTTAACTGAAAAATTGTGTAATAGAGTTAGTGAGACTTAAATATAATTTAGGTTCATTACAGTATGTTGCAGTTGTAAATATTCAACTAAATATGAATTCCTTAATCAGTTCCTCAGTTAAAACTTATGTGATTCAATTAATTAAAAGAAACTTACAATGGTCCATGCAAATGTTTTGCATGGATGACACTAAGGGTGAAGCACCGATGACACTTAATATAGCCTGTTCACTAAGTGATCATCATTTATTTAAGTAATAATATCCATGCAAATTTAATAATAGTAAATAAGTGATTTGCATCGATGGCACTAAAGGTGAAGCACTTTAACTTTTAGTTAGCCCCCTAACTTTGTGGGCATGCATTCAATTGAAGATTGAGATTAATTCAGTTAACATTCAGTTAAATACCTTGATTAAAGGAAGGGCACATATCTTGTGCATGGAGTGGAATCCTAAGTGCTAATTTGGAACTAGTGAAGGAGGGGCACTAATGTATTTCATAGAGGGAGTTTTGTTTGCATGGTGAGATTTTAATGCTCCCAGTTGATGCACCTCTTGATCTTTTCACTATGTTGATGCTTTTAGAGAATTCTCGATGTCTCCATTCTCTATCTTATGCATGCTAGGGTTTCTAACTTGTTATTAAAGTGTTGTGCACTTGGAAAGTTTATTATCAGAGTTTTATTGGATCTCTCTTCTCTACTACTGAGGTGATATCTCTTACCGAGAAATATGCTAATGTGTTGTAAACCATTCTCTCCAAGTCTATCTATTATACTCAAATAATTGTTGGGTTTTTCATCCTCTGTATTTAGAGGGTTTTCCAAGGGTACATATTGTCTCATATGGTTGAATGATTAATGTGGCTGATTTGTTTTATGATATTCATGTATGCAGTGATTGTTTGATAAAAGTTTTAAAGTTCGAAGTTCTCCATATTTGCTTAAAATATTAACACATACTCCTCCTTTTTGTTCGAGCAATCCTACTCATTCTCATCTAGGTTTATATTCCCTAGTTTCACATCCTTCTCTTCCTTTGTCATGTCTACGTATCCCTTGTCGTCTCCCATCACCTCCTCCTGGGATCCATTTTTGCATTACGTTGCTTCCTAATATTCTACCTCCATTTCTTCCCCTACAACCTCCCTTGGATCTACCCCATTCTACGGTAACTGATTCAAAGTTTCAAATATTTTAGAGGTGAGGTGTTTTGTGGATGAGATTCCCACCGATCCCTTATTCCCATTCCTTCTCCAATGAGATACCTTCATGAATCCATCATTGTTTGTTTCTTCCTTCTTTTTCTCTTGGCCCATAGTTACGTTCTGCAAACAATATATAAATAGATTCTCGTGCTCATGACATATCCTGTTCTTGAAGGGGATGTGCTCATAGTCCAGGGGTTGCACCCAGTCCTCAACATCCCACATGAATTTATAGATCCTGGAATATCCTTCGATACATCCATTACATGCATATTCTAGCATAAGAAGTATATCTGGATAGCTTTGTCTGTTTTGACACCTTGACGAACTCCCCCAAGAAATTTCCTATATCCTCCAGAATTTCTGGCACCCAATACTCACTTGGTAGGGAATACAAATGGATCCAGATCGGGGATTTTAGATCCTCTTGATATAGATTAAATATTTCTCTCCATGGTTTTAGGAATACTATTGCATAGTAGAATAAATAAGACCCTCCCTCAAATACCATATCCTTGTCTTCATTGTTAAAAAACACTATAGTTAAAAAGCTCTTGGACCCCAAATGCAAATCATAATGGCCCTTAGGATTCCCACGACCTGGATTTGTTTAACCAGATCCTTCGTAGACGACCAAGTTCCCAATGAGGGAATGATCCCTCATATACTCGATCTTACTTCGTAGCTTGTCTGACTAGATATACAGGGAAGGGAAATTCTTCGACTTAGGGATACATCTCCCTTGTCACAAATTGCTTCCATCACCATTGATCCCATGCTCCTCCACCTCTTGTACAATCCCCCTCCTTCCATCCTGTTGATTCCTGGAAAAATCCCAGATACCAAGCAGTAGGGATTCTCCTTGGTGAATGATCCCAATTAGATCAGACACCATTTGGTGTGGGGAATCTGTCCGATTCACGATTCCAGCTATGTTATCGGATAAATCTACTCAATCGGAATCAAGCCAGATCTCCCTAGTCCAAGTGGATCTAGAACAAATCAAATACATAATACAATCTACTTTCCTAGATCAATAAAAAATGCAAAGACACAGATAGATCACTTACCTGATATTCACAGATCCTCTTCTCTCTTTGTTGATCCAAGCTCCAAAATCTTCAGATATACAGCTGCAAAACCCTATCAAGCATGTGGAAACAAGCAAATAGCATATGCGTATCCAAACATATAATTGATCTAAGCTAACAGTTAAGGAAGAAAGCTATAAACATTATCAATGCAATAAAATTTATGGAAAGAGATTTGTATTAATGTAATCAAGGAGATACATATAATTACATAGGAAAGACCATTACAACCTAGCCTTAACGCTGCAATATTCCATCCAACAGTCCAAGCCAAAGCCAAGCCTCCAAAGCAAGATAGTAAGCCACCTGTAAATTCCACCAGCATAAAAGTACCATAGACCTTCCTCCCTTCCAAATGGAGAGAGGGTTTAATATATAAGGCTAAAGGGATAGAATAGGTTGAGGATTAGGAGGAGGAATCTAAGGGGTCTTCCCTATAGTTAGGAACCGAAATGCCACTTCACCTAGATAATAGGGATAGAGCTCCACCTCATCCACCTTCGAGAAGGATCTCGAATCTTCGTTTTTTTCCCTCAAAACACCATCGTCGCTCTTAGCAGGAAGGGAAAAGGTGCCACGACGCTCCGAGCAGTGGGAGACAAAGCATCGGTCAACGACGAGCCTAGGATGAAGGAGAAAAGTGCCGTTGGTGCACCTAGCATGAAGGATAAAGGTGCCGACCTTCCTAGAGAGGGAAAAAAGGTAGGAAAAAACTCAATCTCAATCAACTTTAGTAGAGAGAAACTTGGGGATTAGGCAAAGGGTTGACACATGGATCAAGAGTGCAAGATTTCGGTGTAACAGAATGGCCCCCAAAGCATGAAGTTAGAGGAATGTGATAGGTGAATGCTTTGTTAAGTGAATAAATCTAAGGTAAGGATGTTGATTGGGAGCTACTGCAGTACCATTGACTCAAATCTCATATAACTCATAACATGGCTACCGGCTGATACAATGCAGATCCATGGTAGTAGAGACTGACTGAACACAATCATGGCTACTAGACATAAGCGTAGATCCATGATGAGATGATAACACAACCATGACTGATACAAAGGTGGATCCGTGTAATATGACTCAAAATAAAACTCCATCGCAACCTAGGTGAAGATATATGACAACCCAGGGTCTTCAAGCCGAACCTGCAATGATACGAATATAACCATGTGATTACAATGTCTTGACATCGAACATGGTAGAAACCACTTTATTACCAGTCAATAATGTAAATTGTTAACAAGTGCGAGGGAAATCACCATTGATGTCAATGATCCCCAGGGTATCAAAGTACATACCATCGAATGTGAATAAAGGACTTGGAGTTGAACACTCGATGGGATCTTTCAATTAAGAGTCAATGATGTAAACTTATGTCAAAAGTGAGGTAACCTGCCATTAAGGCATGCAGGACCAAGGTACTTGTATTGGTTTCTAAGTCTAATTCCTGGATGAGGAGTTGAAGTCAACAGGAATAGACTCGTTGAAGGAGGGCCATGATAAATCCCCTCATCGACACGAAACACGATCAAAGATGTTTTGGAGTAAACCAGATAGCAGAGTGATGTACGAGACTGACTCAAGGATGACCAACATGATAGAAGGTAAAACTAACTGTAGACAGTGAAATAATGACCAAATTTCTCTTGAACATGGGAATGGCATGACTTAGCAGTATTGACACAAGAATGATACCAATCCCCCAATGCAACTGACAGTGAGAGTATTCTTGGACAACTCAAAGGAGTAAGAAGACTCTAGGAATTAGCAGAAATCGATGACAAAGGGATTACCCAAGTACTGAAATGCATATGAAAATGAGTGCCATGTTCAAGAGTGACTATGTATTGCCATAACAAAATACAAACTCTTTCCTTAATTTCCCCATCATGATTGATGAGTGCCTCTTTGTTTTTTAACGAGCTGGAAAAGGGTAACAAACACTCGATATAGACCATCCTTTGGATGAGTCCAATCTCATATGTTTTATGAACCTGAGAAAGGAGGGGTTCATTCCTAGAAAAGGGTCCTTCATCATTTGATTTTATGAGTCCGATGAAAGCAAAGTCATTTGTCGTTTCATGTTTAGAGAGTCTGAAATGACTAAGAAGACTCAAAAAGGTCTTTTTTCGTAAATAAGGCCAGTCGGTCTGAAAAAGAGATAACCTACCCCCGACTATTCGACCGTTTTGATTCTTTTACAAGCATGAATGTAACAATTAACTCACTTGGCAATCTTTTTGTGTTTTTAAGGAGACTGAAAAGAGCTTAAATATAACTCTGGAATGAATTCTTTTTTCATAACCCAATTTTAATGAGTTTGAAAAATAGTAAAACTATACTTGATACCTCTCCACTGAGTTTTTAACGAGCACGCTAAAGGTATAAAAGGCACTCAGAACCTTTTTCATGTTTAAACCAGAGCACAAAAAAGCGATAAAGTAAGCTCAAACCAGTTTTCATGTTTTAACCAGAGCACACAAAAATGAAAAGTAAGCTCAACACCATCTTATTTTTTTTAACGAGCTCGAAGATCAGCTGAAAGAATGCTTAGGGTATCTGCTTCATTTTTTTTTAACGAGGTTGGAATAGAATAAGAACTATGCTCAAAACATGGTTTCGTTTTTATGCAAGCTTGAAACCAAAAGGTAAACTATGCTTAAGGAAACCTACTTCCTTTTTTAACGAGCTTGAAATAAAAAATGAACTATGCTCAAAAGGTCGTTTCATGGTTTAATGAGCTTGAAAATGAAATAAATTATGCTCAAAATGGCTTCCATTGATGGGTGATTTCCCAACATGATGTCCAGAGGTTGGTACTTGCCCCCAGAATAACTGTCAAGTAACTTAACACTAATAAAGAGATAGGGTACATGCCCCCTAAGCTTCATCGAGTCTTGACACAATGAAATGATCCGTTTCATTTTTAACAAGCTTGACATGAAAAAGGAACTGTGCTCAAGGTCAGTTTGATTTTTTAACGAGCTTGAAACCAAGAATAAACACTGCTCAAGGTGGCCTGTTTCATTTTTACACAAGCTTGAAACAGAAAAATAACTATGCTTGTAGGGACTTGTTTCATTTTTACACAAGCTTGAAATAGAAAATAACTATGCTTGAGGACATCCATTTCATTTTTTAACAAGATTGACACAGAAAGGGAACTATGCTCACAAGCGTCTATTTCATTTTTTAACGTGCTTGACATAGAATGGGAACTATGCTCACAGGTAGTTCTAAGCCAACGTGATGTCCAGATATTGGTGGGTTTCCCCCTTACATAAGAAGCTAGCGACTTAACTCCAATATGATATCCAGAGGCTGGAGCCATGCCTCCCATTTTACTTATGATGGGAAAAAGCTAACTCGAAGGGGAAAGAACCCCAAGAACATGCGGGACATTCAGGGAAGTCTGATGAGTAGGAGTCACACGATAATCAGGTTTAATGAAGGAAAGTTGATCAATGGTCACAATATTCCCATCACGGGGAAGATACATCACTTGAAAGAGTGTGGACACTACAAATTTCATGGCGTAAACATAATCACGCCCAAGGAGAAGATTGAAATATAAGGGACCTTGGACTACCATAACATCGATACAGACAGTTTTTCCTTCCAAAGTAATAGGCAATTGAGGAAGGATCCCTAAAGGCGCTGTGGGTCTTTGATTAAAAGCCAGAATCTAATCGGTAGCTGGCAAAAGCGGAGGAGAACCTATGGGTTGCCAAGCAGTAGAGGATAGAATGCTAACAGAAGCTCCTTCATCAATGATAGTGTGGAGTATAGTCCTAGAAGCAACTCGCACATATATCTAGAAAGGAACACTCGAATGAAGACGCGATTCTGTTAGGTTACTCCAGTCAAAGGAAATAACCTCACTACTTGGAGAGAGTTCTATCGAAAGAGACAAAATTTCCTCTTACATAGAACAATCATAACTAACTACAAAAACTTCAGCAAGATGGTTTTCACTCTTAATTGGAAGAGAGGGAGAAGATGAAGACTCTATCGAAGGGACTACTTCAGTCTCAACACTCTTTGACGAAAGAGTTGGATCGGGTGGAGATGACATCGACTCAACCACTTTAACTTCACTCTCCAAAGGAAGAGTAGGATCAACCAAGGATGGACTTGGATCGACCACTTCAAATTTATCAACGAGTGGAATGTCAAAGGACAACTTACAATAACCAGTTGGAAGATGTTGCCGAGGAATAGTAATATCTTCCAACAACTTTGAAGCTTTGTCCATGTGAGGGCAAAGGTAAGTATGGTGCATATCCTGACATAGCAAGCATGGATATCTAACCTTTCCTTTTTGACTCTTAACCAAAGAGTCACTGGTTGATGGGGCATCATCAGCATGATGATCATAGACTGATGACATAAGATGTTCAGACCACACTTCTGACACAAGGGAAAGACCGGGACAATCCTTGAGAAGGTGATCACCCTTGCAAAGTCTACAAGGGAATGCAACTTTATGGGTGCCGGAAATAGGTACATCAATACCCCCAGCATGGTGACCAGTGGATGGTGGGATTCCAACATTAAGGTCAGAGGTTGGAGTGATGACCTTCTTCTTAGTGTTATTCTTCTTAGCCTTCCTTTTTGTCTTCTTCTTACCCGCTCGTTTACTAACTTCAGAGTTTTCTACAGATGAAGAGGTAGATAGGGAAGTCTATTCAATAGTTGAGGAAGAAGGAGAAGGGTTCACATGAGGTTTATGCTCATACGGTAAAGGACCAGGATCCAACACAAAGGATTCATTTGGTATGACAGGATTGGAGAATAACCATACAGGTAATCCTATAGTCAATCCGAGAAGGTTCAAAGTGGCCATGAAGGGAGGACCAACAACTCCACAAGGGGGAGAAACAAAAGACATACCTTGAAAAGTGTTCTCCTGACTGGTGGTCCCGGGAGAGTCTCCCATATTTGAACTCTCTAAGAATCTATGAAATACCACACAAGATCAAACACTACTCAAGTCTAAAAGCCACAAGCAAACTGTGTGAATAGGAGTGGATCAAAAGCCAGGAACCTCACAGGATAGGCCAAAAGGATAAATCAGTTGGTCACAGGAATCCTAAGACGGTCTCCCAATATACACTAGGTACGGGGGAGCTCAAATGCACAACTGTTCACAAGGGGCATTCCTATATACAATCGATTACGTGAAGTACCTTTCTATATACCTTAAGGGTACGTGAAAGGCCGTTCGATATACCAACGGTATGTGGAAGAACCGCACGAGTCCCGGGTTGTAGTACAGACAAATTAACGATAGCTGCTATGTTTTACGACGCTCGAACATGTCACTAACTTACACACAGTTACTAAATGATTTTAAACCTAAGCTAGCGTTACTTTTATCTTGAGCAGTTAAGTGAATGCATGATGTGTAGACTGGAAATGTAAAAAGAATGCAAATCCTAGCTACATGATAATGCACATTTCTCTTTCAATGAAAACTACCTAAGGCAGGGAAATAGTTTGCTGTTAAAACAAGACAGAAATCCAAGATCGAAGAAAAGCAAGTTTTATTCAAAGGAAACTATGAATCTTTTAAAGATCAACATCAAATACAATTCTTGAAAATACCTGTGAATTCATACAATTTTTATTTTATTTTTTAAATTTGCTTCTCTTTTGATTGAGTTTTCTCTTCAAACAACATGAATCTGAACAAATAAAGAAAAGAACAATTCTCTTTTCAGATCTACAAACAGGAAAAGAGAGAGTATCTACAACACTCCATTCATTCATAAATCAAAAGGAATATGACAAGCACCCAAAAAACTCCAAAACAATCAAGAATTGCTCCAAAAAAACCAAAATGCAACCAAAACACTTAATGACTGAGGGGAGGAAGAGATAATGCTAGATCTAGGGGATCTATGACTATCACATGCATCCTAAAAACCAAAATCCATCAAACCCAAAAATGAAGGAAAATCAAGCTAAAAACTGAGTTTCTAAGGGTTGACGCACCTGTTGTACTGCACCAGAGCGCCTATGAGATTATTGACGTGCATAAAACACTTCAAAAGAGCGCCTATGGGTTGACGCACCTATAAGGCTGCACAGAACCGCCACGATGCTCTATCTCCTAAGGAAAAGAGCGCATATGAGAGGACCAACATGCATACAACACTTCAAAAGAGCACCTATGGGTCGACGCACCTACAAGGCTGCACAGAAGCGCCGCAACACTTTGTATCCTAAGGAAAAGAGCGCCTATGAGCCAACACTTCCGACATTAAAAAATGATATCAACGACGCTCTGTCCACACAACCCAGGTGCGCCAGTGGAGAAACAGACAGATTAAAATCTGGATTTCCTATGGAAGAAGGGCATAAGGTTTTATAGTGATCCAAAGAGAATCAAGAGGATGCAAGACACTCTTCAAAGACAAAATATAAAGGAGGGAAGGTCTCTAGAGGCTAGAAAAAGGGTTGAATAAAAATATGTGAAATCAAAACAAAATGAAATGAAATCTATGTACATCCCTAGTGGAGTCACCAAATTTGTTATCGGATAAATCTACTCAATCAGAATCAAGCCAGATCTCCCTAGTCCAAGTGGATCTAGAACAAATCAAATACAGAATACAATCTACTTTCCTAGATCAATCAGAATTGCAAAGACACAGATATATCACTTACCTGATATTCACAGATCCTCTTCTCTCTTTGTGGATCCAAGCTCCAGAATCTTCAGATCTATAGCTGCAAAACCTTATCAAGCATGTGGAAACAAGCAAATAGCATATGCATATCCAAACATATAATTGATTTAAGCTAATAGTTAAGGAAGAAAGCTATAAACATTATCAATGCAATAACATTTATGGAAAGAGATTTGTATTAATGTAATCAAGGAGATACATAGAATTACATAGGAAAGAACATTACAACCTAGCCTTAATGCTGCAATCTTCCATTCAATAGTCCAAGCCAAAGCCAAGCCTCCAAAGCAAGGTAGTAAGCCACCTAGAAATTCCACCATCATAAAAGTACCATAGACCTTCCTCCCTTCCAAATGGAGAGAGGGTTTAATTTATAAGGCTAAAGGGATAGAAAAGGTTTAGGATTAGGAGGAGGGATCTAAGGGATCTTCCCTATAGGTTAGGAACCGAAATTCCACATCACCTAGATAATAGGGATAGAGATCCATCTCATCCACCTTCGAGAAGGATCTCGAATCTTCATTTTGTTCCCTCAAAACACCACCGACGCTCTTAGCAGGAAGGGAAAAGGCATCGTCAGGGCTTCTAGCAGTGGGAGACAAAGCGTCGGTCAGTGGCGTGCCTAGCATGAAGGAGAAAAGAGTCATTGGCACACCTAGCATGAAGGATAAAGGCACCAACCTTCCTAGAGAGGGAAAAAGGGAAGGAAAAAACTCAATCTCAATCAACTTTAGTAGAGAGAAACTTGGGGATTAGGCAAAGGGTTGACACATGGATGAAGAGTGCAAGATTTCGGTGTAACAAGCTAGCATAGATTAAGTTCTTTAATATTTTACTGGTTACGACCCAGTCCACCGTTTATAATATTTTTGTTTAAAGAATGATATGCAAGTGCCTAAGCTAAATGCAGGTCTAATCTATATCTAAATTTTAAACTATTCTATCCTCGGCCAGGGAGCAAATTTAGAGTTCAGAGTAATATACTGTAAATGCTCATAAAGGTTTAATAGATAGTCGTACCAACACAATAATCACATTCACAACAGAAATAATACGAGAGCTATCTCTAATATAAGTAAACCATTTATTACCCTATCAACACAGACATTTATATAGACACCAAACATTCATGACCAAGGAAATAGTTCCAAGAGGTTAGAAGAATCTCACTGTATGATGTACAAAAGAAAGAAGAAATAGTTCTACAGTATGTATTCCACACATTCTGATTAAATATCTGTGCAAGCCCTTTGTTCCGGAAAAATGATCCTTCTTATTTGCAAAGAGGTAGCTCTTTTACAACAATAGTCCATAATTCTTTCACTAGGAAAAAGTCCCTTTTCGGTGCTCTGCACCTCCTATTTATAGCATTATGGGCTCCCGAGACTGACCTCGAAACAAATCCAAATACAGTTACAGAAATCCTAACAAACTCCGATCTGGGAGATTCACCATGATCACAAAAAAAAATCGGGAAAAAACACTAGAGCATGCCTGGTTGATCAATTTGGAAAAATTAACAACAAGGACTTAGGCTCTCCTACTGAAATTGACAGTTACAACCTCTCTAGTCAGTCTGCAATGGTTTTTCTTCAGAATTCAGATCTTCACACAACAAAATATCTTACAACCGTTGATCGAGACTATATATACATATAATCTGTCTACTGATGTAGCCTTTAGCCTATTTCCCAAGTGTCCATCCTAGCTCAGTGAACCATAGTACCTACAATATACAAAGAAACATAATGAGAGCTACATCTGAACTAAAAACAACAAAATTCACAGTATCTTCAATTGTTCATAGTAAAAACCCAAAACAGAGATTGGACGGATCAGATCATCTCAATGATGGATAGGGCTTGTTTGACATCTCCTTTCAGCCCCCGCCCTTTTGGAAAGCGAAAATTGGGTTCGCCAATATTATCAAATTAAAATTCTACCTTTCTGCTTCCGCACTCCCAGAAATTGGAAAATGGAAAAAGGGATTTCCAATGTTTTCAAATTTTAAACTCAATCCTTCTGTCTCCACACTTCCACACTTCTAGAAAGTGAAAAATGGGAGACGGGTCTCCAACTCTTTCAATGTTAAAATTGATCTTTCTGCCTACGCCTTTCCGAAAGCAGAAAGCGGAAAATCAATCTTTTTTGAAATTAAACTTTGGCTTATCTGCCTCCGCTTTTCCTCTTTCACGATTTGGGTTTTCATGACAACCTTTCCGCACCATTGATCTTATGTGAATGATTATGAACAGTTGGATATAGACTATGGAAGGTGGAGGGTGGGACTCTAACTTTTCATACAACAAAAATTACACCTTTCCTCTTCCGCACTTCCGAAAAAGTGGAAATTGGAAGTCGTATTTTGCAATTTTCACGAAGTTCAAACTTTAAATTTCCACTTCGCCCCATGGAAAGCGGAAATCAGGAGTCAGAATGTCCAATTTTTTACGAAGTTCAAACTTTAACTCTCTGACTCTGCACTTTTGCTTCCACCTTTTCCTTGGATCGTTGATCTAAGCGGTAGCCTTCTAAACCGTTGGATCTTGAAACTGCGGAAGGTGGAAGTCGATTTTCTTGAAACTGCGGAAGGTGGAAGTCGGGTTTCTAACTTTTCCCATAAGCGAACTTAGCTTTTCTAACTTTGCCCTTCCACTCCCACCTTTTCTAGGCAGTTGGATCTTGATCAAAGCGATTCACAGCCGTTAATTTTAAAACAAAGGAGATCTTCTTCTACAACCTTGTTTCTTGGTCACGCCTAAGTAACCTTTTACTAGAATCACACTTCAGGCTTAGGGAACAAACCTTTCGCTCGAGTTTCTAGGGAAGACTAAGTATGCCAGGAAGAATTAACTGAGTTGGGAAACAAGTGTAAAAAATTAAAATGGAAGGAGGGGCCCTAAATTTAAAATTTTGGGGAAGCAGTTGCAACAATAACAATTGGCGACTAGCTGGTGAACACAGATCTCTGAAAAAACCTTCTTTGAACAATAATATTTCCATATGGTACTACACTGTGAATGCTCAATGATTAGTTAACTATATTTACCGAGACTTCTTTAAACCAAATTTATTTAGGGATGCAACTTTCAAGCATCACATTTTATACCATTTCTTTGGGAGTAGGGTAACCAAGAGTTCAGTGTCTTGATAACTCTCTTGGGGCGGGAGTATGAATTTAATTTTACCCCTTGTCTTTACGTTTCCATCAGATAAAACTCCACAGGATTGTAACAGAGTAAGATAGATGTATTCATTTGTTCCTCATGCCATTGCTATAAGCATCCTTTTTATGCTTTCTTTATGACTGAAAAATTATTCTGAGTCTTCCTTGATTTCTTCTTTCATTTTGAGAGCTTGATACATGTTCTTCCATCTACAATGTCCTTTTGTGTGAGGGAAATTTTTTTTTTCTTATCATGCTCATAGACAGAGAAGAACCTCACTGATATTTGTTGTTTTGACAACACTTTTGTTCTGATGATTTATTTCTTCAACATCATTTCTTTAATTGAAGATTGAATATTTCAGAAAACTGTCTTTTCAGTCTAATCCTTTTGGCCTTTTTTATTTGTAGTAAAGGGATCGTTTTGAATATCATACATCCGTCAGACCTGCTTCCTTTCCATGGGTCCATCATGATATGCTCCCCGAGACAGGTATTAGTGTAAGAATGGATGAAACCCCAAGATAGTACTCCATACCTCATGAGTCTTGGTTATTTTATAGGGTTTATAATGATTCAAATGTGAACTTGAAGAATATATTCCCTTTTCTTGTCTGTCGACAGTTAAAGAACCTCATTATGATCAAATTTATCCTCTTCTTTTTCCCATAAGCGATTCCTGACATCCAAATATTTCGAGTTTAGTCAGATGTCTATACTTCCAAGAACCAAAAATTGAGATGGATTATTAAAAGAAAACAAACTAAGGATATGAAATAAGGTGAAACAAACAGGAAAATAAACAACTGGAAAACAAAAAAAGCAACGACAAGTTTATTTATGTACAAAGGGTTCTTAGGACTCTAAGTAAAGTAATTTTTGAGACAAAGTCCATTTACAGGAAGAATTTCTTCCTGTCCTTGTAAATCTTGCAATTTGTAAGTTGTAGGGCCTAACTTTTCAGTGACTAGGTAAGGGCCAATCCATAAACGTTGGAACTTTGTGTGTTTTCCCTTTTCTGCATGAGGATCATCCCATTTCAATACTAGGTCTCCTACATCAAAGTTTCTTGTACCATATTTTATCTTGTTGAACCATCTTTTGATGATAACTTGATGTTGGTAGAAATTATCTTTATCCTTTTGCTATAGTTTATCCAGTTTTAACATAGTGTCAATTTGTGCTTGTAAAAATTCGCTACTGAAACCCTTTGACTCTTGAGCTAATTGTGAAGATGGGAGAAAAATGTTCGGGGGAAATATGGATTCTTTTCCATATACTAGAGTATATGGAGACACTCCTAAGGAATTATTTGGAGTGACTCTGTTTGCCCACAGTGCATTTGGGAGAGCTGAGTACATTCATATGAGGTTCTTATTTGTCGATTTCGCTAAACCATTTCCCTAAGGGTAATAATTAGTTGAGTAATGCAACTTAATCCCCTTTTCATAAGAAAAATCAGTTATTTTAACAGATGAAAAATAAGATGCATTATAAAAAATAAGGGAAATTGGAACTCCAAACCTGGTCATAATGTTCTCTTGTAAGAAATTAATAACAACATCTTCGTTCACTTTGCGCAATGGAATAGGCTCCACCCATCGTGTGAAATAATCAGTAGTTGTGAGGATATATTGATGCCATAATGAAGAATTCATATTGATTTCCCCAATAACATCTATGCCCCACTGTTCAAACAGATCTGAAATAGTAACAGGTTGTAACGATCCCGTTGCTTTTTCTCATTTTCCACCACTCCTCTGACATACATCACACTTTCTTGCATAGGCATGGGAATATTTAAACAAAGTTGGCCAGTAATATCTAGTTGTAATTATTTTGTGAGCTGTGGTATCCCTAGAATAATGTTCCGCTGCTGGTCCGTCATGTAATTCTTTGACTATTTGGAGGCATCCTCTCTTTCCAGATATCTGAGCGAAATTCCATAATAATTTTTTCTAAAAAGCACTCCATCCATTATTGGATATGGGGCTGACTTCAACCGAAGTTCCATTATCTGCTTGGATCTCCAATGCTCTGGTAGATATCCTTGTTGAAGATAGCACACTAGGTCTATGTACCAAGATTCAGGAGCAATGAATATAGGACATACATCAACCAAATTCATTCCAACTTCATTCTCCCAATCAGGATCATTATCAGTTTCATTATCTACTATCAACTTGCACAAGCCTTGACCTTTGTTGATGGTAGATGGCTTTAATTCTATGTCATACTCCTACAAGGCACTCACCTAATTCTCTCTTCGTTCACCTAAGTTTTTCTGCACAAAAAGAGACCTAACAACTGGGTGAGGACTATTTTACTGTCTTGAAGACTACATATGCTTATTTGTACATGGCTGGGTAATTCAATTCATCCCCTTGTAACTCAGTACTGATGAATGATATTGGGTATTCGTCTCCCAATTCCCTTTTCTGCGTAAGCACTGATGCGAGAGAGTTGTATGAATCAACGGTATATAAAATAAAGTCCTTTTCAAAGTATGGAATCCTCAAGGAAGGTGCTTGAGATATTTCTACTTTGATATCTTTAAAGGAAACTTTCTCAATGTCAATCCACTTGAACTGTACACTCTGCTTCACCATTTGCTGCAGAGGTTTCACAATTTGAGAAAAACCAGGGACAAACCTCTGAACAAAATTTATTGTGCCCATAAATGCTTGCATAGCTTTCCTGTTATGGGGCATGGGAATCTGAGTTATAGCCTCAATTCTCTCTTGATCTATTGACATTCCCTTCTTTGAGATGATGTGTCCCAACAATTTTCCCTCAAGGACTGCAAAGATGCTTTTCTTTGGGTTTAGAGATATACCATATTTTCTACAACGGTCAAAAATCCATTTCAAGTGGAAAACATGGTCTTCCCTTCTCTTGGATAAAAATGTTACATCATCTAAGTACACTACTACACAGTGGCTACTTAAACATCTGAATGCAATGTCCATGGCCCTCTGAAACGTGGCTCTGGCATTCATGAGGCGAAAATGAATTCTTCTGTAAGCGAATGTCCCCCACTTCGTACGAAATGTTGTCTTTAATTGGTCCTTATCGGCCACTAAAACTTTATTATACCCTAAAAATCCATCTAACATGGAGAACATTTATGAGCTTCAGACCATCTGTAAAATTTGTTCCATTGGTGGAGCCAGATAGTTATCTTTCTCTGATTCTCTATTTAAATTCCCAAAATCAACGCACAACCTTATATCCCATGACTTTTTCCTCACCGGGACTAGATTGACCACCCATTCTAAGTGTCGAACCTTGAAAATGATCTTTGCGTCCAATAACTTCTTTAATTTGTTGTGGATCAGAGGTTATAATTTTTGGGTGCATCTTTTTAAGTTGTTGCTAAAACAATTTTTATCCTATTTTGATGGGAATCACATGTTGGATGATGCGAGTGTCATAAGTCTTCATATCTTCATATGTCTAGGAGAAGATCAGCTTCTGATCCCAGATTGACCAGCTCATGTTGCATCGATGAACTATTCGTGTTCACATTGGATGGTTTCCAGAATTTACTCTGCAACTCAAACATCCCTTTTAGGGTTCTTACCACTTTAGGCATGAAATTTCCTTGAATCACATCTTCATTTTGTAAACCCACCAAATGTTCTTCTTCATCTATTATGGATTCTTTAAAAGATCTACATTTGTCAAAAAATTGATGATCTGTTCATCTTCATCGGACACCCTCATATTTGTAACATTGTCAGGGACTGATGGCCCGAAAATCAATTCAATGGAACATTTGTTATTAATTGGCACTAATATGGATGCAGAAGTAGCTAATAAATCAGCCGCAACGTTCTTCAATCTAGGTACTGCATTTATATTGAAGGCATTGAAGTGCATAATCAAATTCCATACCTCAAACTGGTACCCTTTAATATGTGGAGACAGACAATGAATGGTGTTTCTTACTTGTCTAACTACTATCTCAGAATCCCCAATTTTTTTTAAATTGCTAACCTTAAGTTCAATAGCTTTCTTCAGGACCAAGACTAGAGCCTCATATTCAATAGTGTTATTCGTGCATTCGAACTCTAGTCTATAAGAGAGAAAGTGTTTATTCTTATTAGGATCAATCAGGATGCATCCTGCCCTTGATCCCTCTTGGGTTTTAGAACCATAAAAAAATAGAAACCAAAATCTATCATCTAACTCTAATTGGTTAATATTATATCCTGTTAATGCCATTATTTATCAAAGGGGATGGAAAATCATGATGAAGAAGAAAATGATAGGTTGCTTGTCGAACCTTGGTTAAAAGATATATTGTAAGAGTACGATGATACCCCAAAGAAGTGATCCCGTTATCAAGGATCTGATGGTACGAGTTGAAAGGATCGAAATCAATGGCTATGATTGTCTCCGCACTCTCAGAAATGCGAGGAAGATAAGGTATGTCCGGGCGATTATCGGGCGCACAGATCAACGGTTATCAATCTGGCTCGGGCAGATCCACAGTCCATATTTAATCCGCCTTATGAAATCGCATGTTGGTTAAAGAGATAGAGACCGGTGGAATCGGGTACATAATACTCGATCCAACGGTGGAGAGGTAAAGTCAGATCACATCCACGGTCGGGATTGATTCCGGAGCCAGAATCTACACGACAGATAAATCCAAAGCACCCAGCGGAATGAGTAGGTGGCCGTTGATCTGACGGTTGAGGATTAAAGGTAAAGTGGATCAACGGCGGTTGACGATTTCGGAACATAAAGTTGCACGGTGGTTAAAATGACGAAGCCTAGCGGAATGTGATAGGCGCCACCTAATCCAATGGCTCACAAATAAAGGTTGATCGCATCTACGGCTGTGGGTGATTCCGGAACATGAAGTTGCACAAAGGATAAGGTCGAGAAGCCCAGCGGAATCGAATATCTCCTTCCTGATCTAACGGCGGAGTAATGAGAGGCTATTTCATCAACGGTTGGAGATGTTTCCGGGGTGGAGAATTGCACGTTGTTTATTGCCAAGACGCCCGGCGGAAAGATGTACGTGGCACGTGATCCAAGGGCTAGAAATTAAAGAAGATTCAGATCGATGGTCTTGAATGAATCCGGAGAATGGAAGTGCACGACGGATAGGAATAGATGGTGGTTGCGGGAAATAAATTGTTGTACACGTGGCGAATTGTGGTAGGCTCCGGAGACAAAAGTGGTTTACGGAAAGCCGGTGGGGGCCTATAAAATCAAGGTTTACTTCTATCATTATTATTTTATTTGTTCGGGAAGGGTGAAAAGGATCGGCCGATTCAGAAGCTTCCATTTGTTAGTTCGGGCACGCTCCCAGCACACACCTCTACAGTCGACCAGGTAAGACTTAAACCCTGCAGCACCTCCGTCCAAATTACCTTTATAAATTAAGCAATGGACCAGGGGAAAGAAATTCAAGTGTCTGGTCAGGTTGTAGACGACAGAGAAGAGTTTTTAGTGGACAAAGATAGGAGCGTGTGCGACCCCTTCCTATCCATAGGGAGCGTGTCGGTCAGTAAGGAGAAATTGTGGTATTATAACTCACAAGGGAATGATGTATTAAATGCCTGTAAGTCTTTCCTGTATTACTTCGCTCTTGAGCAAACCCTCCCTTTCCCGGAATTTACGGAGTGGTGCGCTGTAAACTATTCTCCCTCCCAGAGAATAATTGTGAGTCGGTCTGCGTCCAGAATACTTTGTAAAATTGATGCCACAGTCATCAGAGAAAATCTCAGTTTGCCTGAAAATTACCCTGTTCATCGTGAATTGATAAATGAGTCGGTCCTTGCTGATTTTTATAAGAATTGTGAAACTGAGAGTTGATGTCATTTCCTATCTAATATTTTAAAATAAGGTCAATCCCTTGATGGTTTTTTCCTGCCCTACCCCGTGCACATTTTCAAAAATGAAGTCCAAATGGTCGTGCCCCTGGTCTGTCAAGTATTAGGTCTGAGTGATGATTGTCGTGTAGGCGATGTCATCCTTGGTTTTTTATTAAGAATAAGTTCCTTAAGTCCCGAGTCCCAGTCAATTCCTGTGTTTAATTTTGATGAGTATCTCGCTGAAATAATCCATCTGCAGTTAACTGAGTTCCAAAAAGTTCGTTTCTTTAGGTTTCAAACCTACTTGCTCAACATTCTGTTGTGCTCCAATGTCACCGAGTTGAAATTTTTAAGTACTCTATGCTCTTGTGATTTTCCCAAGCAAATCAACATGTTCAAATTTGCTAATTCGATCATGTCGGAAATGTAAAAAATGTTATTTGATGAGGATTTGCCCCGTGTTCTGGATGAAATGAAGTGTTTAATGCAGTCTTCACCTGAATATCGGGTTGGGGGCTGGTTTCTGTACAGGGCTTACACTGTGTTAAGAATATATGGGTTTACTGGTCAGCCTTATAGGTTACCTTCCTTTTTAACCCCGAGGATTTTCGCACTTGAGTTTATGAGGCAGAGGTTGTTATCTGAAAAAGAGCATTTTGGGGCTTTCAAGAAGTCTTCAAACATTAAGTTTCCACTTAAAGTAGGCTCTTTCATTTTTAAAAGCAAAGGCGCTTTAATATTCATAGAGAAGTTATTAGAGAATATGGATTTCCAAAAGGAATCAAAAGTGAATTATGATCCACATCATGTTATATCCCTAAGGAAACAAGCCAACAAGAATAAGCCATTTGAGCACTAGTTTGTTGAAAATTTGGCTGAAACATCCAATCTATTACAGTTCAAGGAAGATCCACATATTGCACCCATTACAGTATCAGAAAATACTAACATTTTAGTTAAGCGAAGTCTCTTTGAGACTGAGAGTATGGAAGTGGATGAAGATGGGTCCCATAAAAGGGCAAAACTGCTTGAAGGTGGTGAAATGGTAAATGAGGAAGTTTCTGATGGTTTTAAAAAGGTTGCCCTGATTCCCATGAAAACCGTACAAGTAAATCAATTATCTTTTAAAAATGTAGAGGGTGATGTAGACAGTTCAGAATCAAGCCCGGTATTTAAGTCGAAGGAAGAGCTCAAAGCCAGCTATACAGAGAAGAGGAAACTGTCTCTAGAGGAGACAAGAAATTTGCTCCCGAGAGTGAGAAGTTTATACAGTTCAAAAACCTCTCTATTTTCTGCTAGAGATGCTGAGAGAAATACATTTAAGATGGCTATAGTAAACGACAAGAAGATGTCTGAAATGGAGATCCGGCTGGACAAAATCAGTACTCCGGATAAGATACAGCTGCACAAACAAACCAGTGACATCATTTACTCAGACTTATTGCAAGCCATGGTAAGGATTAATAAATTGCAAGTTTTGATAGACAAATTAGAAATTCAATTGAAGCATGAGAAAGTTGAGAATAAAGCAAATGTCATTCAGATTAGAAAGCTGCAAACAGACATTGTTAGTTCAGATAACACCCAGGAGGTTAAGAGGATGCTAGAGGAAAAAGACAATGCACTCCAGGTCTTAATGAAAAAGCTGAAGATTCCAGGTTCAGAGCATGTCCAATCAGCTGAATTAATGGCTTTGCAAGAGGAAAAGGATAAAGTCCATCAGGATATGATGGAATATAAGGGAAATGCTGTCGAACTACAAGAAGAAAAGGACAGGTGGGAGGCCGAGCGGAATGAACTATTATCCCAGATTTCCTTAATGAAAAAAGACCAAAGCGACGAGAAGGAAATTATGGAAGAATTAATGAGTCAAACCCCCGCTGATGAAGACCTGTCCGTTGTGAATATCCACAAGCCATTGGACAATTTCTCTGCAGATGATTTGTTGGTGCCTATGTCCCAGGTGAGCTTGAAAGATGAAGAAATTAAAGAATTGAAGGCAGAGAATGAAAGGATAAAAGCTGAATTGGCCAAAGTAAGTGAAAGTAAAAAGCAAATATTACAGGACAGAAATCAGTTGCAGAAAAAATTCAACGAGCTAAAGGAGAAAAGCATCAGGAAAGGCCCTCTTCAGGGGGCAAAACATATCATTTGGGATACCTTGTTGATAGAGATTACCAAGTTCCGACACTATCTAAATTTTATTGATGATTTGAATATACTGATAAATTTGGCTCACCAGAGATTAAAATTGGTAAATGAACATATGGAGAAGAGACCTCTTACTACAGCTTAGAACACGCTGAATTTTCTGAATTCACTAACATATCAGAAATTGCACGATATGGGTATAAAAGACAGAGTATCAATAGTGCTGTGGGCAAAGAAATTCATCCACAAGCATCACTTAATCAAGACGGTCCAAGATAAATCAGAAGGATTGCTTTTGCAGGTTAATAATTTCAAAGAAGATTTTAAAGAGCTGTTCGAAGACGGATTGCCTTCTTTCTGGGACGAAGAGGGACGGATGTTCTCACAGGAACATTATCATAACCTCCTTGTCGAGTGCCGCATGGACCACTCCAAATTTAATGATTTGGAGAAAATCCTAACAGGGAAAACCATTGTGGATATATTAACAGAATATTTCGAAATTCTGCAGAAGTTCGCAATTATCAGAAGAAGATTGCCCAAGAAGTCCTATGAAGCATATATGGAGCTCGAAGTATCAATTCGGGAAATGACAGAATGTGACACCCCAAGTTCGGAGCAATGGAAAGCTGTGGAGTGGTTTGGAAAGACAAAGTATATTCTTCATCCCTAGAAATAGGTGTTATGCACTGAGGAGATGATGGGGCAAAGACGTGGAGCTGATGGAGCAAAGACGTGGAGCTGATGGGGCAAGGACATGGAGCTGATGGGGAAAAGACATGGAGCTGGCTGAGCGAAATTTTGTTATCAAGTTGATTGTTACTTTATGATCTGTTAGGATTGGAGTTGTAACAAACTTCCTAGGGGTTAGGAATTCAGTTACAAACTCTAAATTAAGCTGATCATTCAGTTATTGATCTTCTTGGAAGGCCTATTATTTTATGTATAAATTTGCATCTTTTTTAAGAGATGGGGGTTGGAACCCATCGAGAAAAAAGGATTTTGGAGGACATATCTATTTTTGGAATAAAAAAGTGAATGCATGAGAGTTTTGGTCAGAGATTCATGTGTCATTGATATTACAGTCTATGCTTCTTTCTTTATGTGATTGTATTTCCCTTGTGTAACACTCCATTTTGTTTCTTCCTCGTATCTAGAATATAGCGTTAGATGATTAGAATTCATATGTTTATGCTCTGGTCATCACTTCAGATATTATATGATTTTTTCTGCTAAAGTTGATATAGAATTCATCCTTGTTGATGCTCTGTATTAATGGGTTGTTTCTTCATCTCTTATGTTTCACCTGGATCAATTTGAATGACTTTGATGATGTGATTATCTTGCCTTTGATGAATCTCATGTACACGTCTTTGTGGTATCTTTATATTGTATATGAATCCATGCCCAATGGTTATGTGATTGTTTCAGCCAAAGACACAAATCTTTAAATGTTATTTTATATCTGGTCTTGTTGAATCTAGTCCTGTTAAATCTTTATTGAGAGATCCCTCTCTGGAAGAAAATACCAGTTTCTTTCTAAAGTGGTTTTGCTGTTACCTTGGAGTTTACCTTTTACAACCTGGGTAGATTTTGAGTGCTAACAAACTGGCGCTGTTGCCGGGGACGAAAGTGCATATCTGCCCTGGGAGAACGACAAAGATTAAGAAAGATTTCTATGGGCAAACAGGAATTTCAAAAAAGAAAGAAGATTGTATATTTGCCCTGGCGACTTCATTGTGAAATTGTTTCAGAATTTAAGAAAGACATTCTGGCTTCGAGAAGACGCACGCGAGGTAACTCTGATACTGAAATCTTGAAAAGTTTTGAAGATCCAGAAAAGTTGTTTAGAAGAAAAAATAAAGAAAAGATAGATTTCCCTTTGTTCGGTCCATCATCATCACAAGATTCTTGTATTAATCCAGAATGGGGAGTTAATACTGGAAAGAACCTGTTGAGAGCCAAGTCTGAATCTGACCTTAAAAATATTGAGTTCAATCCCCGTAGGTTAGAATCTTATCTGTTAGATTCCCTCTAGAGGGACTTGCAACAAACCTCTAAGGTTAAATCATCTACCTCTGAGCACACTCAAAGTTCTTTAGTCCCTATGAATCCACCTAGACCAATGGCAGCTAGATTTGCTCCCTTGCGTCTGCCTGTTGTATTACATGATCTCCCTCAAAATTATTCTAAGAGAATTTCTTTATTTGATGGGGAGGGTGATATAACCGTGAAACAACATGTTGCCAAGTTTGAATATTTTATTGACTTGGAAGAAGTTGACTACCCTGATGTTAAAATGCGGTTGTTTGCCCAAAGTTTGTCAGGAGAGGCAAAGAAATGGTTCAAGGATCTTCCAAATGGGTATATTGTAAATTTTCAGGCTTTTCAGAATGCATTTTTGGATAGATGGGATGATAAACAGAATCCTCCGTAGCTCTTATCTCAGTACAACAGTCTTAAGAAAGGGGGTTTTGAGTCTGTTCATGAATTCTCAAGCAGATTTATGAGGGCTTATAACTCTATCCCGGAAGATATAAAGCCTTCTACAGTAGCTGCTAAACTACATTATGCTGGGGCTTTTGATAATGATTTTGCATTCTCATTATGGGAAAGGAAATCGGCAACTCTTGCTGCCATGTTTACTGATTCCCTAGAAGTGGAAGCTAACATGATGGCAAGTGGAAAGATGAAACATAGAGATATGGATAGGAGGAGAAAAGAATAAAATGTACCTTCTACTTCATCTTCTTCTACTGAGATTAAGTTTGAGATGATGTTGAAGACTATGGAGAAGTTGATGGATAGGTTAACCATGGACACTAGGCCTTTCAATAGAGAGCAAGGGGATCCCCAAATCAGGAATCCAAATTTCAGAAGACCAAATCCCCCTGTTCCCCCCCAAAATAGACAGAGAGACCAGAGAAATCCAAGGAACCAAGAAGAACAGCCCATCCGCCCGCCTTTCTCTGAAAATTATGTTGCTGATGAAGAAGATCCCCCTGAAAATGAGATTCATTTGTTTGGAGAACAGGATTCAGAAATATATCTTACTGAAGAGGAACATAATATGTTTGCACATGAAGATGCAAATGAAGAATTTGGAAATGAGCTATATCAAAGAGGTTATTTACATGCAATGGATGATGTGCAAAGGAAAATCAGACTGAGGAATAGGGATGTCCCCATAAATAAAGGGAAGGCAAACCCAAATCAGCCTTCCTCTAGTTCTTTGAATGGAGAAAAAGGAAAAGAACTACAAAAAGAACCTTCTGTAAATAAGGAGGTTGAAAATGATGTACAAAGGGATAAGATAATAAAGAAGGCGATTCCGATTGATGTGGAAAAGATTGGTGTTTGTTTTAACCTACAAAATGAGCTTTCAAAGCTAAAGATCTCTGTTCCATTTAATGAGTTATTGAGAAACACTGAATACAAAGATACTATCACAAAAATGGTCAAAAACCAAGGAGAATGGCAGTCTAACATTTTAGAATTGAATGATGATAATCCTGCTATTTCATTTGGATCAAAAGTTGAAAATATAGAAGGTGAAGAAGTTCCTCCTTTATATTTAAGCCTAAATGTGCACGACAAAGTGGTCCATAATGCTATGTTGGATTCAGGGGCATCACACAATCTAATGCCAAAAGGGGTGGTAGAAAGTTTGGGATTAGAGGTAACAAGACCCTATAAAGATCTGTACTCTTTTGATTCCAAAAGGGTAAAATGCATTGGATTAATTAAAGACATGGTGGTAACTTTGAACAAACTGCCTTCTAAAACTATAGTCATGGATGTGGTAGTGGCAGACATCCCACCCAAATTTAGGGTATTGCTGTCAAGATCTTGGACTTCCAAGCTGAAAGGTAGTTTACAGATGGATGTGTCATATGCTACTATTCCAGTTCCATATGGGAGCAGAAGATTATATAGTGAAAAAAGAACTCCATATGTAGTAAGCAACCAGGATAAACCTGAAATTCATCACATATATGCTGTCGACACTGATTTGGGATTTTCTATTTTCTTTAATGATGCTATCCCACACGATGTAGAAAAGACATTGCAGGAGAAGTCTGAGGAAAATAGTGAAAAAGAAGTTTTGGAACAGGATGCTCTGGAAGCAAAACATAAAAAAGAAGGCCAATGGATTATGTACTTTGATGGATCTGTTGCAAAGGTTGGTGCTGGGGCTGGTGTATACATAATTTCTCCTATTCATGATTTCAAAGCTTTATCATACAAATTGCTATTTGAATGCACAAATAATGTAGCAGAGCATGAGGCTTTGTTATTAGGATTACATGCTTTGAAAGATTTGGGGGCTCAGAGAGTCAGGATCTTGGGAGATTCTGAGTTGGTGATAAACCAGGTAAATGAGAGTTATCAAACCAGACATCCTCGGATGAGGGCTTACAGAAATGAAGTATGGGATATGCTTGGTAATTTCTTCATGGAGCATACAATTCAGGTTGTTCCCAGAGTTGAAAATTTGGTGGCTGATTCTTTAGCAGTATCTGCTGGAAAATTTGAGACCCCAATGACTAGTAAAAAAGAATACCAGGTGGAGATTTTGAACAGACC
>LPNX010112898.1:438678-643890 GCA_001517045.1 Pseudotsuga menziesii
AGGATCAAACCTAAATTGCTCCCTGTCATTGAGAAGGAAATAAAGAAGTTATTTGATGCCAAGATCATTGTAACACTCAGATTTTCTAAATGGGTTGCGAATTTGGTCCCTGTCAGGAAGAAGAATGGAGAAATAAGACTGTGCATAGAATTCCACAATTTGAATAAGGTCTCCATGAAAGACAACTATCCTCTACCCAAGATGGATCATATACTACAACAAGTGGTGGGAGCTGAAAGGATTTCGATGCTGGATGGATTTTCCGGGTATAATCAGATCAAAGTGTTACCAGAAGATCAGGAGAAAACTGCCTTTACTACACCCCGGGGCACTTTCATGTATGCGAAAATGCCTTTCAGCCTGATGAATGCAGGAGCTACTTTTCAGAGAGCTATGGATATTGCCTTTGCAGGTGAAATTGGGATTTCTGTGGTCATTTATATGGACGATATCACAGTCTACTCAAAGTCTGACAGAGAACATCTACGTCATCTGGAAAGGGTTTTGACTAAGTGTAGGAAATATGGTATATCTTTGAACCCTAAGAAGTCTAATTTTGCATTAGAAGAAGGAAAGCTGCTAGGCCATATAATATCCAAAGGTGGCATAAAGATTGATCCTGAAAGAGTAAGTGCAATTCTGAAGGTAGGAGAACCCAGAAGCAAAAAGGAGATACAATCATTTCTGGGACAGGTAAATTTCTTGAGAAGATTTGTACCAAGATTTGCTGAGATTTTGATGAATATTACAAATATGTTGAAGAAGGGTCATGAAATAAAGTGGAATACAGAAGCTAAGGAGTCATTTCGGGAAATCAAGAAAGCAATTTCAGAATCCCCTGTTTTGGTAAGTCCAGATTTTGCCAAATATTTTTCAGTATTCTTATATGCTTTGAAACATACTATAGCAGCAGTATTATTGCAGAAAAATGATGAAAATTTGGAACAACCCATAGCCTTTTTCAGTAAAATGCTACGGGGCGGGGAATTGAAATATGACATCATGGAAAAGCAGGCCTATGCTTTAGTTAAAGCATTAAAGGATTTTAGAGTATATGTTTTGCATTCCCATGTAATTGCACATGTTCCAACCGCTGCAGTAAAAGCAATTTTGACTCAACCAGATCCAGAAGGCAGGAGGTCAAGATGGATAGCTACATTATTGGAGTATGATATAGAAATAAAACCCACGAAGCTGGTTAAAGGACAAGGGTTAGCAAAGATGATGACAAAATCAAATTGTGAATCTCTACAGATCAATTTTTTGACTCACCAGTCTGATCAGTCGGATACAGAGATAGAAGTGATGGTTGATTTCGTGGCTTCTACATGGTATTCTGGTATTGTATATGTCCTTCGAAATTTGCGAGCACCAGAAGGATTAAGTAAATCAAGAGCAAGATCAGTAAAATTGAAATCTGCTAAATTCTGTATCATAAATAAATATCTTTATTGGAAAGATCCTGGAGGGGTTCTACTAAATTGTCTTTTGGAAGGTGAAGCTCGGCAAGTTACCAAAGAATTCCACCAGGGAGACTGCGGGGGACATCATTCTTGGAAAGTGATTGCAAACAAAATCCCGAGAGCTGGTTATTATTGGCCTACGTTATTCTCAGATGTATATAAAGAAATCAGCAAATGTCATAAATGCCAAATTTTCGACAGTAAGAGAAAGGTACTGCCTCTCCCTTTGAATCCAATAACAGTTGAGGCTCCTTTCCAGGAATGGGGTTTGGATTTTATTGGTGAAATAAACCCCAATTCATCAGGTCAGCACAGGTGGATCTTGACAGCTACAGACTATTTTACTAAATGGATAGAAGCAATTCCTACCAGGAGGGCCACTGAAAATGTGATCATGGATTTTCTTGAAGAAAATATATTGGCTCGATTCGGGTGTCCAAAAAGGATAGTAACAGACAACGAAGCTGCTTTCAAATCTAAGAAAATGATTAATTTTTGTCATAAGTATCATATAATCCTCAATCACTCAACTGCCTATTATCCTCAAGGAAATGGATTAGCTGAATCTTCAAATAAAAGCCTGGTGAGGATTATCAAAAAGCTGTTGGAGAATAATAAGAGGTCCTGGCACACCAAACTAAAATATGCTCTATGGGCTGACAGGATTAGCACTAAAAGAGCAATCAACATGTCTCCGTTCCAACTGGTGTATGGGGCCAAAGTGATTTTTCCAACATCATTAGGGGTACCAGTTATGAGATATTTCCAGGATCAGCAAGAAGAACCAAATCACATACAACGAAGGATAAATCAGATTATTGAGCTAGAAGAATGAAGAAGTAAGGCTTATGACAAAGTGCAGCCACATCAGGAGAAAAGGAAGAATACTTTTGACAGAAGGATCAAGGAAGAGCAGTTTCAGATTGGTGACCTGGTTTTGAAGTGGGATGCTCCTAATGAAGACAAGCATGGAAAGTTTGACCCTATGTGGGTAGGACCATACGTTGTTGCTGGATACAGAGGACAAAATGCATTTTTGCTGGAATATACAAATGGGGTTCTTCTGGAGAGTAACCCTGTAAATGGAAGATATCTAAAACATTACCTATCCTGAGGAGGGAGGTAAGATTTGTATCATAGATTGTACATACTTATTTTTCTTTACAAGTAAATATGAATGGTAAGCCGAGCATATTTTGAAGCTTGCAGTGAAAGACCTAAGATTCAGGAGGCTTACCATTCCTTTTCTAAAAATATACAAAAATGATATATTTACAAAAACAAAAGATGGGTTTTTGGGAGTTATTATGCAAAATCAAAAAACAGGCACCTGGTCTACGAGTTCTTTGATACCTCGCAGGGAGGATATCATCCCCAGATGGAGCCAGCTGTTAACGCCATTATTTATCAAAGGGGATGGAAAATCATGATGAAGAAGAAAATGATTGGTTGCTTGTCGAACCTTGGTTAAAAGATATATTGTAAGAGTACGATGATACCCCAAAGAAGTGATCCCGTTATCAAGGATCTGATGGTACGAGTTGAAAGGATCGAAATCAATGGCTATGATTGTCTCCGCACTCTCAGAAATGCGAGGAAGATAAGATATGTCCAGGCGATTATCGGGCGCACAGATCAACGGTTATCAATCTGGCTCGGGTAGATCCACGGTCCATATTTAATCCGCCTTATGAAATCGCATGTTGGTTAAAGAGATAGAGACTGGCATAATCGGGTACATAATACTCGATCCAACGGTGGAGAGGTAAAGTCAGATCACATCCATGGTTGGGATTCATTCCAGAGCCAGAATCTACACGGAAGATAAACCCAAAGCGCCCAGCGGAATGAGTAGGTGGCCGTTGATATGACGGTTGAGGATTAAAGGTAAAGTGGATCAACAACGGTTGACGATTCCGGAACATAAAGTTGCACGGTGGTTAAAAGGATGGAGCCCAGCGGAATGTGATAGGTGCCACCTAATCCAACGACTCACAAATAAAGGTTGATCGCATCTACGACTGTGGGCGATTCCGGAACATGAAGTTGCACGAAGGATAAGGTCGGGAAGCCCTGCGGAATCGAATATCTCCTTCTCGATCTAATGGCAGAGTAATGAGAGGCTATTTCATCAACGGTTGGAGATGTTTCTGGGGTGGAGACTTGCACGTTGTTTATTGACAAGACGCCCGGTGGAAAGATGTACGTGGCACGTGATCCAAGGGCTAGAAATTAAAGAAGATTCAGATCGATGGTCTTGAATGAATCCGGAGAATGGAAGTGCGCGGAGGATAGGAATATATGGTGGTTGCGGGCAATAAATTGTTGTCCACGTGGCGAATTGTGGTAGGCTCCGGAGACAAAAGTGGTTTAAGGAAAGCCGGTGGGGGCCTATAAAAGCAAGGTTGACTTCTATCATTATTATTTTATTTGTTCGGGAAGGGTGAAAAGGACCAGCCGATTTAGCAGCTTCCATTTGTCAGTTCAGGCACGCTCCAAGCACACGCCTCTCTCTACAGTCGACCAGGTAAGACTTAAACCCTGTAGCACCTCCGTCCAAATTACCTTTATAAATTAAGTAATGGACCAGGGGAAAGAAATTCAAGTGTCTGGTCAGGTTGTAGACGACAGAGAAGAGTTTTTAGTGGACAGAGATAGGAGCGTGTGCGACCCCTTCCTATCCATAGGGAGCGTGTTGGTCAGTAAGGAGAAATTGTGGTATTATAACTCACAAGGGAACGATGTATTAAATTTCTGTAAGTCTTTCCTGTATTACTTCGCTCTTGAGCAAACCCTCCCTTTCCCGGAATTGCGGAGTGGTGCGCTGTAAACTATTCTCCCTCCGAGAGAATAATTGTGAGTCGGTCTGCGTCCATAATACTTTGTAAAATTGATGCCACAGTCATCAGAGAAAATCTCAGTTTGCCTGAAAATTACCCTGTTCATCTTGAGTCGATAAATGAGTTGGTCCTTGCTGATTTTTATAAGAATTGTGAAACTGAGAGTCACTGGCATTTCCTGTCTAATATTTTAAAAGAAAGTCAATCCCTTGATGGTTTTTTCCTGCCCTACCCCATGCACATTTTCAAAAATGAAGTCCAAATGGTCGTGTCCCTGGTCTGTCAAGTATTAGGTCTGAGTGATGATTGTCGTGTAGGCGATGTCATCCTTCGTTTTTTATTAAGAATAAGTTCCTTAAGCCCCGAGTGCCAGTCAATTCCTGTGTTTAATTTTGATGAGTATCTCACTGAAATAATCCATCTGCAGTTAACTGAGTTCCCAAAAGTTCATTTCTTTAGGTTTCAAACCTACTTGCTCAACATTCTGTTGTGCTCCAATGTCACCGAGTTGAAATTTTTAAGTACTCTGTGCTCTTCTGATTTGCCCAAGCAAATCAACATGTTCGAATTTGCTAATTCGATCATGTCGGAAATGTACAAAATGTTATTTGATGAGGATTTTCCCTGTGTTCTGGATGAAATGAAGTGTTTAATGCAGTCTTCACCCAAATATCGGGTTGGGGACTAGTTTCTGTACAGGGATTACACTGTGTTAAGAATATATGGGTTTACTGGTCAGCCTTACAGGTTACCTGCCTTTTTAACCCCGAGGATTTTCGCACTTGAGTTTATGAGGAAGAGGTTGTTATCTGAAGAAGAGCATTTTGGGGCTTTCAAGAAGTCTTCAAACATTAAGTTTCCACTTAAAGTCGGCTCTTTCATTTTTAAAAGCAAAGGCGCCTTAATATTCATAGAGAAGTTATTAGAGAATATGGATTTCCAAAAGGAATCAAAAGTGAATTATGATCCACATCATGTTATATCCCTAAGGAAACAAGCCAACAAGAATAAGCCATTTGAGCACTAGTCTGTTGAAAATTTGGCTGAAACAACCAATCTGTTACAGTTCAAGGAAGATCCACATATTGCACCCATTACAGTATCAGAAAATACGAACATTTTAGTTAAGTGAAGTCTCTCTGAGACTGAGAGTATGGAAGTGGACGAAGATGGGTCCCATAAAAGGGCAAAACTGCTTGAAGGTGGTGAAATGGTAAATGAGGAAGTTTCTGATGGTTTTAAAAAGGTTTCCCTGATTCCCATGAAAACCGTACAAGTAAATCAATTATATTTTAAAAATGTAGAGGGTGATGTAGACAGTTCAGAATCAAGCCCGGTATTTAAGTCGAAGGAAGAGCTCAAAGCCAGCTATACAGAGAAGCGGAAACAGTCTCTAGAGGAGACAAGAAGTTCTCTCCCGAGAGTGAGAAGTTTATACAGTTCAAAAACCTCTCTAGTTTCTGCTAGAGATGCTGAGAGAAATACATTTAAGATGGCTATAGTAAACGACAAGAAGATGTCTGAAATGGAGATCCGGCTGGACAAAATCAGTACTCCGGATAAGATACAGCTGCACAAACAAACCAGTGACATCATTTACTCAGACTTATTGCAAGCCATGGTAAGGATTAATAAATTGCAATTTTTGATAGACAAATTAGAAATTCAATTGAAGCATGAGAAAGTTGAGAATAAAGCAAATGTCATTCAGATTAGAAAGATGCAAACAGACATTGTTAGTTCAGATAACACCCAGGCGGTTAAGAGGATGCTAGAGGAAAAAGACAATGCACTCCAGGTCTTAAAGAAAAAGCTAAAGATTCCAGGTTCAGAGCACGTCCAATCAGCTAAATTAATGGGTTTGCAAGAGGAAAAGAATAAAGTCCATCAGGAGATGATGGAATATAAGGGAAAAGATGTTGAACTACAGGAAGAAAAGGACAAGTGGGAGGCCGAGTGGAATGAACTATTATCCCAGATTTCCTTAATGAAAAAAGACCAAAGCGATGAGAAGGAAATTATGGAAGAATTAATGAGTTAAAACCCCCGCTGATGAAGACCTGTCCGTTGTGAATATCCACAAGCCATTGGACAATTTCTCTGCAGATGATTTGTTGGTGCCTATGTCCCAGGTGAGCTTGAAAGATGAAGCAATTAAATAATTGAAGGCAGAGAATGAAAGGATAAAAGCTGAATTGGCCAAAGTAAGTGAAAGTAAAAAGAAAATATTACAGGACAGAAATCAGTTGCAGAAAAAATTCAACGAGCTAAAGGAGAAAAGCATCGATAAAGGCCCTCTTCAGGGGGAAAAACATATCATTTGGGATACCTTGTCGATAGAGATTACCAAGTTCTGGCGCTATCTAAATTTTATTGATGATTTGAATATACTGATAAATTTGGCTCACCAGAGATTAAAATTGGTAAATGAACATATGGAGAAGAGACCTCTTACTACAGCTCAGAACACGCTGAATTTTATGAATTCACTAACATATCAGAAATTGCACGATATGGACATAAAAGACAGAGTGTCAATAGTGCTATGGGCAAAGAAATTCATCCACAAGCATCTCTTAATCAAGACGGTCCAAGATAAAGCAGAAGGATTGCTTTTACAGGTTAATAATTTCAAACAAGATTTTAAAGAGCTGTTCAAAGACGGATTGCCTTCTTTCTGGGACGAAGAGGGACGGATGTTCGCACAGGAACATTATCATAACCTGCTTGTCTAGTGCCGCATGGACCACTCCAAATTTAATGATTTGGAGAAAATCCTAACAGGGAAAACCATTGTGGATATGTTAACAGAAGATTTCGAAATTCTGCAGAAGTTCACAATTATCAGAAGCAGATTGCCCAAGAAGTCCTATGAAGCATATATGGAGCTCGAAGTATCAATTCGGGAAATGACAGAATGTGACACCCCAAGTTTGGAGCAGTGGAAAGCTGTGGAGCGGTTTGGAAAGAAAAAGTATATTCTTCATCCCTAGAAACAAGTGTTATGCACTGAGGAGCTGATGGGGCAAATACGTGGAGTTGATGGAGCAAAGACGTGGAGCTGATGGGGCAAATACATGGAGCTGATGGGGCAAAGACGTGGAGCTGGCTGAGTGAAATTTTGTTATCAAGTTGATTGTTACTTTATGATCTGTTAGGATTGGAGTTGTAACAAACTTCCTAGGGGTTAGGAATTCAGTTACAAAACTCTAAATTAAGCCGATCATTCAGTTATTGATCTTCTTGGAAGGCCTATTATTTTATGTATAAATTTGCATCTTTTTTAAGAGATGGGGGTTGGAACCCATCGAGAAAAAAGGATTTTGGAGGACATATCTATTTTTGGAATAACAAAGTGAATGCATGAGAGTTTTGGTCAGAGATTCATGTGTCGTTGATATTACAGTCTGTGCTTCTTTCTTTATGTGATTGTATTTCCCTTGTGTAACACTCCATTTTGTTTATTCCTCGTATCTGGAATATAGCGTTAGATGATTAGAATTCATATGTTTATGCTCTGGTCATCACTTCAGATATTATATGATTTTTTCTGCTAAAGTTGATATAGAATTCATCCTTGTTGATGCTCTGTATTAATAGGTTGCTTCTTCATCTCTTCTGTTTCACCTGGATCAATTTGAATGACTGTGATGATGTGATTATCTTGCATTTGATGAATCTCACGTACACGTCTTTGTGGTATCTTTATATTGTATATGACTCCATGCCCAATGGTTATGTGATTGTTTCAGCCAAATACACAAATCTTTAAATGTTATTTTATATCTGGTCTTGTTGAATCTGGTCCTATTAAATCTTTATTGAGAGATCCCTCTCTGGAAGAAAATACCAGTTTCTTTCTAAAGTGGTTTTGCTGTTACCTTGGAGTTTACCTTTTACAACCTGGGTACATTCTGAGTGCTAACATATCCTAAGTCAGTCACTAAGTTTACTATATTACAATCAATATTATCAGCCCATGAGAATTGAAGGATCAGACTATGTGTCTAATTCACCACTGGCTTCTTCACATCTCTTTTCAAGATTAAGGAATGGGATGCATTGAACAAGGACCTTCATTCAAACTTAGCATTCCTGGAGGAAGAAGTCAACTCTGACTTTCTTTGTAATCTTCTAGCTTATTCAAATCACGAAGAATGTGACAAGAGGTAACTGAAGCACAATCTATCAAAATGAAATGCAGCCTTTGCATGGTCACATTCAAACTGAGGTTGTTGAACTTTGTATCAGAGTTAAAAAAAATTATGATGATTTTAGAGTCTCCAAATATTTGAATGTTGTTATGTCTCGCTGCCTTTGCAAGTTGACATGCTTTTAGAAGTGCATATAATTATGCTTGGTTATTTGTAAGTTGTCCTACTCCCCAACTGAAGCTTGTTTCTAAATTTCCTCTTGGGTAGAAAATCACCCCCCTTGCCCCGAATTTCCCTGGATTTCCTTTTGACTCTCCATCGAATAAGATTAAGACTTTATTTTTCATTTTCCACCATTCTGAAAATTCCTTTTCTGAAATTCTAACCTGCCAAAATGGTTTAATAACAGGCCTACTCGATCCCAACTGAATTTTATCCACTTGCAGTGATCCAAGCCATTTATGCTCAACTTCTAGTTTAATTTCATCAATTTGAGAGTTTCCCACTACTTCCAAAAGAAAATCCTTATATTTTATTTCTACAATTGCTGGTTTCGAGACTTTGCTGTTAAAAAATGAATCATTTCTTGCCAACCAAATTTTCCACCATATAAATTTTGGAATGGCTTGCCATATTTTCCTCCATTCATGACTGGTTGGTAGAGTACCAGGATACCTTAACTACTAGTTTTTCAAAAGAATGACAGGTTCAAAATTTAAAGGAACATAAGAATAAGGAAACCCATGCAAGAAATGTGCCCAAACATCCTGAGCAAAAACACATCCAACAAATATATGGGCTGAAGTCTCGGCAGCTTGAAGATAGAAACAACATCTATAAGGTCCCAAGAAACCTCGTTTTAACAAATTTTCTCTGGTTAAATATTTTTGGTGCATAAGAGTACAAGATAAGAAGTTTACTTTTGGAATGCTAGGAGAATTCCAAACCAACTTCCAGAAGGCTGCGTTGAGTGAACCAGAGGAGGGAAGTGATGTGATCTGTGCATTGAAGATTGTAAAAAATTGAAGCCATTAGTAGTAGAGTATAAACCAGAGGAGCCCTAGGCCCACGTGTCCTTACATGATAAATGAATGGGTGCCAGTCCATACATTTTTTCTAGCAACGATTTTTGTTGTGCAAGTAAAACTGGATGGTCATGATTTGGCAATTTGGGGAAGGACCACGCATCCTAGTTTCCTTTTATATCCCAATAAATTATATCAGACAGTCTTAAGAGGCCTTTATTGAACAACCAAAGCTTAATCTCATTTATAGATACATCAGTATTTAGAGTTGCGTTTCCTTTTATTTTGTCATCCCACAAAAAAATATGTTTGCCATTTCCTGGAATTCGATAAAGCTGTTGAGTAAAAAATTCGAGACCTCTTATGCATAAATTCCAAGTAATAGAGCCTTTAGGAGTATTTGTGTTTTGTAGATTTCTTAGATTTCATTCATGAAGATATTTTTTCCAAAAAAATTGACTCACCAAATGCTTTTTATTAGAGAATAGCTACCATAGCAATTTGCCAGATTAGACAATCCCGGATCTCTGATTTGCAATCCTCCTTCAAGAACAAGTATTTTTACAATTTCCCATTAACCAAATGCATATGATTCTGATTTTGTTTTCCACCTCTCCATAGGAAGTCTCTGATCAGCTTGGATATCTGATCCATAATCACTTTTGGATACAAGAGAAGAGATGATTGGTAAATAGGAAGAGCTGAGAGACTTGACTTAATAAATATAATCTTCCCTGCCTTCGTAATCTAGTGGCCACCCCACGAGGAAATATTTGCTTTTATCTTGCTAATGATTTCCATCTAGAGAGAAGGGTTGTTTTGTCCCAAGGTTAATGGAAGACCCAAATATTCAACCTTGTCCCAAGAATCATATCCTTCAAAACCCAAAATATGTGAAATATTTGCAGCTGTTGATTGATATACATTCCAACCATACATGACACTCTTAAGATTGTTAATGAGTGCCCCTGAAATAATACAAAAATGATGCATAATTTTTGAAAAAAATCTTACCATTTTTAATGAAGCCCCTCCCAAAATCAAAGTATCATTCACAAAGAGGGCATGGTTAATGGCTTCATCTCCAACTTTTGAAGTTATGCCTGAAATGATCCCATCATTTTTTCCTGCTGTTAACTTCTACTTAAAGAATAAACCATAAGAATATACAAAAATGGCGAGAGGACATCCCTGACGAAGACCCCTGGTTGCTTGAAAGAAATTTGTTGGTTTGCCATTTACTAATGGCACTATCCAAGGTTTATCAATGCAAGATTTTATCAAATTTATAAAGGCAGGGCTAAATCCAAAAGAATGGAGAAATGAGTAAAGAAACTTAGAGCTTTACCTTGTCAAATGCATTTTCCATGTTGAGTTTGATTAACATGCCCTTCTCCTTCCTTTGAAAGCTGGAGTGCATGGCTTCTTGAACTTGAATTACATTGTCCAGAATATGTCTCCCGTTTACAAACCCGCCTTGAAGAGGAGAAATCAATTTCCCAAGCAGAGGTTTGAGGCTGTTAGATAAGAGTTTAGAGAAGATTTTATAAGAAGCATTACAAAGTGAAATAGGTCTGAATCGATCAAAAGTAGAAGGATTAACTTCTTTAGGAATTACTGCAAGGAATGTGGAATTTGTGCATCCACCCACTTTGGATTTTAATTGAAATGATTTTATCATCTAGAGTAAATATTTCCTGATTATTGTCCAAAAAAATCGATAAAAATGAAAGGAAAAACCATTAGGGCCCGGGGCTTTATCCAGCTCCATAGACCATATAACATCAATAATTTATTGCTCCGAAAAAGGATTCATTAACTCAATATTTTCTTCCTCACTCACCATACAAGGAATGTTGGACAAAAAATCAGAGGTTAAATCTGAATGGGAGGAGACATCTTCCCTAAATAAGTTATGAAAATGAACTTCAACCACTTGTTTTATTTAAGAAATTTCTTTAAAAGTTTCACCAAACAGAGAGGAGATTTCCAAAATATGATTTTGGGATAGTCTGGCTCTGCACTGCTTGTGGAAAAAAGAGGTATTCTGATCTCTAGCTTTCATCCAAGTACTATGTGACTTCAGTCTCCAATATTATTCTTCTCGCCTAAATGCTCGAAAGGAGTTAAACTGTTCTTTTTTCTCTTTTTCCAACAAGGCAAGGGTAATTTTTGATTTTTCCATTCCCATTTGGATCTCCTCCAATTTTTCTAAGGCCTCTTTCCTTTCACTGATTGGATTTTTTTGAGAGAGTTTAACCTAGTCCTTTAACACAGCTTTGGTATTTTTGAGATTTATCTCCTATACATAGTTCGACAATCCAATAATTGGAAGATACCACACCATAGATATAGTGGTCATAAAACCATCTCGGTCTTTCCACAGTGGACTGAACCGAAAGGGAATGGGGCCTAGGTCCTCTTCATCTTAGATATACAGCATTATCGACTTGTGATTTGAAGTAATCTTGGGCAAGATGCTGGAGGATTTTTTTTCCATCAACAGAGAACTCTGAACCAGAAATCGATCCAATCTGGTAGAGATGTTTGCTGCTCCAATTCGATTATTAGTCCATGTGTATCTTCCTTTTTTTGGTTTAAAATCAATCAGTTACCAATATAGAATGATATTTTCCACCATTTTAAGCATGGGATATCTCCCGCATACTCCTCCTTTTTTCTCTTTACTATCCATTGTGATGTTTAAATCACTAGCCACGATTATATTAGAGAAAGAATTAGCAGCAAGAAAGGCCGACAGAGAATTCCAACATTCTCTTTTTTCTTGGAAGTTGTCTAGTACGTAAAGATTAAAAAGAGAAAGGGAAGTCTTACTTGGAATGTGCTGGAGTTCTGATAAAGTCTAATGCTGCGTTGCATGAGAGTTTTCCAGAGAGAAAAGATTCTCTGTCTACAAGGTTGCAATTCCACCAGCAGAACCTCTAGCACTCACAATCTTCCCTACTTTCATTTTCCATTTCTTATTGCTTATGGATAGGAGGATATCCTCGTCAATTTTTGTCTCTTGGAGAAAAAGAACATCAGGAGAAGCCATTCTTAAGATATCTTTAACAACTTCCACTTTCGATGAATTTCCAAGAGACGATGTTCATTATTTATTATTGATAGAAGGAAGAGGGCCTCCTTTTGAAGGTCTAGCCCTGGTATTCCTGGAAATTGACATCTTGATTGTAGCTTGAATTCCTTGCATCTTCAGATGTTCCGATTCTTCCCCCCAGGATTTCTTAAGAGATTTACGTCCTTTTTTTTAGGACCTCTCAAGAGATTCTTCATTAGATGAACCATAATTATCCATGGGTTTCTTTTTTTTCCATTTCTACATATGTGGGAGAGTGTCCATCAGCAGGCGAACCCTAATATGACTCAGCTGATTCTTTATTTTCTTCTTGAATCTGATCTTGAGATCAAGGAAATTATCCCTGTTCAAGAATTGAAGGCACTTGTTCTTCAGGAATACAAAACTTTGAAGTTGTTTTGTGTTGTTATTTCCTTATTTGTTGCTTCATTTTTCTTCTGTTTTTGTCTAGTGGGATTACTACCCGACTCCATTTCTGCTCTTTTTCCTTTTGAAATATTTCTCTGCTTTGTTGTACTAGTTTTTTGGACTTGTGTCCATTGTTATCCCTTCTCTTTTGCAGCTTCTTCATCATATTTCTTCTTGCATGATCTGGAAAAGTGCCCATAGCCATGACAATGTCTGCACTTAAAAGGCATTTGCTCATAACCAAACTCTTGCACATGAGACCAATATTCTACTGTCAACTTAATCGCTTCAGGAAGCCAATACCTCTAGATCCACTTCAACACATATTCAAGCACGAGTATATTTTTCTCTTCTCTCAGCCCTGTTAATGTACTTCCCCAAAGTGTTTCCTATAGCTTCAAGAGACTCTGAATTCCAATAATGAAGAGGAAGATGTGATAGCCTAACCCACACGGGAACAAAAGAAGGGACATCTTGATTCAGATCAAAGTCTAGAGTCCACTTATTCAGGTAAATCCCTTGAGGACCCATGAAATATGGTCCGTTTCGAAAAATTAAATCTCTGTCTTCTTAATTTTAAAAAAGAAAAACATAGTATCCTTTACCTATCAGGTTGTTGCAAATTCCTTATGATATAAGGGGTTCCAATTTCTTTGAACCCACTCGTCGATAGCCTTGGGAGATGGCCAAAGAACAGTAAAATGGCCAATAAGAACCCAATATGCAATATTCATGGCTGCACGACATGGTTTTTTTGCAGAAAGATCCACCAAGGGAATATTGTCTAATTTCTTGACAATTGTTTGCTGGTTTTGAGAGGGATTCCTATTGCCACTTGCTCCAATTAGTCTCCTAAAAGTAGTGATTTCAAGGGGAGGGGAGGAACCCGCTCCAACAATCATGGAAAAATCTCACAGAGCTAAAGACTTGCAAAGGAATACATAAGCTAATTCAAGAATCTCTCAAGCAAACTCAAAGGAGTCCCAGATTATCAAAAAATCCTCCTCCAAAATCAACTAGTTCAACAAAAGACTACTCCAAGAATGCTAGGAAGAGAGGCAAGTCAGCCATAACACAAGCTGGGTGAGCAGGATTTCACCAATCCTGAAACAAACACCACTGAAGCCAGTAGGTTCAAATTACTGCTCCAAAAATGCATCAATCCAAAGGTTCAAATCACAACACCATGAATGCAGGTTCAAATCATAGTCAAATTATCCAATAACGCATCCAAACGATCCTCATAACCACACTTCAGGCCGAATCCTGCATACAGAGCCCAAGCTGGGTGAGAAAGAGAGCCAAGCCACCAAACCTATAAAAGAAAATTTGAAAGGTCCTCTTGGAGCAAAAAAATTCCAATCACACTATACATTGAACAACCTTCTACAAGTGTAATTTTACCAGACCTTTTTAGAAACATTGCTATTGGTGGCTCAAGTTTTGTAGTATAATGCTCTATTAGAGACTCTTCATCTGGTTTAGTTGCAACACTAAAATTATTCAATAAGGTGGTGAACCTTTGATTAAAGTCTTGGAACTTTTATTTCTTTTCCATTCTCATAGATAGTAATTCTTTCATGAGAGTGGCCACATTTTTTTTCTCCAAATTCCCCTAATAATTCCTTTTCAAAACTATCCCAATTTACTATGGAATTAGCTTGCAGACTAAAGTACCATGAATATGCTTTAGGTTCAAAATTGTTGAAATATTGTAACTTCAAAGGATATTCCAAATGTATTTTACTGATGTAACCCAAGGGAGATGTTATCATTCCTCCAATGGGGTGTTCTATTGTATTTGGTCATCATAGAGTCCCTAGGTAAAGCCTCCACTTGTGTCGGATCTTTAGTACCCTAATAAATAATATAAAATACTATTTTTGAGTATTCCTAGGTGAAGTCGACCCAAACAGTTTATTGGGGCCAACTTGTTTAGTGCAAAAGTCAAGTTGACACACGTGTATAAATATAGGAGATGTGGTTCTTATTTGAACATAGACTCACTCACTTGTGTAGCGCATAGGAGAGAGAGATAGTCATAATAGAAGGAGGATAAATTTTTTTTTTGGGTTTGTCTTTTATACATCTTATACAAAGGATTTTTTTGCTGGGTTTTCTTCCCCATGAGGGTTTCCTAGGATAAATCTTTGTGTTATTTTGTGTGGCTATGCTTGTCTATATTTCAGTGATCCTTTTGGTTATGGTTATGTTGTTATGATGCAAATGTTATAAGATCTGATATAACCATTAAAAATTAACATGGTATCAGAGTCACCCTGAAAGAAGTCATTGTGCATCTGAAACAGTGGTACAACTACAACTATTGAAGATTAGGGTTTCATGCTTGAAAACCCTAAAATACTAAAACTAGTTGTTTTTGTACATTCGCTATATCTCGATATTGGAGAAGGCTCAAGAGCCAAAACTTTCACAGGCCTAAGATAAATTCCTCATGTACCCTTTGTAAACGTTTCAGCCTCAGATTCTCTATATTCTGAGAGATATGATTCCTCCAAGTCAGGGTTCCAGCCTCTCCCAGGATTCAACCCTAAACATGACACCTATGTATAATTGCTATATCTCAGGCTACGAAGGTCCAAATGAAATTTTACAAGATGTTCTATATAGTGCATGAACTTTAATTTCTTTGGAAAACGTTTCAGGCCCCGAAGATGAAACAATGACACGTGTCAGTCCATACAAGTTCGCTATGCTGAACAGTCGTGAAATAAGTCACCTTGAGAAAAATCACATAATTCCCAATTGGTGAAACCTTAGTGTGAAGTTTCAGGCAAATAGGAGTAGTAATTTCAGAGATACCTTAGAAACAATATCAGGAATTTCTGTAGAATAAATTGAAGAAAACTAGGGCATTAGATATTTTGCAGTTTTGATCACAGTTTTGGGAAAATGAGTATACTGCTCATCTCACCTTGAGGAGATGCATATTTCTACCCAATCAGATCTAAAAGATACCTCAGTTGAAAAATTAGGGTTTCTATGTCAAACCCTAGGTCTACAAGAAGCAACATTCCAGAAAATATTTCAAGTAAGCATGAGATTAAAGCAATCTCACTGGTCAAAGAAGAAGTTGTTGATCCAGAAGGAGATGACGAAAAACAAACAAAGATAAGTATATGAATTGTCTTTCCTGTATATGCTGTGTATTATGCATGATAGAATGTTTTCATTAATGATAGTATACTACTAATATTCATGTGATGGGTAAGTAGCCCGTGGTGCTATACAACTCTCCATTGCTACTTATCTAGAATGAAACCTCTTTGTTGACATATTGGATTAGTGCACAATATCAATGATGTCATTGTAGAGATGGAAGGAATCTAGAAAGTTTTCATCAGATATAAATGAATGTTGTATTGGCTAAACAGTTGCATGATGCATACGAATTTGTCGTTATGCATATGTTATATGAAATGGTTCTAACCATGCAACTGGTGCATTTGACTTGTAGGAAAGGTCATGTATAACTGCCTACAAGAAAAGGAAGATGAGACTTATTCCAAACAACAAGTGATTAAAATTTAAGATTCACTCCAATAAACATGAACCTGAAGCTCCCAGGGTCAGAGACACCGTGACAGAAGAAAGAGCTTAAGAGAGCGGTAGATCCACCTCGAGAGATGAATACCACCTTGGGTACAAGAGATAACTCAAGATGAAGAAAAGTATGGAGGTAATTCCAAACCAAAGTAAGAGGCCTTAGACACACTCTAGTTTTGTGACACAGTTGGGTGACATAATTGATGCAAATCCTTTTAGCTATGGAAGATGCTATGATCAAAGACTAACAGTTGATCACTGGGAATGATGTCTAGGATATGATTCCGAGACTTGAAGGGAATTCCGTAGTGTATTCCATATGTATCTATAAGAAAAAGTATACAAAGAAAGGTTCGTGGTTTGTATCAGAAATAATAGACTATGGCATGACATACTCTATTGACCAGAGACACTTCTCTAGTGAAGTAGAAGTATATATCAAGAAAAGAACCACCTATACAGAACAAGCTTTGTACGAGCTGAGAACATACCCATATATAAGCACATCCAGGAGATTGACAGAGCACTTAGAGTGATGAATATCTTAACCTTTGCTACAAGGTTGAATATGCAAACTTATAGAAGACAACAAGATCAAACATGGGTGCAAGATGAACTTTTTGACAAAGTTCAAGATGAAGGGATCTTGGTATCTAGTAACCTGAGATGGATACATAGTAGTAGAGGATGCTACCTGTCACTCCAGTATATAATGTTTCGATACATAGAGTACAAAATGAAAAGGCAGGATGATGCTCCAATTCAGGGGGAGTGACTACAGAAGATCTCTGAGTTCGACATGGTATGACAGGATGGACAACTTCCAGATGGACCAAGAATTTACCAAGAGTAAAGTGGGTTCCAACCTTCAAGGTTGAATACAGAAGAATGTCGATGACCTGACAGAATGAAATCATGGTAGAAGAAATGATGGAAGAATACCAGAATGATGTTTTTTGATATAGTATCCAAACCAGAAAGCAAGAGTGTGGTATCTTCCAAGTGGATTTATAAGATAAAACATGTTGCTGATGGAAGGAAATATTTGTGGCTAAAGGAATCTCTCAGAGAGAGGGAATTGATTATCAAGAGACACTTTCTCCAGGAATCAAGGTACACTTCCATTAGAACCATCATGGCACTTGATTCCATGATGAAGTGGGATATACACCATATGGATGTAAAGACAAGCCTTCCTTAATGGTGTGATTGAGGAAGAGGTTTACATCAAATATCCACAAGGATTTGAAGTTGAAAATAGAGTGAATCATGTATGTAAGTTGAAAAAGACTTTGTATGGACTGAAGCAATCTCCTAGAGCTTGGTATGGAAGAATATATATATTTTTGGCAAACATGGACTTTACCAAGAGTAAAGTTGATCCTAACCTTTACCTTAAGCTTGTGGATGATGAACCTGACATACTATTGTTGTATGTGGATGATATATTTCTGACTAGAAATGAGAAACATATCACATATTGAAAGAAGAAGCTAACTAAAGAATTCAAGATGAAATGTTTTGGGTTGATGCATTATTTCCTCAGGCTAGAGGTGTGAAAGAGCTCAGAAGGAGTCTTTCCGAAACAGGGAAAGTATGATGTGTTATATTTTTATTAATTAATATGATCTTGGATCTTATCTGAGAGAATAACATGCACATAAATAATCACAAGAGACAAGAGACACAAAGAGTTTTCCTCGGGGAAACCATAAAGGAGAAAAACCGGCAACTTCCTCAGAGATAGAATGAGCACCAATAGAAAAAGTAAAACCCAAAAATAAAAAGATGATCTCCGACAACTGTTCTCTCTCTCACTTGTGTGAGATCCTCTTCTCTCACTCATGCACTACAGTTGAGTGAGTTTGTGTGTTCCAAATAGAGAGTCTTACTCTCTATTTATACTTGTTTTCCACTTGACTTTTACTCTTACAGGGCCAACCTCACTAGGAGAGTCTAATAACCCTAATACCCCTCAACTGTGGGGGCTATTTCCCTGACTTACAATGGAGGGTTAAACTCAACTCAATTGTGAGGACTATTTCCCTGACTTACAATGGAGGGTTAACCTCAATGACTTTACATGACTTTATTATATTAACGACTCTCTCGATCGTAGGAACAAACATCTCAGTCGGGGTACAATGAAATACAATATAAAATATACAAGTGAATACATTTTGAAGTTACAAATACATCAACACTCCCTCCTAACTAGAAAGGCATTCCCTTGACACAATTCATCAGCACAAGTCTTCGTCACTGGATCATCACTACTCCCTCTATCTCGAGCAAATGGTGCTATATCTCAATTCTACTCGTCATAGGAAGTTCTACAAAGCCAACCCTTTTTCATGCTGGTTGTAGGCCAAGGCTCCACATAGGTCTTCACATCTTTAACATTAATATCTGACCATGGGAGGAACCAACCCTTCCACCATGTCAGAAAGGCACATCACTTACATTTGACCATGGGAGGAACCAATCCTGCCACCATGTCAGAAAGGCACAACACTTACATCTGACTATGGGAGGAACCAATCCTACCACCATGTCAGAAGGGCACAACACTTACATATGACCATGGGAGGAACCAATCCTGGCACCATGTCATAAAAGCACATCACTTACATTTGACCATGGGAGGAACCAATCCTGCCACCATGTCAGAAAGGAACAACACTTACATCTGACCATGGGAGGAACCATTCCTGCCACCATGTCAAAAAGGCACAACACTTACATCTGACCATGGTAGGAACCAATCCTGCCACCATGTCAAAAATTCACATCACTTACATCTGACCATGGGAAGAACCAATCATGCCACCATGTCAGAAAGGCACAACACTTACATCTGACCATGGGAGGAACCAATCTTGCCACTATGTCAGAAAGGCACAACACTTACATCTAACAATGGGGGAAACCAATCCTGCCACCATGTTAGAAAGGCACAACACTTACATATGACCATGGGAGGAACCAATCCTGCCACCATGTCAGAAGGGCTCATGGAATCATCACTTCCCCTTGGAGGGAAACTCGATCTGGTGAACACCAAGCTTCTCCCTGAAGTACTCAAACTTCACTCTGGCCATTTCTAGCATATAATTACATCAGGGCTGATTATGTCCAAGGATAACCTGTGAGATTTTCTAGGACTGATTACATCTGAGGAAAACCTACAGGACTGTTTACATCTGAGAAACCTATGAGCTTCGCCATGATTTTATGCTCAAAAAACTTGTATCACCGGCTATGATAGAACTCCTTCTTTCAAGAGATCCTGATCTGGATCACATATTGGAGCTTCACTGCTCCTCTCTGCATCATACAAAAATGCAAGTCAGATCGATCAAATCAAATAGTAGTTTTCAAAAGAAACATACTACCTCCAAAATAGCCAAGCAATTGGAAACATATTTTTCCTAGGCTATTCTTAGCGCCATACAGGAATCCTTCCTACTAAACCAAGATATCACACCTGAAATCATACTGAAGCAACACCATGAAGTGCTCTTCCTATAAATGGCACTACCTTCCCAATCCGAATCTACATAAACCTCCAGGTTAATCTTCTGATTCGCTTCATACTTGAGCCCATAATCAACTGTACCCTTCAGGTACCTCAGAATATGATTTTCAACAATCAGTCAAGAACTGGCTCAATGTGTTCACAACAAATCAAATATCTGGTCTTGTATTCATCAGGTACATCAAGGAACAAATCATCTGATGATACATCGTGGCATCATCCATCTCTGATGAAGCATCACTCAATAGCTTCAGGTTTGATGCCATAGGTGTGGCCATGGCCTTGGAGTCTATCATCCTGAACCTTTTCAGGATCTCTACTGCATACTTCCCTTGTCCAAGGAATATTCCATCCGCACTCAGCCACACCTCCATGCCTAGAAAGTAGTGCATCATACCCAAGCCCTTTATCTCGAACTTGACAACAAGTATCCTTATTGCATCTCTAATGAGTTCCTCTTTCCCTGTCAGGAATAGGTCATATAACAGGAGAATCACTGGCCTTCCGCCTTCAACCTTGAAGTAAATGTTGGAATCCTAGTTACTCTCAATAAATCCTAGATCCATCAGTAAGCTGTCCATCTTGTCGTACCATGTTGAACCTTAGGATCTTCTGTAGTCACTCCTTTTTAAGTGGAGCATCATTCTTCCTCTGCCTTTCATACTCTATGTATTGAAACATTATGTACTGGAGTGACAATTAGCTTCCTTTGCTACTAATATTCTATGTATCCACCTAGGGTCACTGGATACCAAGATCCTCTATCTTAAACATTTTCAAAAGTTCTTCTCGCACCCATCTATTGGCTTGTCATCCTCTATAGGATTTCATCTTCAACCTTGTAGAAAAGGTTAATATCTTCATCACTCTAGGTGATCTTCAAGCTCCTCATGTATGTGTTATCCCATGGGTTCCTTCTGAGCTCGTACAAGGCCTTCTTTCTTTCTTTGAAAGTATCATCATATTATTCTTCATCTTGGATTATTTCTTGCGCGCAAGGTGGTCTTCATCTCTTCAAGGTGGATCTACCATTCTCTTTATATTCTTCTGAAGCTCTTTATTTCACTATGGTGTCTTTGACCCAAGAAGCTTTAGGTTCCTCTTCTGTATACTTATTGGAGTGAATCTTGAACTATTGTTACTTGTTCTTCGGAACAAGTCTCATCCTTCTTTTCTTGTAGGAGATTGTATGTGATCTTTCCTACAAGTCAAATGCACGAGTCGTGTGGTTAGAAACATTTCATAAGGCATATTCATAATGGAAAATTCTTATGAATAATGATATAATCATGCAACTATTTTAGCCAATACAAAATTCATCCATATCTCATGGAAACTTTCTAGATGCCTTCCATCTCTACCATGACATCATTGATATTATGCACTAATCCAATATGTCAGCAAAGAGGTTTCATTCTAGATAAGTAGTGATGGAGAGTTATATAGCACCATGGACTACTTACCCATCACATTCATATTAGTAGTATACCGTCATTAATGCAAACATTCTATCATGCATAACACATCAACTGAATATAAAGAAATGCATAACCAAACAATATCATGAAATGACAATTGAATACTTATCTTTATTTGTTTCGTGGGTAGACTCCTTCTTGAGCCTTCATCTTCATCATCTTCTTCATTCATGACATCATTATTTCGTATCCAAATGCTAAGATGGATAAGAGGTTCTTCAAGAATTCAGTCCTTCATATTCCTCATCACTTGAGGGATCTTCTTTGAATTGCTTGTTGAAGCTAATAACTTCCTTTTGGCACACATTCCTCGAATGAATTAATCCCATGATCCTGGGAGGCCATTCAAGGTGGTTATAACAATATCTTATTATTCTTCGATTGCTTCGTCATAGCATCAAAAAATTCCTTTTTGTGTCTTCAAGGATGACACATGCGGGATGAGATGATATTTAATAGAATATGCAATGATTCTCTTGGCTCTAGCCTTAGCCTCATCTCCCTCTGGCTCCTAGAACTTTCTTACTGAAGTACTGATTCAAGTCAATTTCTTCAAGGATCATAAAGGTCCGATACTTCCATACTTGGAAGTTGTTAGCTTCACCAAACTTGTCAATAAGCTGGTGTGATAGGTCATTTTGAAATGAGAACCTCAAATGTAAATAGAAAAAGATTAGATCTTACCGATTTGAGGTGTCCGTCCTGGTTTCAGATTTGGTTGATGTAAGGTTTGTCAGAGAAACCCTAATTTTAAAAACTTGGAATCTTTCAGATCTTATTGGATAGAAATATGTGCCCCTTCAAGGTGAGCTGAGCAGCATACTGATTTTCCCAAAACTGTGACCATAACTGCAAAATATCCGATGCCCTAGTTTTTTTCAATTTCTTCTACATAATTTCCTGATATTGTTTCTACAATATTTCCAAAATTAATTCTCCTATGTGTCTAAAACTTGGTAGTGAGGTAGCCTAGTTTTCCCTCTTTCCAAAACAGGAGGTTTGAGCAGAATTGGTTTCACCAATTGGGACTTATGAGAGTTTTCCCAATGTGACTTATTTCAGGACTGTTCAACATAGAGAACTTGTACAGACTGCCACGTGTCATTGCTTCACCTTCGGGGTCTGAAATTCTTACCACAGAAATTAAAGGCCGTTACCTATCTGGAAAATGTTTCAAAATTTCATTTGGACCTTCGTATACCGAGATATAACAATTCTCCCAAGGCATCTTTTTAATGGATGAATCGTGGGAGAGGCTGGAACCTTGATCTGGAGGAATCATATCTCCCAGAATATAGCGAATATGAGGCTGAAAATTTTACACAAGGTACATCAGGAGTTTATATTCGTCCTTTAAATGTTTCAGCTCCTGATAATTCTTCAATCTTGAGATATAGCGAATGCACCAAAATGACTAGTTTTAGTCTTTTAGGGTTTTCTGGTTCGAGGTCAAATTAGGGTTTGACTTTCCCAGAGTTTTACTCAACCAAAAATTTTGATCTTGGTCTCTAAATTTCGATTTTGAGGAGGAGATAAATCCTATGCTAGGCTCACTAAAAAAATCCTCTTTTGTGAAAATCCCTATTTTCCCACTGTAGTGGTAGGTAAAAAACTGAAAATGCTCAGAATCAGATTCTACTTCGACAAAAAGATGCGCCCTTCAATGGAGAGTTATCCTAGCCTATTTTTGCTGATGATATGTGGAGGGAGACCCAAAAAGTAAGAATCCATAGCTTCCACAGTTGCACAGTGTCTTCTTCTCAAGTTAGCTCTGATGTCATGTTAGAATTTTATCATTTAATCAATATGATCTAGGATCTTATCTGAGACAATAACATGCAAAACAATAATTGCAAGAGACAAGAGACATAGAGTTTTACTCGGGGAAACCATAAAGGAGAAAACCCTGCAACTTCCTCAGAGATAGAATGAGCACCAATAGAAAAATTAAAACCCAAAAACACAAAGATGATCTCCGACAACGGTTCTCTCTCTCACTTGTGCGAGCTCCTCTTCTCTCACTCATGTGTTACAGTTGAGTGTGTGTGTGTGTTCCAAATAGAGAGTCTCACTCTCTATTTATACTTTTTTTCCACTTGAATTTTACTCTTACAGGGCCGACCTCACTAGGAGAGTCTAATAACCCTAATACCCCTCAACTGTGGGGACTATTGCCCTGACTTACAATGAAGGGTTAACCTCAACTCAATTGTGGGGACTATTTCCCTGACTTACAATAGAGGGTTAACCTCAATGAATTTACATGAATTTATTATATTAATGACTCTCCCAATCGGATGAACAAACATCTCCGTCGAGGTCCAATGAAATACAATATAAAATATACAAGTGAATACATTCCGAAGTTACAAATACATTAACATGTTGTGGAAATATTAAAGAATTTTTGATATGTTGGACACACCCATGGATACCAACATGAAGCTGTTGTTTGATGAGACATCAGAATTAGTGGATATGATTCAATACAAAAAAATTATTGAGTCGTTGATGTATCTGATGAACACAAGGTCAAATATATTCTTTGCTATGAACACCTTGAGTCAGTATCTAGTTAACCCTAGATGTGTTCACTTGATAGCTGCGAAGCATGTGATGAGGTAACATAAAGGTACAACAGAATTGGGAATTTATTATGGTAGAGATAATGACTACAAATTATATGGATATATGGATTCAGCTTGGGCAGGAAGTGGTGCAGACAACAAGAACACCTCAGATGGATGTTATGGTCTAGAATCCACCATGATCTCATGGTTTAGTCCAGTGTTGCTCTTAGTACAGCTGAAGTAGAGTAGATTGCAACTTGCTCCGCTATTTGGGAAGCCATATGGCTTCGTAAAGATGATGTCAGGACTATTTGACATGGAGTTGGATACCACAATGATTCTTTGTGACAACCAGAGTTGCATAAATATGAGAAAGAATCCTGTGGAATATGGTACCAAAGGGAGACATAAAAATCCACTATGTGAGTACCGATGAACAAGTTGTTGATGTGGTGACCAAGATTCCATGACAATCTTGGTGTAGTTTGAAAATACTTTCCTCGCAAGGAGGAACACTGATGTTGATAGTGAATACATTCCTCACAAGGAGGAATAATGATGTTGATACTGAAGACTTTCCTCGCAAGGAGGAAAAGTGATGATGATATAGATCCTTCCTCGCATGGAGGAATGATGAAGATATGGACCCTTATCAGAAAGGAGAAATAGGGAAAAGATATTGACTCTCTTTGAAAAAGGAAGAACAAGTCAAAGATATTGACTTTCTTAAGAAAGGAAGAACAAGTCATGGACTTTCTTAAGAAAGGAAGAACAAGTCAAAGATATTGACTTTCTTCAGAAAGGAAGAACAAGTTGAAGATATGGAATTTATTCAGAAAGGAAGAACAAGTCGAAGATGTGTAATTTCTTTAGAAAGGAGGAACAAGTCGAAGATATGGAATATCCTTGAAAAGGAAGAATAGGTCAAGACTATGAATCCTCCTCAGACAAAGGTGGAGCAGGTTGATAATATGGATCCTCTCAAAAAATGGGGAGTGATGATGAGGCTGATATCGATGATGGGATGACAGTGATGCTCCAGCATGGAAAATGCCAAGTGCACCTAAATATGATGACAAGGTCTGACATTTATTTGTGGATGATAGTATCCTCTCTTGAGGATGGTAGGTATAACACTTTGTTCATGAGAGTGGTCCTTACTAGGTAAGGATGGCCCTGCAAATATTAGTCTCGTATGGAGAGTAGCCACATTCAACTATGGATGATAGTATCCTCTCTTGAGGATATCAGGTATAACACTCTGTTCATGAGAGTGGTCCTTACTAGCTAAGGATGGCCCTGTAGATGTTACTCTCATATGGAGAGTACCCAGATTCAGTTGTGGATACCATAGAATAACACTCGCTCAGGAGTGGTCCTAACCTGTGTGGTATGGATGCTCTATGATGAGTCCTCATAGACGATAGGTCTGGAATTTTGTATGCAGTCGAGATCTGATCCACAAATAATGCTCTTGTATGGAGAGTATGCCCACATTCATATGTAGATACCATAGAATAACACTCGCTTGGGAGTGGTCCTAACCTATGTGGTATGGATGCTCTATGATGAGTCCTCACAGACGTCGTAGTATAAAACTCACTTGGGAGTGGTCCTAACTTGTGTGGTATGGATGTTGTATGTTGGGCCAACATTTTGAATGCGGTCGAGATCTGCTCTGCAGAAAATACTCTTACATGGTAGATTATACTTACACGTGAGTGTAGATACCATAGAATAACACTCGCTTAGGAGTGGTCCTAACCTCTTTGGTATGGATTCTCTATGATGAATCCTCACGAACGCCATAGTATAACACTCACTTGGGAGTGGTCCTAACCTCTGTGGTATGGATGTTCTATGTTGGGCTGACATTTTGAATGCGGTCGAGATCTGCTCTGCAGACAATAATCTTACATGGTAGAGTATACCTACATGTGAGTGTAGATACCATAGTATAACACTCACTTGTGAGTGGTCCTAACCTTTGTGGTATGGATGGGCTACGATGAGTCCTCACGGATGATAGGGCCAGCACTGGGTGCGTTCGAGATCTACATTTATTTGTAGATGATTCAACTAATCGATTTCATGGATCATGCTGATGGAGGATTGCATCATCCTTGGACTTATGTCCTAAAGTGATTGAGATTGATCGTCCCGCAAATAGATCATGTGTACTACAGGTAGCACTGCGGTGAAGGATCAAGTAGATCGAATCATAGTAGCGAAGGGTCGATTAGACCGAAGTGCAACTGCAAAGGATCAAGAAGGATCGAAGTGCTGCCACAAAGGATCGAAAGGATTGAAGTGATACTACAAGGGATCGAGAATATCCAAAGGTTGCTGCAGAAGATCAAAGTGCTACTGCAAAGGATCGAGAAGATCGAAGTGCTTCTGCAAAGGATTGAGAAGATAGAATTGCTACTATAAAGGATCAAGAAGATCGAAGTGCTGCTGCAAAGGATCAAGAAGATCGAAGTTTCGCTGCAAAGGATAGATAATATCGAAGTGCTGCTACAAAGGATCGAAAGATCGAAGTGCTGTTGAAAAGGATCAGAAGATTGAAGTACTACTGTAAAGGATTAGAAGATCGAAGTGCTTCTACAAAGGATCGAAATATCAAAGCGTTGCTGCCAAAGGATCAAGTGATCATGTGATGCAGAAGATAAAGAGTAACTGTTCCAAGTTACTGATTGTGGAAAAATTCATGCGACGTATAGATGTATTAACTCGATGTACTGTTGTAACTGTCTCTCTGTTCTCCTATAGTTTGTGATGATGTTGTCAGTAGAATAACCTTTTCGTTAAGGGGGAGTGTTGAAATATTATAACTTCAAAGGATATTCCAAATGTATTTTACTGATGTAACCCAAGGGAGATTTTATTATTCCTCCGACGGGGTGTTACTATTGTATTTGGTCATCATAGAGTCACGAGGTAAAGCCTCCACTTGTGTTGGGTCTTTAGTACCCTAATAAATAATATAAAATACTATTTTTGAGTATTCCTAGGTGAATTCGGTCTAGATAGTTTATTGGGGCCGACTTCTCTAGTGCAAAAGTTAAGTAGACACATGTGTATAAATAGAGGAGTTGTGGTTCTTATTTGAACATAGACTCACTCACTTGTGTAGTGCATAGGAGAGAGAGAGAGAGACATAACAGAAGGAGGAGAAAACTTGTTTTTGGGTTTGTCTTTTATACATCTTATATAGAGGAAGTTTTTGCTGGGTTTTCTTCCCCATGAAGGTTTCTTAGGATAAATATTTGTGTTCTTTTGTGTAGATGTGCTTGTCTATATTTCAGTGATATTTTTGGTTATGGTTATGCTATTATGATTCTAAATGTTATAAGATCCAATATAACCATAATGTTATAAGATTTGTTATGGTTACGACCTAGTCCACCATTTATAATATTTTTGTTTAAATAATGATATGCAAGTTCCTAAGCTTAATGCAAGTGTAATATAGATCTAAAACTAAACTATTCTATCCTTGAACAGGGAGAAAATTTAGAGTTCAGAGTAATTGACTGTAAATGCTCATAAAGGTCTAACAGATAGCCATACCAACACAATAATCACATTCACAACAGAAAGAATACTAGAGGTAGCTCTAAAATAATTAAACCATTTATTACCCTGTCAACACAGACATTTATACAAACAATATACATTTAGGAACAAGGAAATAGTTCCAGGAGGTTAGAACAATCTCACTGTATAATGTATAGAAGCAAGAGGAAATAGTTCTACAGTATGCATTCCATACATTTCGATTAAATCTCTATGCATGCCCTTTGTTCCAACAAAATGATCCTTCTTATTTGCAAAGAGGTATCTCTTTTACAACAATAGTCCATAATTCTTTCAACATGAAAAAGTCCTTTTTCGGTGCTCTGCACCTCTTATTTATAGCATCATGGGATCCCGAGACTGACCTCGAAATAGGGCCAAATTCAGTTACAAAAATCCTAATAAACTCCGATATGGAAAATTCACCATGATCACAAAAACAATTCGGGAAAAAATGCTAGAACGTGTATGGTGGATCAGTTTGGGAAATTTAATAGCAGGGACTCAGGATCTCCTACTGAAATTGATAGTTAGAACCTCTCTAGTTAGTCTGCAACAATTTTTCTTCAGAATTCAGATATTCATACATCGAAATATATTACAACCGTTGATCGAGACTATATCTTCATCTCATCCGTCCACTAATGTAGCCTTTAGCCTATTTCACAAGCGTCAATCCTAGCTCAGTGAACCACATAGTGCCTACAATATACAAATAAACATAATGAGAGCTACATATCAACAAAAAACAACAAACAACAACAAAAACCACAGTATCTTCAATTGTTCACAGTAAAAAACCAAAACAGAGATTGGACGGCTCAGATCATCTCAAAGATGGATCGAGTCTGGTTTGAACCGTTAGATCATGTAGTCTTGACAGCTCCTTTCCGCCCCCACCCTTTCGTAAAGCGGAAATCAGGTTTTCCAATCTTATCAAATTAAAATTCTACCTTTCTGCTTCTGCACTCCCGAAAAGTGGGAAACGAAAATTAACAGGCTTGCCAATGTGTTCGAATTTTAAACTCAATCCTTCTGCCTCCACACTTCCACATCTACACTTCTAGAAAAAGGAAAATAGGAGACAGGTCTCCAACCCTTTCAATGTTAAAATTTATCTTTCCTCCTACGCCTTTCCGAAAGCGAAAAGCGGAAAATCAATCTTTTCCAAAATTAAACTTTGTCTTATCCGCCTCCGCTTTTTCGCTTTCACGATTTGGGTTTTCGTGATAACCTTTCTGCACCATTTATATTATGCAAATGATTACAAAACATTGGATATAGACCACGGAGGTGGAGGGCGGGACTCTAACTTTTCATACGACCAAAACTCCACCTTTCCGCTTCCACACTTCCGCTTCTGCACTTCTTGTAAAGCAGAAATTGGAAGTCGTATTTTGTAATTTTCACGAAGTTCAAAATTTAACTTTTGGATTCCAACTTTCCACTTTTTCCCTGTGGATAGCAGAAATTGGGAGTCAGACTGTCCAATTTTTTACGAAGTTCAAACTTTAACTCTTCGACTTTGTACTTTTGCTTCCACCTTTTCCCTGGATCGTTGATCTGAGTAGTATCCTTATAAACTGTTGGATCTTGAAACTGTGGAAGGGTTTCTAACTTTTTCCATAAGTGAACTTAGTTTTTTCGACTCTTTCCTTCCGCTCCCACCTTTTCTTAGCTGTTGGATCTTGATCGGAGCGATTTTCAACCGTTAATCTTAAAACGAAGTGGATATTCTTGTACATGCGTGTTTCTTGGTCACGCCTAAGTAACCTTTTACCAGAATCACACTTCAGGGTTAGGGAAAAAATATTTTTCTTGAGTTTCTAGGGAAGAATAAGTATTCTGGGAGGACTTAACTAAGTTGGGAACAAGTGTAAAAAATGAAAATGGAAGGAGGGGCCCTAAATGTAAAATTTTGGGGAAGCAGTTGCTACAGCAACACATCCCCGAATCATGGATGCAACCTTTTCCTTTACTATTGAACATGTAATCATACCCATGAGGGGAGGGGATGCACCACTCCCCCTCTCGATTCCTCCATCCTCCTACTTTTCTAATCCCCAGCTGAGGCCGACGCTCCTATAAAACTTGATTGGTATTCCGCTTCTAAAACCCTATCTCAGATATCTTTCACGCATCCCTTACTTATTTTTTCCATTGGGATACACATTAGTTTCCATATATTATACTCTGTAGATTCTTTAGTGCATAAATCTATATGTATTAGACAGTTTTATATTTTTATGACAATTTTGTTTAGGTCTAGATCATTATTGTTTTGTGTTGGAGGGGAGGATGGGATTCTTGGTTTGAGGTTTTCTTTTTTGAGAAATTTTCAACCGCTAGGCTATCATTTGAATTCCTTCCTAGTAGGTTGAGGATTGATGTGACTATACACCTATGGGGACATATGTTTCCCAAGAGGGGTTAGTCAAAGTTTGCATGTAGGATCACTCCAGAGGTACTATATATGATTTCCAATGAGGATGATCATAACTTGGATATTGTGTAGTATCCATTTGCAGGGTTATAATGGAAAGAATGTCATAACAAATTATTTAAATCATATTAGACACTAGATTCTAGAGTTAATACCATTGTTATGTTTGATTAATCTAGTTTCATTACGTTCATTTTATTTAATGTACATGTAGTTTATTGCAACACTTTATTTAAATAGTCTAATTACTGTTGTCTATTATTTTGCATATATTGGGGAGCTTCCTTTCCAACAATATGTGGATATGGGATACCTCATATACATAGACTTGTCCTATGACATATACCATATCATAGATTCCCATAGGATCTCGTGGTTCAACTGTGTGTAGTGATGGGCCGATAAAGAGTGTTCCCTATATGAGTGACCCATCATTATAGAACTTGGAGATTCATGGTATATTGGTGATGCTTCCACGTGAAATGAAGCTCTTGATGCATCATGTTGTTGGTGTGGTGATACTTCTAGAGAGGAGAAAGCCAAATATCCATCACCATTAACCTTATTATTCATACTCATCTACTAAGGATGGTCATCCTCCACCTCCTCCATGTTGGAACATAATTCCATCTAGACATTAGGTTTTACATCATTATTTGATTTCCTAGTGTTTATTCAAGTTGTTCCATGTGTTAGTGCGTAGTTTTTCCACCTTATCCACATTAGCGCCCTCATTTTTCTAAGCTAAAGCACTGATCCTGCTTTTATCTAGATGTTTTGAGTTTAAAGAAACTTTATTATGCTTTGATCCTAGATTAGGATGAGTTAGGTGTGCTAGGATGACTTGGGAAAGTTTGATACATTTTTCCTTGGCCACTTTCCTTCTTTTTCTCCTAAAATCCACTCCTTAATTGTTAGCCCTTCATGGCCTACCAAGTCTCACCTTTCCCATTCGTGACCATTAACTATGAGTTGGGATTGACACATTTCATATATGAGGGAATCAATAGCATATAAACCTGATTTATTGTGAGCCATTCCAATTTCCTCCAAGGAACTAAATTTTCTCGCTTGATAATGTATTATAAATGTAAAAATCTTGTTGAATAATAGACATATGGAAATTCTTCCAATTGAGTTCTCTCTCTTATGTTTGTTTCTCACTCTTCTTCTTTAAATTATACTAATATTTGTTGCAATTATAAGTGAGGGTATAATTTGATTCTAGAACCACTTTGAAAATTTTAATACTCACTCCCCTCCTACTTATCCTTTTTCGGTAGTCAATTGAACACCCTCTTCTCTTCCACGGGCCAGCAAACCGCCTTATCTTCCTCCACAGTTCAACCAAACACCCTATCATTCTCATGAAGATGATAAACCACCATCTCCTACTCCACTGGATGAATAAACCCCATCTACTCCTCCATGATTTGACTAACCACCCTGTCCCCCTCCATAGGGAAACCAACCACCCTCTCAACCTCCACACCCTAATCGACCGACCTCTACTCCTACCTAGTCGACTGACCATCATCACCTCCTCCTATAGTTAAATGACAAACTACTACACCCATTGTAGTTGTCGATATTATAGATGAGATGGTTTCGTTGGGAGGTATAGCTTCTAGTTGAGATATATACTAGTTTCTCCATTCTACATTTTTATCTATCGAAGGCACTGAAGCCTCTAGGTGTTGTGGTGGAGGTAATAATTCCCTTGTCTCTAGTGGTTGACAAGATGTCTCATATTAGTCATTGATTACATGTATATATTAACTACAACAACACTGGAGGTTAGTGCCTAATTTACCATCCTTTTTTAATGTTAATTTTATCCTAATTTATTGGGATAACCTGACGCTAAACCCAAATGAAGACTACATTCTTTTAAAGCATTAGGATTAGCACATAATTTAGAACCAGAAATACTATCCTCTTTAGAATCCTCTATAGAAACCTCTTCCAGGTCCTCTTTAGTGTGTGAAAGAGAGTCCACTTTAGCACTTGGAATAACATCCACTTTTAATCTAGATTTAGCACCTAAAATAATGTCCTATTTAGCACCTAGAATAGTGCGAGGATTAATGCCTAAATGCGAAGAGTTGGACCAAAACTTGTTCTTGGAAGAGGTCATTTTATTCCTTTTGAATGACTAATTTAGTTTCAAGTTATCACCTAGTTTAGCATACATGTTTGCATCCACATTAACACCATGTTTACATTCAATATTGTACCCATGTTTACTTCCAAATTAACACAATGTGTTGCTTCCCCTTTAGAGCCACCTTTAACTTCCAGTTTAGCATCGACTTTGGCATCCCTATTGGTGTCCAAATTAGTTCCATGTTTTGATTCCACTATAGCGCCATGTTTGGATTCCACTTTTGTATTAAGTGTGGAATATTTTTTAATGCCTAGATTTTTGTGCATGTCTACTTCCACATTAGCGCTAGGACTTGCTTCCACATTAGAACAAGTTTTGGAAACCTTGTTAGCACTTGGCTTGGAATCCATTTTTGATTCCTCCAGAGTGGCACTTCTCACTTCCCATTTAGCATTTACTATTGCTTCCCATTTATCAGATAGGTTTACTTCCTATTTTTCCTCCACATCAATGCTACTTTTAGATTCGTATTTAACAATTACTTTTGCTTCCTTTTTAGCGTATAGTTTTGCTTCTTTTTTGGATTCTAGTGTTGCAACTACAATATCATCAAATTTGGCTTCCTAATTAGTGCAAAGTGTTGTGTCAAATGTTTTATATGCATTTATTCCATATTTGGCTTCCATTTTAGCTCCCGTTTGTGCATCCTCATTAGCACCACTTATGACTGACTATTTAGCACCTACATTTGCATCTAATTTTGTGCCAATATTTGCTTCCACTTTAGTGCAAAAAATTTATTCGTGTTTAAAGTGTGAAATAGTTTTGCTTCCCTGTTATGACCCCCTATACTATATATAATTATTTCATTAATTCCAATAGTTCTCATATTTCATTTAGTTCATATTTAACAAATAACATAAAGAATTATATGGACTAAGATATCACAATTGAAATTTATAACATAACATTTATGATTTTTTTAAAACAAATGGAAAACATTCATCTAAAGAAGTAATATTAACATACTTATTAATCATCCAAAAAAATCATCAACAACTTCCAATATATATAAACTAACAAGATTATACTGATAACATCATCATCATCATTTATCAAAATAAGTGAAAGTGAAATATATTATTAGATCAATAACATGTCATGGGAATCACTTTAGTAATGTAACCATGATAAGTCAAGTATATATATGTGATGATAATATTAATATCACAAGAAATAAATGTTATGATATCCATATATACAAAAGTAAAAATGATCAAGGATGATCAAGTTTATATGTCGACAACAATCCATGATACAAGTCAAAATGATGCAGAATGTAATATGAATTTGGATCATCGTAAAAGATACAATATATGTAAGGAATCATGGAGAAAGTAATAAACATCACATGTTCATCATGAGAAATGTCACTGGATACCACCACCACCAACAACATCATCCTCGTCATCTTCATCAACCTTGATACCATATTCATTAAATCCATCATCAAAATTTTCAACTTCTTTCTCTTGTCCACTATCAGCATAGTTTAGATCATCATCCACGTGATAATATTGAACAATGTTCTAAAAAAAATAAACAACCAATATTAAATTCTATTATTATTTTCATTATGTAATGCATATTTGTTTTAAATTGATAATAGTGTTATAATTCATGCATTCTCATGAGTTTTCCAACCATGATTATAGATAAAATCTCATCATCATATATTAATCACACATATCACATGTATGGACATGTCCACACACACGTACATCATCAATTCCAAGCCATAATAAAACAATGCATCAAGCGAACCAAATATAGACATCCTTGTCATATATAAAGACAAGAAAAATAGGACATCACACTTCAATATTTGCACATAACCTTGGCTTGAAGTTGTTAAAAAAAACACAAGATACTTCTTATTTATAGATCAACACTGTGTGAACCTTATAAGCATCATGTTAAAAAACATTATAATTTAATTAGTTGGTCAAATGCGAAGTCAATAATTCAGAGTTCAAACCTAAACATCATCACACAATATCATATTCTATGTAATAGTATATCAACTTGTTAAGAATCTATTAATTCATATGCATGTTGCTTAGACACACTTTCAATCTATATCTTTAGGAGCATATTAGCCTTGGTTTTCATCTTTGAATCAAGTTCATAAAGAGTTTTCTCAATTAAACATTGTAAACAAAAATTAAATGTTATATATCGTGCTTATGACTATCTCCTCATAAAAAGTGACTTCATGATCATTGCATCAAGATATAGACTTCAACATATTAATCATATCATTCATTTAGTAGACACAAAACTTACAAAGTTAAAAAGACGTTCAAAGTAAATTATATATGCAACATTAATTGTCCACATGATCATACAAGCAATGACCCAGTGTAAATGAATGGTTCAACCAACGAAACCACAATTATTAGATTATTCATCATCATATTCAAGAGGTCAAAATCATTTTACACTATCAAGTTCAAGTGATTGGTTACTTACTATCATTACATTTAAATTTCATGCAAAATATTTTATGCCCTAGGTTGAAATTTGCGCTAAGTTCCCTAAATGGAATCAAAGGGAAAATTTATGATTGTTGTGCTAACAAAGCATGCAGATAGCATGGTCATATCATCCTTTTCCCAAACAAACTTGCAGGAGGTTACGACACTCGATTTTGCTTTTCGTATTCGATTTTATGTCCTAGGTTGAAATTTGTCAAGTTTCCTCAAACATGAATAGGAAGTGAGTCAAAATCTGCCATAAACTGATAACCGAGACTCAGATCAATGATCCGTATGTTCCATTGGACTCATGACATCGAATTACAGGTAGGGACAACCCTTTCACATGATTAAATGTAGTATATGTTGTATAATTCGATGGTTTTTGGAACTAGAGTTTTGTTAAATAACACACCAAGCAATTTTTGCATGAAGAGGAAAATTTTGGGATACTATGCCAATGAAAGGTTTGTAAACCATGGCCATCTGGACCTAACCAAAACACACTTGTAGGAAGTTATGCCACTTGATTTTTCTACGCGAATTAGATTTTCTGCTCCTGATTGAATTTCAGAAAGTGTCCTTGAATGACTTTAGAAAGTAAGTTGAAACTAGACACATATTGATAACTGAGACCCGGATCAAGAAGCTGTTAGTTTTGTTGGAATTCTAACATCGGAGTACACCTAGGCACACCCCTTTTCCATGAATGCATGGACTGAATTTTTTTTATGTCCATCGTTTCTTAAACTATGGTTTTTCTCAGTAACATGAAGTGCAGATTTTGCATCGGAGGGTGGATTTTTGAATAGTGGGCCAACATAGTGTGTGGATAACATGTTCATATTTTCCTTTCTTGAAACACACTTACAGGAGGTTATGGCACCCAATTTTTCGACTTGAATTTTATTTTATGAACCCGATTCAAAATTTGTCGAGTTTACATAAATAACACCAGAGTGTAATTTTTTATTGTTGTGCCAATAGAGCATGTGGATAGTGTGTTCATATCATCCTTTCCAAAAAAAACTTGTAAGAGGTATTGGAACTCTATTTTGTTGTATGGATTGGATTTTATGCCCCTAGTTGTAATTCATCAAGTGTCCTCTAATGAAATTAGGAAGTGAGTTGAAACTTGCCATAACCTGATAAACTAGACTTTGATCTATGAACTGTCTATTCCTTTGGACTCATGGCATCAGATTACACCTAGGGACAACCCTCTCATGTGAGTCCATGTGCCATATGTTGTCTATTTCCATTATTTTTAGAACTAAGGTTTTGTTGAATAACATGCAAAATCATTTTCACATGACGGGGAAAATCTTTAGATACTATGCCAATGGAAAGTGTGGACATCATGAAAAACTTGCAAGAGGTTATGACACTAAATTTTGCTTCCTGGATTGGATTTTATGCCCTTGATTGAAATTTGTAAAGTGTCCACAAATGGATTTAGGAAGTGAGTTGAAACTCACCATAGCTTGATAACTAATACTTGGATCAAGGAATCATTAATTTTGTTGGAATATTGACATCAGAGTACACCTAGGGACACCCTTTTCCTATGAGTGCATTGACCAATTTTTTTTTATTTCCACCATTTCAAAAACTAGGATTTTACTTAGTAACATGTAGTCAATTTCTTGGATCGAAGGCTGAAATTTTAAACATTGGACCAACAGATAATGTGGACATTGTGGTCATATCATCCTTTCCTAGACACACTTGCATCAGTTTATGACACTCAATTTTTTTACTCAGATTGGATTTTATGCCCCTAAGTTGAAATTGGCCAAGTGTACCTAAATGGAATCAGAGGGTAAATTTTTTATTATTGTGCCAATGAAGCATGTGGAAAACTGGGTCATATAATCCTTGACCAAACAAACATGCAGGAGGCTACAATTATCAATTTTGTTACCCAGATAGGTTTTATGCCCTTGGTTGAAACTCATCAAGTGTCCTTAAATAACATTAGGAAGTGAGTTAAAAGTCACCATAACTTGATAATTAAGACTCAAATAAATGATCTGTCTATTCTGTTGGACTTGTGACATTATATTACACCTAGGGACACTACTCTTTCATGAGTCCATGTACTAGGTGTGGTTTATTTTGACGATTTTTGGAACTAGGGCTTTGTTGAATAACATGTAAAGAAATATTTGCATGACGGGAAATTTTTTTGGGATAATGTAAAAATGGAGGTTGTGGGAATTATGGTAATATCATCCTAACCCAAACAAACTTGCAGGAGGTTATGACACTCGATTTTTCTACCCGAATTGGATTTTATTCCCCTGGTTGAAATTTACAACGTATCCCTTAATGGCTTTAGGAATCAAGTTGAAACTTGTCATATACTAGTAACCAAGAGTCAAATAAAGGAACAGCTAGTTCTATTGGACTCTTAAAATAATAATACACCAAGGGACACCCCTTTCCCATTAGTGCATGTATTGATTTTTTTATTTCCACAATTTCCTAAACTAGGGTTTTTCTCAATAAAATGCATAGCAATTTTTGCATTGAAGGGTGAAATTTTGAACACTAGGACAACAAAGCACATGGATATCATGGTCATATAATCCTTAACCAAACACACTTGCAATAAATTACGACACCCAATATTCTACTAAGACTGGATTTTATGCCCCTAGGTCTAAATTTGTCGAGTGTTCCTAAATGGAATTAGAGGGTAATTTTTTTATTGTTGTGCCAAAGGAGCATATAGACAATGTGGCTATCTCATCTTTTGCCAAATAAAACTACAGTAGGTTATGACACTAGATTTTTTTTCCATACCAATGTTTAAAAAAATGGTCAAACTGGAACCGAAATCGGTTGGTTTGATTGGCCAGACAAAGTCGAAATCCAACCTAGTACTAACCTCGTCATGGGAACTGGTTCCTTACTGTCTGACCAACTCGGATCCTGAACTAGATGGTTTGATATTTAATCGGTTCAAACTAACTGATCCCATCTAAAACTGGTTGGGATGACCATCACTCTTTCCCAACAGACACGCACATGTGAAGTTGTCATATCTCATTGCTACATTATATCTCTAGTAGTTTGTCACTTGGAAACAACACTTTAAGTTGATGTATTGTCATTAATGTCAATTATGAATAAAAATACATGTAATGAAAGAAATGATAAATGTGGCATTGATGCTCCTGCTTGTTTACAGTATGCTTCTATATGTATGTATTTGTAATTGCGAATATGTATGCAAGATTTATCTTGGTTTCATTTGCGCACATATTCATGCACATATTAAAAGAATAATTGAAAGTAACACAGATGCACACATATTAATTATGAGACTTGTAAATTAAGAAAATCATGTGTGCCATAATCCCACAAAGAAGTCAATAAAAAAAAATTGTTTAGTAATATATGTGTGAGAAAGTCCCATAAGAGTATTGGCATATGTGTGTCTTAAACTACAAAGATAAATTGCAAATGTGGCATGCCGACACAAGCATTAACTTGTTGGAGGCACAAATCCAGTGGGAAGATATCCGAAGTAAATGGACTTCACCAAGTGGACACATATCTTGAGATAAGAAGATTATAAATAAGCAAGAGATGTATGTGGTGAAGCAAGCTTGTAATAAATGAAATCTATTTGTTTGAAAAGATTTAGAGTTTTTTATTTGTTTGGGTATCAATGGGTCATTGATCACACGATATCCTTATGAAGCGGAGCCAAAATGCACTATATAGTCAAGGATGAATAAGAAGCATATGCAATGACAGAAAGGATAATCGTAGTTCGGATGTGTGAAGTTCTTGCTAAGTGAAGATGCAAATCACAGATAAGCAAGTGTGATTGAGATAGAAAATATATTTAGATGTAGACAAATATCACATTTGTCTTCAAACATCTTATTTTTGAATAATGGTGTGACATAGAAATACAAACGTAGACACACAAAAAAAGATCTCAGTTTTTTTGTATTTTGGGCAATTGTTTGACGTAGATACAAAGATGCAGATCAAGGATTGTGACAATTGCGTAATTTGAAAAGGAAGAAACATATATGAATTTTTTTTTGGAAACTATCTAACGTAGATACATAGATGTAGATAAAAAAGATTCAACAGTTGCAGAAGTTGAAGGACAGATATTTATCTACTTTCCATAAAATCATATCTCATATCAGGGAGGTAAAACGGGGCAAGGAATAGGGGGTCGTTACGTCCTTCCATTAATTGTTGGAAAATACAATCAGGGTGCAACAACATCCTTTATTTGGGTGTAGATAAATGTCAAGGGGTTGCAGCCTCCTTCCAGTGGGTGCTAGAGAAAAAAAGGAAGTTGTAACTTCCACACCTAAAGAGCCTAGTTCTTCCTCAGATTGGAGCTTGGAGACGCAAGTCGCAGTTTTCACGACCATACTAATATTTGTTCAGGTCAGTGCTTGGAGATCGTGAGTTGGAATTTACACAGATAGAAGTTGTTGTAGGTTGGTCCCAATAGACTGCAAGTTGTACTTGAGATCAAGTTAACATATAAAATGAGTGGGTGCTCATGTTTAGAGACTGTAATCTCCCATTGATGTAACTATTCATATTCATGCATATTTATAGATATACATTTATTTTCAAGCATTTGTGCGATGTCCTATTTATTGACGTGATTGTTATAAATATGGGAAAATATGCATAATTTGTAAAAATTTTCACAATTACTGATTCACACCCCCCAGTCAGTAATAAGTTAATACCAACAATTTGTATCAGTGGGTGTCTTTAGTAAAAAAACTAACATCTAGAAGATTGATTTAGCGTAGATATGGATAAAGCTTTGTGTTTACGAGAAAATGACAATAAAAATAATCCTTCAATCATGCAAGCAAGAGATATCATTCACACACAAATAAATACGATAAAAGATGTAAAAAAAGTGGTGATCAATGTCATGCAGACACTAAAGAGGAAAGAATAAGAATTAAAGAAATCAACATCATATTTTACCAGTCAGCTGCAGGAAAGGGATGAACAATGTAAATCAGAAAAACTCAAGATATATGCACTAGAAGGAAAATTGGAGCAAGCTACAATAGAAATCTAGAAACTATCCAAGGAAATCTCTCTTCTAAGAAATAAGTTAGAATGTACAGAGGGAGACTAAAGGAAGTACGCTTCAAATTCAACTGAAGTAACTCTGTCACTAAAATACCAGCTTCAAAAACTTCAATGTCAAAGTGAGGAAACCCGCAGAATGATCAGTAAACATCATAACAAGGGTCAAAATGAATATAATGATATGATCATGTTCAAAGAAATAAAGATCGAGTAGAAAATATCACTTTATGAAAAGGAAAGGAAACTGGAAGAAAAAGAGAAAAACTTGAAAGACTATAAACCCAACTTGAGACAATTAACAGGTTTTCCAAAAGCACAAAAGTGGTGAATGAAGTAGTAAGCAAACAACACTTGTCTATGTTAGAGTTAGCACTTTAATTAAAATTTGTTAGATACTTAATATGAGGCAATAGAATCACTAAAAGATAAACAAGTACAACACAAAAGAGAGAAACAAAATAATTTTATCCTGGGAAACCATAAGGGATAAAACTCAACAACTTATCTTTTATACATTTATCACTTAATACAATGTCATACAAAGATAGAAAACCCAAAGATAAGATGACTTCTGCAGCTTCTTATTCTTCTTTCCCAATGAAATTGTCTTTCTCTCTCTTTGGGCGAACTTGATTGTGATTGTTGTGTGTCCAAATGAGGGAGGGCATCTCCTTATTTATATTCTTCAATTGTGTGACCTAAGTCCCAAACAAGGTCGACTTCTTAGCCTCACTGGGCCGACTTCTCCTTGGAAGACTCAACACTACATTTTATAATATATCTCTTGCGGACTATTTCCCTGACTTACAATGGAGGTTTTACCTCCACTCTTACATTAACAATTACATTAATGACATATTCTATCAGAGGGAAAACATCCCCAAAAGGAGGAATAAAAAAAGTACATAATAATAATAAAACACAAAGCATATCTTCCGAAGTTACATTTACAACAACACTCCCTCTTAACAAGGAAGGTATTCTTCTGACTCGGTCATCACCACAACTAGACACAATATCTATACATTATCATCATCGCTAGATCATCATCACTGCTACATCAATTCTCATCTCATCTACCATTGAATAGAAACATATCTCAAATTTATACATCATGATAATTTCTACATAGCCAACCCTTTTACATGTTGTATGTAGGCGTAGATCCTATCTAGGACTTCATCATCTCTACGAGTAAGCCATCAAGTAGGTACAACCTCGGATCACACACCTGCCTCTCCTACTATCATCTCATCATATCCATATCATCTCATCATCTCATATGGAGAGTAGCTCAAGCTCCTATATAAAAACCATCAGACAACCTATACCTTCTTGACATGTGGAGAGCAACCCAGGATCACACACTTGCGTCTTCCTGACACGTAGACAACATCATAGGAGAACCCGTGTATTCTTGATATGTGGAGAGAATCCTAAGATTAAACATTTACGTCTTATCGACATGTAGATAGAATCCCAAATGTTTTACATCCCTCGACCAACATGTATCTTCTTGACATGTGGAGATCAACCTAGGATCACACACCTGCGTATTCCAAACATGTAGAGAGTAATCTAGGAACATATTTGTATTCCACCAAGTGGAGAGAAGACCATATGTTAATTACAACCATCATACCACCTGCATCTTCTGGACATGTGGAGAGAAACCAAGGATCACACACCTATGTCTTCCAGACATGTAAAGAACATCCTAGGATCACACACCTATGTCTTCTAGACATGTATAGAGAATCCTAGGTGCACGTGCGTCTTCCAAACATGTCACATCACTCCCTCTTTTGAGGAACACCAATGTGGATAAAAAAAAGCTTCTCTCTGAAATACTCGAACTTCACTCTTGCTAATGGCTTGGTCAACACATCGTTTGTCTACTCATCTGTCACCACATACTAGAGCTTCACTGCTCCTCTCTGCACTATATCCAAGATACAGTGGTACTTGATATCAATATGTTTTGACCTGTCATGGAACACTGAGTTCTCAAACAACTTTACACAACTTTGGTTGTCGCAGAAGATACAATTCTCCTTAACTCAAGATAAAACAAATATGATAGTATATTTAGGTGCCATACTACATCACAACTAGATGAATACGTTGCAATAAACTTTGCCTCAGTTTTAATTAGTGCCACACTTGACTGCTTATTTCTAAACCAAGAGATCATCCCATATCCAAAACTGAAGCAACATCTTGAAGTGCTCTTCATATTTGTGGCACTGCCTACCCAATCCAAATCAACATAACCATGCAGGTTAATATTCTGATCCGTCACATACTTTGACTTGTTTGTAATTAGTTCCACACTTGAATGCTTCCCACTAAACTAGGAGATCATCCAATATCCCAAATTGAAGCAACATATTGAAGTGCTCTTCATATTTGTGGCACTGCCTACCCAATCCAAATCAACATAACCATGCAGGTTAATATTCTAATCCATCACATACTTGAGCCCATACTCAATTGTAACCTTTAGGTATATCAATATACATTTTTAAGCAACCAGGTGAAAATGTCTCGGATCTATTAGGAACTGGCTCAATGTGTTCACAACAAAACATATGTATGGCCTCATGTTTTTCAAGTACTTCAACGAACCAATCATATGTTTATACATCATGGCATCAAATTTCTCTGAAGTTTCATCACATAGTAGCTTCAATTTTGATTTCATGGGTGTGGCAATATCCTTGCACTCCATAATTACGAACCTCTTCAAAATATCTACTGCATAATTTCCTTGACCAAGGAATTATATCCCATCTGATCCCTACCACACCTCCAGACCTAAGAAGTAGTGCATCATCCCTAGGTCCTTCATCTTTAACTCTTTGAAAAGTATCCTCTTTGTATTTGCAATGAGATCATCCTCACCTGTTAGGAACATGTCATCTACATATAGTAGGAGTATCATTGGTCTTCCTCCCTCAACCTTGAATTAGAGGTTGGAATATGATTTAATCTTAGTAAAGAAAAATATCATCAAAAAATTATCCATCCTGCCATACCACATCCTGAGTTCCTGCTTCAAACCGTAAAAGGCCCTCTTTAAATTTCACACATGAGTCTGTCTATCACGTGTCGCAATCCCAGTGGTTGTTCCACATACACTTCCTCTTCAATTACACTATTCAAGAAAGTTGTCTTGAGGTCCATCTGGTGTATCTTCATTTCATTACCACGACGAATGCAAGTATATATATGATTGAAGTGTGTCTCGCTACAAGTGCAAATGTCTCCTCATAGTCTATGCCTTCTTTCTGGGAGAATCCATGTGCTACAAACCTTTCTTGTATTTTTCGATGCTTCCATATGTTGCATTCTTTATCTTATAGATACATTTAGAAGACACTACGAACATCCCTTCGGGTCTCGGGACCACCTCCCACACATCATTATTCATGATTGACTGGTACTCTTCAATCTTGGCATCGTTCTATGCTTTCTTTTCTACAACTTCCTCATAGTTGGAAGGTTCTTGATCAATGATGTTACAAAGTAGTGCCACATAGCTGGAATATGGTATCTATCTCATGCTCTCTCTGGATGTCCCATCTGGAGCACCATATCTCTCTACATCTTGGAAAACTTCCCGTGCTCATGCTTCTCTTCTCTTGTAGGAGTTATTATCATGAGGTGGATATACAGGTCTCTGTGGTTTTCTCATGTCATGGTCTTCATGGTCTTCTTAGATTATCTCTTCCATAACTGTATCTTTCGTTATGGTAACTTCAGGTTCTTCAATTTCTTCAATGTAGAATTTTCTTTACTTGTTGTAAGCTGAGTCTTCATCAAAAGTGACATCTCGACTGGTATCGATCTTCTTGAATCCTGTGAAGTATATTCTATAATATTTTGATGTGTCACTGTATCCCACGAACATTCCCTTGTTTCTTGAAGGTTATAGTTTTGTTATCTTTTCTTTTGGAATGTGTATGTACACATGACAACCAAATATTTTGAGATGGCTGACTTTTGGGTTCTCTCATGAGAAATATTCTTTTGAAGTCTTGTTATCCAAGACACGGTGAGGTGTTCTATTTTGTACATACATGACTGTTCTTACTACTTCTACCCATAGGTGCATTGGAAGGTCTTCGTCATGAAGCATCACCTTTGTTGCTTGCATTATCATTCTGTTCTTCCTTTATGCAATGCCATTTTGTTGAGGATTGTAGGGAGTGCTCATCTCCCTCTTAGTCCCAGATTCTCTACATAGGTATTTGAACTCTTCTGAAGTGAACTCTCCACCATTGTCTTATCATAAAGTCTTGATCTTCCCTTCAGAGTGATTCTCTACCAATTCTTTAAATACCTTGAAATTACTGAAAACTTCATCTTTTCGTTTCAAGAAATAAATCCAGGTTTTACGAGAATAATCATATATAAAAGAAACATAGTATGCATACCCACTTAAGGAATTGGATGACATGGGGCCACATACATATGAGTGGATTTGATACAAAATTTATTTTTCCTTTCTTTCATTTCTAGGAAATGGTTTCTTTATATTATTCCCTTGCGCACATCCTTTGCAAATGTCTTCATGTTTTTTTTGCATCTTAGATATATCTGATACTTCTTTGCTTGCAATTGATAGTGCTCTATAGTGTACATGTGCAAGCATTTAGTGCCATAGTTTGATAGGTTCCATAGAGTCATGAACAAAGGCTTTTTTTGGTTGTCCCTTCAACTTGTACAAGCCTCCCTATTGCTCTCCAATTATTGTTGCATCATCTATGGTATTTCCTCTTCTCTACATGAGTACTTGGCCATAAACAAATGCAACACAAAATCCTTTAGCATCTAAAGCTGAAATGGAGAGGAGATTTTTCTTCAAACCTGATACGTAGAGGATATCCTTTATCTTCATTGATTTGCATGAATCCAACCTATAAGAGGATTTTCCATTCACTTTTATGGGATACTGGTAGTCGTCTCAAAGTTTCACCTTGTGAGGTGACTCATGCTTTGATAGGTTGATAAAACATTCTTTGTACCCTGTCATGTGCTTAGATGATCCACTATCTACAAACCAATCGTTGCTTCGATGGGAGATAGTACCTGTAAGAGTTGAGATAAAAAAATATTGTTCATCACTTGAATAATATTCTCTTGTTATTTTGTTTGATGGTTCATCATATCCAGTAGTGTGAGCATGATGCCTCTTCTTGTTGTTTGTTCTCGTGGATCCTTTGTTTATGGGACAATCTTTTACAAAGTGACATTTTTCATCACTTGTTAAGCATTTAAAATTTAAATGGCCCCTTTTCATCTATAGTTCTTATGGAATATTTTGTGCATTTAGTGAGGTTGGTCCTCCCTCTTATCTCAATCCTTCTTAGTATGAGCAGTTAGGGATTGGTCATCATCAACTCTCATCTTCTCTTCTCTTGACACTAATCGAGCTTCTTCTTGAGTGTATTCCTCCCATAATATGCTAAACTTGATTAGCTTATTCCTGGTGCATATCCCTTGAATGAATGAGTCCCATGATATTGGGAGACAATTCGAAGTAGTCATCATGATATCTCCTTCAAAATTTTCTTCAATGGTCTGTAGTTGCTCCTTGATTTGAGAAACCCTTGTGAAGTAATATTGGATGGTTTTTGAGTGTTGGATCTTCACATTCTTGTGTTGATTTCTCAAGGTCATTTTCCAGTTGATGTTCTTCCCTTTGAATAGTTTGATCAAAGCATCAAACATGTTTTTGGGAGTCCTTAGTGATGATACATGAGGAATGAGATGATATTTGATTGAGTGTGAAATGATCCTCTTGGATCTTATAATGTTATTCATGTGAGTAGCCTTGGCCTCTTCTCCCTCTAGTTTCAGAACCTCCTTAGTGACATACTTGTCCAAGTCATTCTCTTCTAGAATAAGAGAGATTCAATACATCCATTCGTATAAGTTTTCAGCTCCTTAAATCTTGTCCTCAAGCTTGGTACGATTCAACATCATGATATGAGAACTTCAAATGGAAATAGTAAATAAATAGTTCGTACCAATTTGAGATGCAAAAACTTCTTCTTGAACTGGATGACTTATGGTTCGATAGAGAAACCCTAAGTTTTCAAACTTGGAATTTTGAAATTCTATTTGAATAGAAAGATGCACCTCCTTGAGGGAAGTTTCCTAGTGAGGTCCCTTTTCAAATTATGTGGAGAGAAGCTCCAAAAACTTGATCCCTAGTTCCTTCCCGTAATGTGTTGTAGTAAAAAATTTGAAACTTCTTCAAACTGGAATATTTCTCCACCAAAAGATACGTCTGCTTGAGGAAAGTTAGCCTAACCCTCTTTTCTGGAAAGTTTGTGGAGAAAAGTGCTACAACTTGGAAGCCCTAGTTTCCACAGCTGCAAAAACATCCAAGGTGCGAACAAAAAAAGTCTAATTAATGATGGAATATAGGAAACAACCTAAAGATGCATCCTCTTCAGTCCTTGTGTATGATTATTATGAATATATGGCATCCTGAATAATGGACGCTCCAATGATTACTCTTTTAGATTAGAAAATGTAAGTTTACATGATCAAAAGGAATCCCAAGGTGTGTTGACCGAAGAAGATTTGCATGGTAAAGTGGACAAACTTGTCTTTGGAGACTATGATATTCGAGACTCATTAAAATTTCTTGAGCCTACCAAGAGAAATTATATGCAGAAAGGAGGATTGGGTGAACTGGTACTACAAGAATGGGTTGTTGGTTTATCCAAGTATGGAGTATTGAATCTACTGAAAATTCCCTTCTATGGAAAACTCCATATGCACAAATGTGTACAAACTTATTGTTGTCTCAAGTGCATGGAGGGTACCTATCACTAAACAGAGCAATATCCATTAATACCGAACTGGTTGAATCGATGAATGGACTACCTACAACATGAGAATATATCAATCTCCTTTTTGACAAGAGCAAGACAAAACTCTAAGAAAAATGGTGACTGAAAAATGTGGAACTCAACGAGCAAGCAGAGGTTTTTTTGTTGCCCAAATAAAGGACTTTACTGTAAGTTTTTTCGTTCAGATACTCACATGAAAAATATTTTAGAAGGGATGACAAGATCAAGTTCCAGCAATAGTCATCATAGCCATAGAGAAATGTGTAAAAGGAGTTCAAATGAATTGGATGAAATTTCTATTGAATGAATTCCGTGAGGATTTCCTAGAAGCTCAAGAAAAAGGTAATCCTTTTCATTCCACCTGGTTGCTATTCTGGATTGATTTTGTAGGTTGGAAATAACCAGAAGGGATTTAGTTCTTTGACAGATACATAAAACCCTTTTTGGGTGCAAGTTTTTTGAAATTATGGTTTTCTACAATAGTATGGAGGCAAGAGAAAAATGACATCAACTCCTGCGTCTACTGTAAAGAAATCAGATTTGTTCTTCGATAAAACCCATGAGTGGTACCTCATACAGTAAATGCATACAAGGGAATAATGTGTTTCAAGACAAGTATGCAGTACTATACCTATATACAGGACAAGAGAGACTCTAGTAGACAGTGGCTTCCTACCAAGTTCATGTCCATTGAAAGTGACATAGAGGAATGGGGAGAGGAATGGAAAATACTGCTAACAGTTGAAGATGAATATGCACATAAGACCAGCAATGTAGTGGAATAACTGAATCCGGTTGTCCGTTAGTCGAATCCGACTATCATTTTAATAATAAATATGAATAGTAAATAATATATTAGATGATGGGTAAAATGTACAATAAGCTCTCCTTTTATAGGCTTTAGGGTGAAGGGTTACACCCTTTCATATAATTAACTAATCTATTTTAATAATTTATTTTATATTCATTACATTGCCACTCCCTTTAAGGAAGCTTTGTCCTNTGTTGAAACAACATCATTACTTCCTTTATGCCTTTTGTTTTAGAACTTGTATTAGGTATGTGCTTGTTCTTTACACCATAGTTTGTCAATTTCCTTTTATTTGTTACTTGAATTTGTACTCCATTATGTTTATTATTGTTATCCCGTTTTCCATGGAAATGAATATGAGGAACCTTTTTGTGACTGACCATATCAAACTTCGTTTTAGAAATCACTTGTCCCACGATACTTAGGATGACATCACGTAATGTTTTCCTTTTATTATCTTTATGATTTATCTTGAGAAGTGGCGTCTCTTGAGGCTTCTCACACTCAAAGTCACCAGGTAGTATTACATTTTGGTTTCTCGAGGGTGGTAGAACAATTAAGGTAGAAGATGAATCTATGATATTTGATTTGTCTGACTTGGATTCCTTGGCATACTATAGGATACATCTATTTTCATTGTATGGATCATCTTTATTATCAACGATACTGGCTTGAATCCCATTATGATCTTGGTCGAGCTCATCTTTATCAACTATATTATTGGTATTTTGGTAATTCCTAAGATAGTTTGTCTCCTTGTCTTGTTTTTTGTCTTGATTGACTTGGTTTCTCTCATTTTTGTTGACATATTGGTCCAACATATTTGAGCCGCTGATATGGTTTGTACCAAACCTTAGTTTTTATAACATTCCTATCATTGTATCCTGGTTCTGTGTCATGGTGTGCATGTTCTGTTTTAAGGTGTTTATGTTTTGTGTTATGGTACTCATTTTGTCATCCATGTTTTTTTGTTTTTCGTTCAGGATGTCAAGTTTGTTGTCGAGCCTCCTTTCTAGTTCCACAACAAGCTCGTCTTTGAGTAATGTATTGTTATTTTGCATCTTTTCATTCACGCATTTTAGGTTAGCGGCAAGGGACCTTATGTCCTTCTCCATTTTTTCGATTTGCTCTTTTAGCTCCGCCATGGTCTTGGACCTTGTATGCGGAGTGTGTATTTCAAAGCTATTTTGGCTTCGAAGGATGAATTTTTGAATAATATATTAATTAATTAATTAATTATTATTATTATTATTATATGTTTTTTGTTTTTGTTTTTGTAAACTATACAATAATTTGTATATAGTCTTTTTTTAAAATTAATATTGTAGTAATTTATTATATAATATTTAATTTTTATATAGTTTATAAAAATAAATATTGAAATAATAATTTTATTATAATATTTTTTAAAATTGGTTTTGTTTTTTTCCGCTTTGTTGCAGGTCGTGGAGTGAATGGTGGAGGGAACTGACTGCACGTTGATGAGCAATTGGTGTGGTGTGGATATGCAAGGGTGGGAGGCTGGACAAGAGAGTGGTAGGGAAGGGTGAGCGCAGGAGCGGGAAGAGAGGATGGGACGCGTTAGCGGGAAGGGCGAGCGCGGGAGCGGTAGCATGGAGGGAAGGGATATGAAGAATGTGAAGAGAAAGAAGGGTGGAGATGGCATGGATGATTGGAGACATTGAGTGGAGGAGTGGAGAAGGGGGAGTGGAGTGTAGCAGGGGTAGGGGGTTTGGAGAGGTGGATGCGAGTGGCGTGAAGATGAGGGTGCGCGGTGGGATGTAGCGTGGAGGTGGGTGCAGTAGAGGTGAAGGGTGAAGGCAGATGGGGTGAGAAGATGACAGAGGAAGGGAATGAGATGGGGAAGTGGAGAAAAGGTGTGCAGAATTTTTTATTTTTATTTTTTTGCAATAATTGGGATGTAGTGACAGGTGGCGAAATGGAGCAGCGAAGAAATAAAAAAATATGATGAGCTGAGTCCGAGCTTAAGTAGGGGTTGAAGGAGCCGAATCCGAGCTCTGATACCAAATGGAGCAACCGAATCCGGTTGTCCATTAGTCAAATACGACTATCATTTTAATAATAAATATGAATAGTAAATAATCTATTAGATGATGGGTAAAATGTACAATAAGCTTGCATTTTATAGGCTTGAGCGTGAAGGGTTACACCCTTTCATATAATTAACTAATCTATTTTAATAATTTATTTTATATTCATTACATGCAGTTCCCATTGTTGAAGAACCATTCTCCGATATACCCCCTAAGTCTACACAATAATCAGTCCACACTGAAAATAATAAGGCAACCATCCATCTAGAAGAGACATCAAGAAAGAATAAAAAGGCCTATAAACCTAAACCAGTTCATGCACTCATCAAGGATGACTTTGAACATATCAATGCATATATTGAGAATGGAATAGAAGAATCCATGGAAGAAATTATCACAAGGAGAGACATTGAAGAGCTCACATTTCAACAAGAAGAAAACATGATGAGAATGTAAGAAAAAATTGCGGATCTAAAACAACTTGATGCAAACGGGAAACCCAAAAAACCTTTATCCCATCCGATTTCCCCAGGATTTAGCTTGCTCTACATTTAGGAAACTCTAAATTTGGCTTCTTGTCCAAATATTTCTTCTCCTGCAACTCTATTGCACAGCTCTGCTTCCACAGATTCAATTCCATAAACAAGTTTTCGCAAGACAATTCCTTCCACAAGACAAATTTCCACAAATCTGTCTTTCCACAACCTCAATCTCTCTCTGCAAATTCAACCTTTCCGCAAGCTCCTTTTTGCAATAGAGTTTCCACAACTCTATTTTTGCATTTGCGGATTGCGGAAATTCCCAAATTCCAAATTTGACTTTTGCAATTATGTGGCCGCAACACTCCTTTCCACAATTGGATTGCAGATTGCTGATCCAACTTTTCCAGAAGTTCAACTTCCACAATTTCGCTCCTACAATTCCTTTTCCACAACTCTTTACAACCATTGATTTCATGCAGATTCCTTCCTGACCATTGATCTGAGATTAAATGCGGATCTCCTCTTATCTTTGCAGATCCTTTATCTTCCTTACACCTTTCTCTTGCGGGATTCTTCTGGAGTGTTAGATCTCCTGTGCTTTTAATGTCGTCTGTTGATATGCTATCTCCAACGAAAATTCACTTAACCTTGTGGATTTTTTATCTTCCACTCATGTTCACTTCGTGAATCTTTCCCTCCCATCGATCCATGTTCTTGAGATGTTTTGAGCCATCCAATATCTGCTAAACTTGACTCCCGCGACTTCATAATTCTTTGTTGATTGATTATAGGTTCGATCAATTAAATTCAATCGATCTCTCTTTGCCAGATCTGCACAACCTCTTCGTGGTCTTACACAACCTCTATAATATTCAACTATTTCAAGCCCTAATTTCATACTATGCATACACCGATTTATCAATCATTAAAAAAGATCATCAATCATTCAATTCATGAAATCATACATTCAGAAAGAATTGTAATCACACAAATATACATTGAAATAGGCTTTCCTTCTTTCAATACAATGAAACTATACATTCATGATTATCTCAGAACCTGCGTTCTAATCCCCTTAGTCTGCTATAGCTACAACCAATGACCTTGGCTTGATATACAATGATTTGGACACTCCTTATCCAGATTGAATGACTGCCTCTGGCTCTTCTAGATACTTTTGTCTCTCCCTTTACTCCCTTCTCCCCTTTTCCTCGAAGGCTTACAACCATATATAAAATAGGATTCATGAACCCATTTTAGTTCAGATCCTCAATATACTCAACAATATGCTAACTAATTCTAAATAAAGAAACATAATCAACCCTATCTCAATGACTCACTCATGAGACCCTTGACCCTTACCGAATGCTACCATTTGACATGGGCTTAGTTATATGACTCATTTAATGACTCATCACTCACCTAAAGACTCATCACCTATATAGAAGAATACTCAACATAGATTTATTTACAAAGTAATAGTATAAGGACTATTAATTCAGGATATGAAGACCTCTTCTAGGTCCGATCAAATGTTGAGCTTAGACTTGAATGGAGAGTAGGATGCTCCTACATCAGACTCCCCAAGAAGAAAGAAATATGACCTCCTGGTCATAAACTTCCATCTTCAGTATGCCAGGATCCCAAACTTTTTGCTGTAGTTGATCATCCATCTCATCATGTTGTTTTGTCTTTGTCATCCTCAGTTCTCCTGTTTTCCATACTTTTTGTTGCAATGCTCCACTATATTTTCTTCTGCAATATTATTCTATCATATTTCTTCTGTTGTTGTTTTGTCTATTTGCTCTAATGATATAAATCTTCATTATTTTCTCATTCCTTCTCTGAGACACTTTCACCATCAACATCCTTAATTATTCAATCTCCATCTCCAGTCTATCCTTTGGCTGGTACTCCTGCTTACCATGCTTGTCTTTTGTATTTTTGTTTTTGTCCACTACTTGCGGCATCCTCATGTCTTCAATATTTATCCTTTCATCTACAATCATACCCCAACTATAAGGTATTCCAAGATTCTCCACAAAATTATGTTGGTCTGCCATTTCCCTTGACTGCTGTAACAAAATCATATCATTATAAGACAACTCAATGCCTTGACTTCCCATCTTCTCCTCTCCAATGTTGTCACTAAACATTTCTACGCTTGCATACATTAAGCACTCATCTTTGTTAATCCTTGGATTGAATAACCAATCTTATAGAATTTTTTATTCTTCATCATACTCTCCGAGGTTAGAAAGTTTCTCTTTATCTTCAATATCCAACTCTACAACAACAAGTTCTAATAGGTACTGATCACCCTTTTGAGACAATATAGCATTTTCCTGTGTCATGATAGATTTATTCCTCTGTCTTCCAACATTATTATCAAAATATGCAAGTGTTCTCCTTTGGTTATTTCCACGAGACCATGTCATCTCATCCTTCAATTCCAGAAAAAAATTCTGGCTTTGGTCCATGTCAATGATACATGGATACTCTCCTTCTTCTTCTTTTACCTCTGGGGAAACCTCACAAGGTTCATCACATGTTACCCCTACAGATATACACAATTCATTAATTTCAAAAATATTGAGATTTTCATCACCCATTGACTCTCTTATCGGCACATTCTTTTGCTGATCTGAAATATCCCAAGAGTTCATGAGGCTTTCAGTTAGTCCCTCTTCTACACCATCTTTTCCCAAGATGATTCCACATTCTGGTTCACAATAGTGAACATATTCCTCTGTTAATGGCCCAATTTTGATCTTTCTTTTCTTTTCCAAAGCATCCATCCTATGCTTCATTTCCTTATCAAACTGCATAAATACATCATCTAAGTGTTCTTCAATACCTGCAGTCATACACAAATCATTATATTTAAAAACATGAGACTTTGAAGTCCCTGTTGATATATTTTCTGACATCCTCCTTTTGTATTGGTTTGAGCACAACATCAAACTTTCACCATCACCTATTTCTTCAATAGTTTGATATACAGGCTGCATACACTCTTCATAGGATACAATATCATCTTTTACTATAAAAAAATTATATTATGCTATCCTGCTTTTGGAAAGCACATCTTCTTTTTATTCAGACTTCATGAAAATCCAAGGTGAATGTTCAACTTTTTCCTTCATCAGAATGCAATTATGATTCCTCCCTATAGAAATGTCTTTGCACATTTCTTTTTCTTCCTTCATCTTCAGATCATCTTCAACTGACTGTGTTCCTCCATCAAGAAACTCATCAATGAGTTACTTTTGCTGCAATACTTCAGACCTTTCCTCATTTGAGAGACTTTCTTCATCAAATTTTAAGACAGTTTCAAAAGACTACCTATCATCTGCAACAAAACCTGTAATCACAAACAAATCATCAGTCTCAAAAACATCATACCTCTTGGTCTCATTTGACCTCACAACCATCTCCTTCATAAGTTGACCTGTACTCTTTACAGAATCCATGTGAATTTCAATTAGTCTCTCCTTTTATGCTTCATCATCGTCTCCAAGCACAGGACCCTGTTCAGGATCACAATATGAAACTTCCATCTCAGACTCAACTTCTCTGAGTTCTTCTTTCAATCTAGCATACATATTTTTCCTTAGATTCACTTGCAGTGATTTCCATCTTACCTTGCTTTTCCTCATTACCCAATGATACCTATGGGTTTCTTCTACAACTGCTTGTATATGCTTCTCGAAGCACCAAATATCTCTTGCTAACTCTAGCAACTCCCTATTACATTCTTCTTGAATTTATTTCTTATTTCTTTTGTTGTGGCTTTCCTATGAACCCCTGCAATGAGCTTCAATAGTGATTTTTTCTATCTCCCTCTCTTTTGTGAACTTCATCCTGTCCACTTGTGAACTGCTTTCCTAAACCTCCCTCAACAAGTCTCCACACTTGTCTATTATACCTCAACTAGCCATCTCTCCTTGAGCTTGTCCTTTTGGTATCTCTGGTTCTTCTCCTCTAGAACCTCTTGAGCATCTCCTTTGCTTCTCTATTTGGATTCTACAGGTCCACTTATCTTTTGAAAACATGCACTAGTCCTCTCTTTTCCAAGCTCTATTGGATTTATGGGTTTTGCCACTGCTTCCTCTTTCCTCTAAGAGTTCACAAACTCTTCTTCATTAGGAACATAAGTGTTTGTATACAACTCCACTTCCTTTAGTATGTTGTAACCTGTTAAATCCTTCCAAGGATTTATTCTACACTCTCCTGTGTCTAATATCAATTTAAACCACACACTCTTTGTCTACAAGTATTTTCCCACAGTTAATTATAATCATAATGAAAAACAAAAAGATCATTACCTCTTTCCAAGAGCTAGTCGTGCTCTGATACCAATATGATGCAAATGGGAACCCCAAACAACCTTTATCCCATCCACTTTCCCTAGGATTTAGCTTGCTCTACATTTAGCAAATTCTAGATTTGGATTCTTGTCCAAATATTTCTTCTCCCGCAACTCTATTGCACAGCTCTGCTTCCGCAGGTTCAATTCCGCAAACATGTTTCCACAAGCTTGGTTTTCCGCAATTGTATTTCCACAAGAAAATTCCTTCCACAAGACAAATTTCCACAAATCTGTCTTTCCACAACCTCAGTCTCTCTCTACAACTTCAACCTTATTGCAGTCTCCTTTCTGCAATAGATTTTCTGCAACTCTATTTCTACATTTGCAGATTGCGGATTGCGGAAATTCCCAAATTCCAAATTTCACTTCCATAATTATATGTCCACAACACTCCTTTCTGTAATCGTATTGCGGAATGTGGATTGCTGATCCAAATTTTCCAAAATTTGAACTTCTGCAATTTCCCTTCCGCAATTCCTTTTCCGCAACTCTTTACAACAGTTGATTTCATGCGGCTTCCTTCCTAACTGTTGATCTGAGATCAGATGCAGATCTCGTCTTATCTTTGCGGATCCTTTATCTTCCTTACACCTTTTTCTTGAGGGATTATTCTAGAGTGTTAGATCTCTTGCGCCTTTGATCTCATCCATTGATATTCTATCTCCAATGAAACTTCACTTAACCTTGTGGATTTTTTATCTTCCACTCATGTTCAATCGTGAATCTTTCCATGCCATTGATCCATCTTCTTGAGATGTTTTGAGCCATCCAATATCTACTAAAATTGACTCATGTGACTTCATAATTGTTCATTGATTGATTAGAGGTTTGATCAATTAAATTCAATCATTCTCTCTTTGCCAGATCTGTGCAACCTCTTCAAGGTCTTACACAACCTCTGTAATATTCAACTATTTCAAGCCCTAATTTCAGACTATGCATACACCAATTTATCAATCACTAAAAAATATCATCAATCATTCAATTCATGAAATCATACATTCAGAAAGAACTGTAATCACACACAAAGATACGCCTAAATAGGATTTCCTCCTTTTAATACAATGAAACTATACATTCATGATTATATAAGAACCTGTGTTCTAATCCACTTAGTCTGGTATAACTACAATCAACGACCTTGGCATGATTTACAATGATTTGGCCACTCCTTATCCATATTGAATGAATGCCTCTGGCTACTTTTGTCTCCCCCTTTACTCCCTTCTCCCCTTTGCCTCAAAGGCTTACAAACATATATACAATAGGATTCGTGAACCCATTCTGGTTCAGATCCTCAATATACTCAACAATATGCTAACTAATTCTAAATAAAGCAACATAATCAACCCTATCTCAATGAATCGCTCATGAGAGCCTTGACCCTTATCGAATGCTACCATTTGACATGGGCTTAGTTACATGACTCATTTAATGACTCATCACTCACCTAATGAATCATCACCTATCTAGAAGAATACTCAACATATATTTATTTACAATGTAATAGTCTAAGGACTATTAATTCAGAACATGAAGACCTCTTATAGGTATGATCAAACATTGAGCCTTTAGACTTGAATGGAGATTAGGATGCTCCTGCATCCCAACTCTAGAAGCCGAAGAAAAGCATATGAAGGAAGACGTATCGCAATAAGGAATCTACAAAATCTCAAATCAGATCACTAAATGAAAATGGAAGAGGAGAACACAAATCCAAGGGGAGACAAGAATGCAGAAGGTCCCTTTTCCATTGGTGTCAAAGGGGGAGAGAAGTCAGGAAAAGTAGAGCAAGAGAGAAGCTAAATTGAACAAGATCCCATCAATAGGGGGGATCCTATTTGTGTTGACACCAATGAAAAAGGGGGATTTGTTGATTTATTGTCATTGATGTCAAATATGGAGAAAAATACATGTAATGAAAGAAACGATAAATGTGGCATTAATTCTCCTGCATGTTTATGTATGCTTCTGTATGTATGTCTTTGTAATTGTGAATATGTATGCAATATTTATCTTGGTCGCATTTGTACACATATTCATGCACATAAAATAATAATTGAAAATAACATAAATGGACAAATATTAATTATGAGACTTGTAAATTAAGAAAATTGTGTGTGCGATAATCCCACAAAGAAGTCAGTAGAAATATTTGTTTAGAAACATATGTGTGTGAAAGTCCCACAAGAGTATTGGCATATGTGCGTCTTAAACTACAAATATGAATTTCAAATGTGGCATGCCAGCACAAACATTGAATTTTTGGAGACGTAAATTCAGTGGGATGATATCCGAAGTAAACATACTTCACCAAGTGGACAGATATCTTGAGACAAGATGATTCTAAATAAGAAAGAGACGGATGTGGTGAAGTAAGATTCTAAGAAATGAAGATTTAACTGTTTGAAAAGCTTCAAATTTTTATTTTTATTTTTCATGTATCAATGGCTCGTTGATCACATGATAACTTTGTGAAGTGGAGCTGCAGTGCACAATATAGTCACGGATGAATAACAAGCAGATGCACTGAAAGAAACAATACATGTAGTTCGTATGTGCGAAGTTATTGCTCAATAAATAAATAGATCACAGATAAGGAAGTGTGACTGAGGGAAGAAATATATTCCGACATAGACACATATAGCAGTTGTCTCTGCATATCGTTTTTTCGAAGAACAATTTGATGCATATATACAGACACAGACATATAGACGTAGATCTCAGTTTGTTTTTATTTTGGAAACTATCTGTAACAAATATAAAATACAATATTAATTAGACTATTAGGTTACTAGTGAAAGGGTGTAACCCTTCACTATGTTGGCTCAAGCCATATAAAAGGCGAGCTTATTGTACATTTTATCCATCATCTAATATATTATTCATATTTCATTATTTAAAATGATAGTCGGATTCGACTAAGGAACCAACCGGACTCAGTTACTCCATTTGCTATGATACCAAATGGAGCAACTGAATCTGGTTGTTCATTAGTCGAATCCGACTATCATTTTAAATAATGAAATATGAATAATATATTAGATGATGGATAAAATGTACAATAAGCTCGCCTTTTATATGGCTTGAGCCAACATAGTGAAGGGTTACACCCTTTCACTAGTAACCTAATAGTCTAATTAATATTGTATTTTATATTTCTTGCACTATCTGACGCAAATAGAAATACGTAGATCAAGTATTGAGACAATTGCATAATTTGAATAGGAAGATACAAATATGAATTGTTTTTGGGAAAGTATCTGGCACTGATAGATAAACGTAGATAAAAAAGATTCAACAGTTACGAAACTTGAAGGAAAGATATTTCTCTACTTTGCATAAAATCATATCTCATATCAGTGAGGTCAGACGGGGCAAGGAATAGGGGTTTGTGACCTCCTTCCAATTGGTGCTGGAAAATACAATCAGGGGGAAACACCATCCTTTTTGTGGGTGCAGATAAATCTCAAGTGGTCATAGACTCCTTCTAGTGGGTGTTGGAGAACAAAAGGAAGTCTTAACTTTCACACCTAGAGAGCTCAATTCTTACACAGATCGAAGGTTGAGGACACAAGTCATAGTTTGCGTGACCAGACTGATGTATTTTCAAGTTAGTGCCTAGATATTGCAATCTGGAACTTATTCAAATAGAAGTTTGTGTAGGTTGGTGCCAACTGACCGCAAGTTGTACTTGATATCAAGTTAACATCTAAAATGAGTGGGTGCTCATGTTCGAAGATTGTAATCTCCCATTGATGTAACTATTCATATTCATACATATTTATAGATATACATTTGTTCTCAAGCATTTGTGCATTGTTTTGTTTATTGTTGTGCTTTTTATAAATATGGAAAATATGCATAATTTGTACATATCTGCGCAATTACTGATTCAACCCTCCCCTCAGTAATAACTTAATATCAACAATTTATTCATTAATTTTCATGTTACAGTTGGAAGAAGTAGATGTTGTGGTTTCTCCTAATAGATATTTTTTATTCTTTGTACCGGTCACAACAATTGATATCTTGGAAAAAGAACATGCATATTTCTTTGTTTGGACAATAAGATTTTGATATGGAATGTGTGCAATGTAGACTCTGTCAATTTAGCATGATTTCTCCTCTTTCCATCTACAATTAGAGTGAATCGTTACCAAGGGATTTTGGGATTCTTTATCAATTGGTTTTATACCACTTTGTATGCATTAGAATATATTTTTCCAGTGTAGTAGTGAGTGTGACAATAGGATGTAACTTGAGCTTGTTAAATATATATAAATGGAACGTTAAATATAATTTTTTCATTAAAATTTTATTTCTTTTTGTATTTTTGAATTGTTTGATTCATTGAAATCAAAGTGATTTGTCTCATTACCGGTTCGAATTCCAGTATGAGTTGACCCTAAACCGGTTTGAAGCTTAGTTCCCAGTTTTAAAACATTGGTATGGATTGGATTGTATGCCCCTCATTGAAATTCATCAAGTGTCCTAAGATGACATTAGGAAGCGAGTCAAAACTCGCCATTAATTCATAGTTGATACTCATATCGATGAACCGTCTATTTTGTTGGAATTGTGACATCTGAATACACCTAGGGACACCCTTCATGCATGAGTCCATGTAACAAATGTTGTCTATTTCGACAATTTTTGGAACCAGGGTTTTGTTGGATAACATGCAAAATAATTTTTGCATGGTAGGGAAAATTTTGGGCTACTATGCCAATGGAAGGTGTGGACATCATGGTCATCTTGGCCTAACCCAATCTTGCAAGATGTTAGAACACTTGATTTTGATTCCCATATTGGATTTTATGCCCTTGGTTGAAATTCACAAAGTGTCCCTAAATGGATTTAGGAAGCAAGTTGAAACTTTCCATAGCTTAATAAACGAGTGGCTTGAATCGAGAAAATGTTAGTTTCATTGAAAAATTGACATCGGAGTACACCTAGGGACAACCCTTTCCCATGAGTGTGGAAAATATTTTGTTTATTTCCACTATTTCTTAAACTAAGCTTTTGCTCGGTTTTATGCAGTGCAATTTTTGCATCAGATGGTGAATTTTTGAACACTAGGACAATGGAGTGTGTGGACATCGTGGCCATATCATTATTTCCAAAACACAATTGCAGGAGGTTACTACTTTCAATTATACTAGTTGGATTGAATTTTATGCCCCAGGTGGAAATTTGCCAATTGTGCCTAAATGGAATAAGAAGGTAATTTTTTTTATTCCAATGAAGCATGTGGACAATGTTTACATCTTATTATTTCTCAAACAAACTTGTAGGAGGTTATGACACTATATTTTTCTTCCTAGATTGGATTTTATGCCCCTGGTTGGCATTCACAAAGTGTCCATGAATGGATTTAGAAAGCGAGTATAAAATTGCCATATCTTGATAAACGAGACTCAAATCGACGTGTTGTTAGTTCCATTAGACTCTTGACATCATAGTACACCTAGGGAGATCCTTTCTTGTGATTCCATTGACCATATTTTGTTTATTTACACCATTTCGTATACTAGGGTTTCACTCAATAACAAGCATTTCAATTTTTTCATTAGAGGGTAAATTTTTTAACACTGGTCTAATAGATCATGTAGACATTGTGTTCATATCATCCTTTCCCAAAAGCACTTGTAGGAGGTCACAAAACTCAGTTTTAATTATTGGTGTGTTTTTTATGTCCAGAGCACAAATTCATCAACTATCCCTAAAAGGCATAAGGAGGTGAGTTGTAACTCACCATAAAATCATGACCAGGGATGGGATCAAAGAACCATTGCATTGGAATCATGAAATCAAACTACACCTAGAGGTGCATATATCCCATGAGTTCATGGCCCGAAAATGGTTTTATTTGGTGATATTAGAAACTAAAGTTTTGTTTCATAAAAGACAATATAATTTTTGTATTTCAAGGTCAACATTGAAAAACAATCACTGTAGGAATATGGGTAGCATGCCCATGATGGAACTTCCCAAACAAACTTACAAGAGCTTACAAAAATCAGTTCAGGTTTTATGCCTCAGGCACAAATTCACTAAGTGTCCCTAAAAGGCTTAAGTAAGTGAATTGTAACTCATCATAAAATGATAATTGAGGCTTGGATTGATTAATCATAGAATCCATTAGAATTTTGACATCAAAATACACCAGGGGTGTCTCTGTCTCATGAATCCATGGCCTAATGCTTGTGTTATTCGACCATTCTAGAAAATATGGTTTTTTTAAGTAAGAGACAATGCAATTTTAACATTATGAGGTCAACTTTAGAAAACCTACGACTATGGGATTGCGGTTAACATGCCCAAATTGGCCCTACTAAAAGGTACTTGTAGGAGCTTACAAAACTAAAATTTAATACTTGGTTTGATTTTTATGCCCTAGACACAAATTCACCAAGTGTCCTTGAAAGGCTTAAGGAGGGTATTGTTACATAATATAATTTTTTATGGGTACAAGTAAAAATGCCATTCCCACACTAACTAAGAAAGATATTGTAGAAAATGGTGGATATATCGATGTCATAATTTATTGATAGTGATCAAATAAATCTCAAACTTAGAGGTCTATGCTCTTTCCTAGTGGAAGGTAGATGAATGGTTGAACAACAAAACTTGAATGTTGATGTGTGTTATTTCTTAAAAACTGATTGCACATGGACAAGATTTCAGGAAATACTATGGTCATCATACCAACATAAGAAACAATTAAAGAGAGGAAATAAAATTAGGGAAATGCCAAATAATTCCAACCCACACCCCCAAATTTTTTTTACATCATTCATAAATCACTCAAAATACTTAAGAAAATGGTTGATACAAGTTGTGAATGAAGGAATGAGTTGGTGACAGATTTATTCCTAATACATCCATGTTGTTGACTTGAAAATTGACATAAACCAAGCCAACATGTAAAATTATTCCAGTTGCATAGGTGTGCATGCTAAGCCACCACAGACCATTACTACTTGTGATCAAGTTAAGGATTAAGTTAGAGTTAGGGTTGAAGCTCCAATTCTTACCCGTATGTTGATCTATACCAAATGGAAACCTATAAATATAGGCCTTGAGGTGAGAAGAAAACATATTCTAGAATTGAAAGTTTATGTTGTTAACATCATAGTAGTGGGTTAATTACATCCACTTGCAAGAGGTCACCATTGGAGTCTTTTTCTCTATCTCAATAAGCCTTATGTCTCTTAAAGGATATCAACCGCTAATTTGGGTCCAAGGCATGGGGTTTTATAGGTAGGTATTCCATGTAGGATATTGTTCTATAGTTTTGGATGAGTGGCACATGATACAATTATCAATGAAGAGGATATGGATTTGTCTCCAAGTGGTAGTGTTGTATTAATATCCTTGATCCCATTAGTAATTACCAGGAACAAGTAATTTTCTTCTCCTATTATAGGTTTTAGAACATCTTTGAATGAGGTCCTAAGTATTGTTGATGGCTCTCAAAATTTGACAATTATTGAGAAGAACCTAGGTTTGAAATATGTAGGGTTTGCGTTGTGCCTATGCACACCAATGTGAGTCACTAGTAGAACTATTTTGAAGTCCTCCATGTTCAAAGCTAGAATTAAGTGATATGGGAGGGTTCATTGGTTTTGTTTATACCCAACATTTCTATGGGTGTACACATGTGATTTTGATCACACTCTTGAGGGGGTGACATGTCAAGGAGGGTTTTGATTGTTCATTCTACAATGATTTGGTCATGCCCTAGATGAAAATTCATGGAGTACATGGCTATTGAAGCATGTTTAAGGTGATTTTTCTTCATTCTACCCCCAAAACAATAATAAGAGGCAAGTTACTCAGGTCTAGGCAATTTTAATGAATTTTTAGGTATGCATATGAATAAAACTAACAGTAAAGCATGGTAGTCAACAAGAAACTCAAATAACAACACCGAAACAACTATGAAGAAGCAGGTCTTATCTAATTTAGGAAAATTAAGGGCATAATTTTGGATTTAAATGGTAATAAAAAAACATATTATGAATTCTATGCCAGTTTCCATAAAGGGGTGTAAACATACCTACAAAGCAGATTTGAGTTAATTCCAGACCCTAAAAACTAAGTCTAAGTGCAACTTAGTTGATTTTGGGTAGCTTTATGAGCTCTTTTCATGATGGAATATCATCTCTTCCAAGTTTAAGTAATCCTAGGCATACATTTAACCCCACAAAATGGTCCTTTTTGAAGTTCTACCGATAAATACCAATTAGAAACCCTGAAACCATGAATTTTGGATAAATAACAACCTTAACATCCACTCCTAGGATTCATTGAGTTCATTTTAGACCCTATAACAATGGTATATAGATTTGATACTCTCTCTTGAAGTAAAAAAGTTTTTCCAAAAAAGTTGAAATGATTCTAAAACAAACACTATAAGGTCATCATTCAGAGACTTGGGAAGACATGTAGCAGGATTGTAGACCAATTTATGGAAAAATCCAAATCTTATTTCAATGGAAGACATCCCATTTGAAAAATCATCCCATAATAAGGAGTTTTAGCATTGATAAATATACATGCTTTCATCATCCTTGAGTTTATATAGATGGTCGATTCCTTGTGGTAGGGGTCTCATTTTCTTTTGTTGAGGGTCTTTAGGTGTTATGAAGATAAATTGTTGTTTTTATGAAGTTTGTTTGAATACTTTGGAAGGAAGATCCTCATTTGAGTCTTATCTTCTATTAAGGTTGTCTTTGGTTCACATGTGGACAGGGATTGCCTTGGAGGTCAATTGGTGGACACTTTTTGTTAAATTGAAACTTACTTTATGTAAGGGTAAATTTTATATTAGGCTTAAGCATTAATAAATTTACTTTATTAATTTAGTTTACTTTTATGTTTTTATTCTTAAGTTTTTTTATTTGATTTTATCATCACACTCTGGCATCAGTAGTATGGGAATATCAACCTTACCTACCTCTCTCATATCGCTCAATATAATCTAGTATAGGGAATTCCAAATATATAATAGAATATTCAAGGAGTACATAGACCTTGTCAAGAAGAGAGGCAACATAGGATGTCATTTGATGAAGGAAAGGCTTGAAGGGAAAACAAAGTCCTTTAGCTTGTTTATGTAGACATCCGTGTACCGATGAACATGACATCAATCATCGATGCTAGGTATTTTATATTCTTTTTTGATGACTATAGTAAACACATGTGGGTGTATCTTTGAAGTCAAATATGAAATATTTGTCATGTTTCAAATTGTCAAAGCATTAGTAGAAAAGCAGTGTGATTGTCAAATAACCACTCTTAGGTCTAATAATGGAGAGGAATTTTTCTTCAAAGAATTTAAAATTTGTTGTGCTAAACATGAGATACAAAGACAATACACCACACCCTACACTCCATAGTAGAATGGAGTGGTTGAGAGACAAAATTTCATGATCATAGAGATGGCTAGATCCATGATGCAAACATGTAAGTTCCAAGCAGGTTTTGGCTTGAAGCAATATTCACAACAGTCTATTTGATGAATAAATATCTCACGATAGTTGTGAAGGATAAGACCCTTGAGGAAACATGGTCTAGGAGGAAGCCCAAAATTAGCCATATTAAGGTTTTTGGTTCTACTACTTATACCTGGATTCTAGATGAGAAAATAACCAAACTGGAACTTAAGAACCAGAAACTCATTCTTGCAGGGAATCAACAATAACAAATCCTATAGGTTGATTGATGTGGAAACCAATTAGGTGACCTGCAATACAAATTTTGTAGTTGATGCGAAAAATGGACCATTCCATTCATCATCATCATAGTTCAAAATTACAATGGAGTTGTCCATCATGAATCAGGGTTCAAGTTTTCAACTTCAGATGGATACACTTGAAAGGGAGGAAGGTTCTGATAATTTTGAGGAGTCTCCTAGATTTAGTAAGATAATTTATAAGCCACACAACCCAAACTAGTATGCATAAAACACACGTGAACCTTCCAGTCCTATTAATGGTGGTGAGGTTCCCTACTAGGGAAACAATAAGGAGACACCCAACTAGTGGATCAACACCATCGAAGAACTTTGAGAAACAAAAATTATCAAGGGGAAATCATTGCGATGAAAGAGAAAACAAAAAACTAACACATACAACTTTTCTCCTTTAACCAATGTTCATAACGTATTCGAGCCTCAAGTGTTTGACGGAGATAAAGGGAGACTTGAATAGGAGAAGGACATGGATATTGAACATGAAAGTTTCATGAAAAAATAGACTTGGGATCTCACAATAGTTCCACCAGGAATAAACCAATTGGTTGCAAATGGGTGTACACGATCAAGTATAGGAAAGATAGAACACTTGACAAGTACATAAAACAATTGGTAGCAAAAGGATTCCCTCAGTGAGAGGAGGAAATTGATTATGAGAATGCCTTGTGTCCTACAAAATAGATGAGCATTGTCCATCTTGTTCTAGGCATGGAAGCACCGTGTGGTTGGAATTTCCATCAAATGGACGCGAAGATCACCTTCCTGAATGGATATTTGGAGGAAGAGGTATTTATGTATCAACCACATGGATTTGAGGTTTCAAGGAAATAACACTTTGTTTGCAAGTTAAAGAAAGTGTTATATGGCATAAAGTAGGAACCCAAGTCATGACACACCAATATTGAAAAGTACTTAGTTGAGAAATGGTTCTAGTGGAGTTCTTCAGATGCCAACTTATATATCAAAAGTAGTGGTAATGATATAATCCTACTAGTCATCTATGTAGATGACATCATCATCACAGGTAGTGAGGGAAACATTATTGGACAATTAAAATCAAACAAGAGTAAATTTTTTGATATGAATTAAGCCTCCTATAGTAATGTTTGGATGTATAAGTTTGGAAATTAGGTAGAAACATTTTTGTCTGACAAACAAAATATTCCACGAGTTTGCTTGACAAATTTATAATGACATATTGCAAAATCTAGTCTACACCTATTGAGAAAGGGATGGAACTCTCAACCAAGACCGATTCTGAGGTAGTGAATGAGTCAGTCTATATTAAACTAGTGGGTATCTTGATATATATTACAACCACTAGGATTGATTTGACTTATGTTGTGAGCTTCATTTCTAGGTTCATGGTAGCACTAGAAGGAGAGCACTGGACTGCAACAAAATGGGTTTTGAGATATGTGAAAAGGGCACTTGACTTTGGTATTATGTATATTAGAAGAAAATATCCTAGGTTGTGAGGATATAGAAATTCAAATTAGGAAGGTTATGTGGATGACAAAAGTCAATGTTTGGATATGTATTCAGCATTGGCACAGGTGTAGTCACATGGACCAACAAGAAGCAACACACATTAGCACTTTCATCGACATAAGAATACTATCAAGGAGAAGTGAAAGAAGAATGTGATATAGTTTGGATCAAGAGGATGCTTTCAGATATGAAGGTGAAACAAATAAAACTAACATCCCTTCTCTACAATAATCGAGGGGTATTAAAAATAGCCAAGAATCTAGTCTTCCATGAGCGCACCAAGAAAGTTGAGATACATTTACACTTCATCTGACGACTTATAGATATATAAATATTGACATGTAGTAATATCCCACAGAGGACCAAACTACATATGTTTTCACTAAGTCATTAGGCCCATAAAAACATGTAAAATTTCAAGAGAAAATTGGTGTAGTTAGTAGATTGACCATTAAGGGAGGGTGTAAAAGTGAAACTTACTTTATGTAATGGTCAATTAGATATTAGACATAGGTGTTAGTAAATTCACTTTATGAATTTAGTTTACTTTTAAGTATTTTTTTTTAAGTCACTTTATTTTCTTTTGAAGTTGCTTTATTTTCTCCATAATCTTTCTGGAAAATAGGGCTAGGATAACTCACCTCAAGGAGGCATATCTTTTGGTAGAGAAATATTCCATTATGGAGGAGTTTAATTTTTTATCTAATCACTACTTCTAGAAGAAATTAGGGCATCATATTTTTGGAGCTGCCATCCACAGAATTTGGAACATGACCTCATTAGATAGCTCGCCTCAAGGAGGCAAATATTTCTATCTAGGAAAAGTCTAAAGATTCCAAGTTTGGAAAATTAGGGTTTCTCTATAGAACCCTAGGTAAACTAGCTCCAGAATTAGCTTAGGCATCTCAAATCGGTAAGATCTATTCCATTGTTTTTCCATTTGAGGTTCTCATATCAAGATGATGAATCACAACAAGGTTGAGGATAATATTTAAGGAGTAGATAACTTCCGAGCATGGAAGTATAGAATCTCTCTTATCCTAGAAGAGAATGTCTTGGACAAATATGCCAATGAGGAGGTTCCAGAACCAGAGGGAGAAGAGGAAAAGATAAACCACACGAAGAGAATGATAAGATCCAAACGAATTATTGTAGACTCCATAAAGGATCACTTCATCCCTCATGTATCATCCTTGAAGACTCCTAAGAATATATTCGATTCTTTCACCAATCCATATGAAGGAAAGAACGTAAACCATAAGATGACCTTGAGGAATCAACTCAACAATGTGAAGATACAACACTCAGAAACCATTCTGTCTTACTTTAGAAGGGTTTCTCAGATCAAGGAGTAACTAGAGGTCATTGAAGAAAATGTTGAAGAAGGAGAGATCGTGATTACTACCTTGAATGGTATCCCAAGGTCATGGGACTCATTCATTCAAGGGATATGCACTAGAAATAATCTAATCAAGTTAATCATAGGTGGGATGAATGCACTCAAGAAGAAGCTGAATTAGTATCAAGAGAAGAGAAGGTGGGAGCAAGTGATGATCAATCTCTAACAACTCAAGAAAGAAGAACGAAGCCAATAGGGAGGATCACTCTCACAGAAGACCCAAGAAATTCCAAAAGAATCATATATCAAGAAGGGACTATACAAATATTAGATGCTACACATGTGATTATAAAGGCCAATTATTAAGAGATTGTTTGAGAAACAAAGGATCCTCCAAGGAAAACAATAAGAATAGGCATCATGCACATACTGCAAAAGTTGATGAACCCACAATAAACAGAACAAGAGAAGATTCTTCAAGTGATAAAGAATTTGTTTTGATCTCATATCTTACAAGAACCATTACCCTTGTAAGCAATTATTGGCTTGCGGACAATGGAGCTTCCAAGCATATGACATGATCAAAATAATCCTTCATCAACCAATCAGAACACGGGTCACCTTACAAGGTGAAACTTGGAGATGACTATCAATATCCGATAAAAGGGAGTGGATAAGCCTCTTACAAGTTAGATTCAGGAAATTCAATGAAGATGAAGGATGTTCTCTATGTACCAGGTTTGAAGAACTTTTTCCTCTCCATTTAAGCTTTAGATGCTAAAGGAATCTGTGTTGCATTTGTTAATGGCCAAGTACTCATGTAGCCAAGATCCAAAACAATAGATGATGCAACAATAATTGGAGATCAATAGGGAGGTAAGTAAAAGTTGAAAGGAAAACCAGAACAAGCCTTGGTTCATGAGTCTATAGAACCAAGTAAACTATGGCACTAAAGGCTTAAACATGTTCATTATAGTGCACTACCAATTTCAAGAAAACAAGTTTTAGGCCTTCCTGAAATCCAAGCAAAACATGAACGCACTTGGAAAGGATGTGCGCAAGGGAATAATGTAGAGAAACGATTTCCAAGTAGTGAAAGAAAGGAGAAATAAATCTTGGAAATAATCCACGTAGATGTATGCGGCCCCGTGTCATCCAATTCCTTAAGAGAGTATGCATACTATGTTTCTTTTGATAGATGATTATTCTCGTAAATCTTGGATTTACTTCTTGAAAGACAAAGATGAATACAAAAAATTCAAATAATTCAAAGCTTTGGTAGAGAATCACACCGAAAAGAAGATCAAGACCTTATGATCAGAGAATAGTGGTGAATTCACTTCAGCAGATTTCAAATACCTATGCGAAGAATCTCAGATTAAGAGGGAGATGAGCAGTCCTTACAATCCTCAACAAAATGGCATTGCATAAAGGAAGAACAAAAAAATAACGGAAGCAACGAAGGTGTTGCTTCATGACCAAGACCTTCCAATGCACCCATGGGAATAAGAAGCAAGAACAACCATGTATGTATAGAAAAAAAACCTCATCGTGTTCTGAATAACAAGGCTCCAGAAGAATCTTTCTCAGGAAAGAAACCTGAAGTAAACTATCTTCAAATATTTCACAACAAGATTTGAACCCAAAATCCGACGACATAATCTGATGACATCCAACATATCGTATGGATGTGTCGGACAATAATGATGAAAAGTACTGAGCCTTTTAAATTATTTTAGTGCCATCGAATTTTCGACACTAGGGCGTAGTATTTCTGACACTAGGGCTATGTCGTCGTATTTATGACACTTGGGCTATGCTGTCGGATTTCCGACACTAGGGCGTACGATATTCGACGGTAAAAAAAATAAAAATAAAAACAAAATATAAAACCACAACCGTCCGGACAGAATATTTCCTTGCGAAACAAAGAACCCAATCAATATTTTCACAGCGAAGCCGACACAATATACCTCCACATCCGGAGGTCACGTAGAGGAGGTTTGTCGGAGGTCACGCAGACGAGGTCGTCTGAGGTGCTGTCGGAGGTCAAGTGTGTTTACATAGAGGAGGGTTTGCAGCGGCCAGGGTTTGTAGAGGTAGAGGAGGGTTTGGTTTGAAACAATCATTTAGGCCCCTCTACAATGAACTCCCTCATCTTAATTGGTTTGAAACAATCATTTGGGTCCCTCTACAATCAACCATTTTAGTAGTGGATCTGTAAGATATTTTAGTGGGTTTTTACTTATTAGGGCGGTCCTTTCAAACCTGTTATGGATGGATTTCAAGTGGGATGCTCTCAAAATGGTGGAGATGAGACCTGATATGCAAAAACTGAGAGTTTGATGGATTTGTCATGGTTTAATCACGGGTTCACTATTCCTATTAGCTTCCCACATAACCAAATTGTACATGATATAATAGCAATAGCTCTCACAGCTTTAGTAGCTCTTGCTTTCCTCCGCTTTTGGGATGATATGGCTAAGCAAGATGTATTTGATCAGGTATTTTTCTATAATCGTTTCTCTTTTCTCACCAAATAATTGTCTTGTTTTTTATCATTTTATTGTTCCTTTGTGTCTATGGAAAACGAACTTGTGACCCCTCGCTAAGACATGAATTTCAAAGAACTGGGTAGACTGTGTTGAGTGACTTTCAAAGAAATCGACAATTCACTAAATTACTCATTGTTTGCATATTGTACAGGAGTTTACTTGGAAAATAAATTGGCTGATACACTCACTTGGGGTTTACAGAATGAGGAACTAGCGTTACAACAACGTGCCTAGTAAGAAACTCACCCTCATTTCCAAACTGCATTTCTAGTTTCCTTTCATTTAGACTTTGGTGGAAACATTATTTTTGTCTCCTCTGAGATTGAATCGACTTACGATTCCTTTTTTTTTACATTAACTCACCAATAAGGGCACATGGCCTCTCCAACCCTTATTGAATAAACAATTAGGAATTCCAATTTTATTTATAAAATACCCAGCTGAGATGTTGTGGAGGAAAGTATCCATATCATATAGGCTTGGAACCCCCATTTTGATTCCAAAAACATTTTTTGCGAGACCAAATCCCATGATTTGGGTATTTTTATGAAGATGTAGATTCCCTTGGGGTGTTTTTCTTTCCATGTGTATGGGCTGATTTCATTTCTGGTAGCTTTTGAAATGTTGAAAGGAACTTAGAGAAGGAAGAGTTGTAGGTGGCTATCTACTAATTGTTTGACAAAAGTCCTCAACCAAGTAATTGTCCACTAAGTGTTTGACAAAATGCCTAAACCAAAATTTCCATATCTCCCTCATTCGGATTTTGAGGACGGAAAAAATATACAGGGTTCGACTCAAAGATTTAACCAAGAAATTTCCAGAAATCCTAGTAACCCTTTTTTTGGGTCCATAATCCATCTAGCAAAGTGTGTTAATTGGGCCCCTTCCATGTTGATTTTTTTTTACTTGGAAAGAGACCCATTTGATCTGGAGAAGTGAATATTAGTACTATACAGTTTCTTTAGGTTTTCACCCATAAATTTTAAATAATGACCTTAGATTTTGATTTCATCTCCCTCAGAAAAACCTTTATTGTTTACCTTCTGGAGGCCAAATCTCACTCAATGTTAGCTCAATTTTCACCAAACAAAAGGCAATGCGTTAATTATACTTGTAATTTATTTATAATGAACTTGAGAAATTTTAGTTTTAGATAATTTGTGAAAGGTAGATTAAATAGAACAACTTTCATGCCAAGAGGCATTTTTCCCATTTTGAACCTAGTTTGAGACCAGTTTTTATAAATGATTGGGGGTAAACTCGTAAGAACAAATTTCCCTCTGAGGCATAGATGAATGTTCCTATGAAAGTTCCATGACTTGAACCACCTTGAAAGCCATTGATAGCAATTTTGTGGCCTTACAACTCCATAGTTTGTACCATCCAACTGATGATTAGCCATCACAAGTGACATGGAGGGAACATATCCCAAATCAAATGATGACATGGAACTCCAAATCTTATCTTCAAAGGATTTTTTCGAATCCATTTCTTTCTCTCGAATTGTAACTTTTTGAGAAAAATAATATTAATTTTTTCATATAGGGAAAAAATATATTTTTGAAGGAAGTTAAAAGTGATTTGACTTAGAAAAATGGCCACTTCTCCAAAAGTGACAAGTATCTTGTAAATCATCAAGTCGTTTTTGATCGAAGGGATTGCACCTAACCCTAACCTCTCAAATCTCTGTATATATGAGGAGGGTCCTTTGTAATAGTTAACATTTATTAAACAAGGAATATAAGCTCTGTTGGTATTTTTTTTAGAGTTTTTAGTGCTATACTCACTTGTCCACATTCATCTATTGGGATTTTGTATATACTTGTTAAGGTTTGAGGGATAATAGTAGTAGTTGTTTATGTTGGTTAGCTATGTTGCTTGTATTATTTTCTTGGGTTTAATATGTTGGTTTTAAATTTTCTTTACTAATAGTTATTGTTTGTCATATATATTGGATTTTGTGTAAGTTTTATGAAGAATAGGTACTTGTTTGCTTAGTAAACTATGTTTGCTTAAATAATTTTGATTTGGAGTTATACTAGTATGGAAAAGCTAAAAATACTGTGTTCATAATATAGTTTAAAATCTGAACTTCTCTTCCCCTGAATCTCCCTCTCACTCTCTATGTGAGGTGAGGATCACTGCTGCTGCATTGCATTGCAGTTGCGTCCTTTCCCACGTTTAATCTTCCAGCTGTTGCTTTTCTTATATTTTGACAAATTTTCATACTTTAGCATATAGTTCCTCAAAACCAACCCCTATTTAGGAATTATATCTCTTACCTCTCATTAAAGGGTGGAAAGATTAAAAACAATTCCCATAACTGATGTTGGTGGGGCTATAAGCTTGGAGGATTCCATGAATATCTTGAAACATACTCACAATTGTCCATCACATGCTCCACCAGTATTTTACTATTTCCTTTAACCTCCAACAATAAAAAAATATCCTAGGGAATTATCAAGAATAGTTTCACCCCCTCTTCAAGAGTGAACAAGGATCCCTTTATTGAGCCAGTAACTCCATTGAAACGTCATTGATTATTCCTCACAAAAATGATTCAAAAATTTACCTGCATCCTTTAAGCATTTCCTAATTCTACTACAAGCATAGATGCAATAAAATACACAATGGATAGCTGAAATTAAGAGTGTGCTTCTAGGGTTCTTTTGGTTTGCTATCTGCTTGTTGTGGTTATATAATTGTCAACTCCATGCCTTCAAATAGTTGGTAAATGGTAGCATGTATAACTCCATGTATTCAAATAATTGGTTGTGTATAACCTTCTTTATGTACCCTAGAGCCTAAGCCTACAGAAGTCCGTTGGTTAGAATCCATTGATTGGGAGTGTTTGAGGAGATTGTTAATTGTAGTTCTTAGTTAAAAGCACTTTTCCTCCAACACTTGAATTTTCCTCTTCTGATGCATTAAGATATCCAACACCTCAGTGTTTTATGAATTGTATTGGTGACCCTAGCTGTGCCTTGAACTTGTTAATGAGAATATGGAAGTCTTGTTGTTGTTTATGTATTCCTCATGTTGCTTGAGAATCCTCTTCAAAACTTAAATATAATGTTGACATTTCCATAATACTTTTGGCAATCCACATTTCCATGACACCTTGGGCAATCCATTGCAACTTGGGATGCTCAGAATCACCCAATAAAAGCGGAGAGGGGAGCTGAGTTGAAGTGGGTGCAGAGCCAATTGAACAAGAGAACAAGAGGAATTGAATTTATAAATGCAAGTAGATAATCTCGATTTCCTTATTTGCAGAACAAGTGCAATGAGATGACACTAAACATTTCCCTAATTATGCCTCTATCAGAATAAAATAAGTATACGATAGAGAGAGAACCAAAGCCAAAAGCATGCACTGAATACACCCTTCTCCTAGTTGAAAACCAAAGCATGGAACAAAGAAGCTATAACACTTACCCAAGCACAAAAAAAACCAGAACCATTACTAGAGAAACTATTTTATAATGATAAAAATTCTCTTGCATATCACTTTGAACCATGGAGTTGATAGGAACTAGGAAACCATACTTTCTAAGACCTTGGAGCTGACCCAACATTGAGACCTATACCTTAGATGACAATCGAGAATGCCAATTGATTAAGTTCCCCAATATCCCACATGCAACCCAAAGCTTTGCATAATAGAGTTTTTGACAATGAGACTTATGATTAGAGGGCATGAAAGAAGGTTGACACAACTTGTACTTATCCTTAATTCCCATGATTTTTCCATTGGCTAATGCCTTGAATTATTTCAATGCTTTGAGGGGCATGTCTTGAGAAATAATTTGTAATTTGATGTCAATTTTCTGGATATACACCTAGGGGATTAGACGATAAGAAACCAACCAGTTTTTCCATGAAACCAACCAATTTTTCCATGAATCCTTCATTAAAACCCCTTTCTTTGAACACGTGATAGCCTACCTCCAAATCTTCCAGTAACAATGGAAAAAACTATGAAGCCTTTCACCTCATCAAGACATGCTCTAAACCTGATATATCCTTCTAAATGCTTACTTCATCCTTTGTGAAATCTCCCTGCCCCCATGAGGATGGAATGTATGTGAAGGTGCACCATTGAGCAAATCATTATTGTACTATTTGGGATTCAATGAGTGATCCAAGAAATTCAAAGGTGTGCAATTCTTATGGCGGTGAGGAAATCTCTGATGATGTCTCATACTTGGGGTATTCATTTTTTATAATAACGATCCTCACAGATGCAATCATGGAATCCCACTTATGAACATATCCTAAGATGGGCTGGTTTGTGTCTACAAACCACAACAAAGAAATGATAGGGCCAATGATCTTAATGGGTAATATCTACCCTCTCCCACCAACCATGATCGACTTTCTCTAAAAAATCCAAATCTCTGAAATAACCATGGCCCCAAGAGGGGTCTTGACCTCTCTCAACCTCTTTAGGATGATGAATGAGGAGGCAAACCTAGTATCTGCAATCTTCAACAATGATAGATGTGTGTACTCTTTATCAATTGTGAAGGAATTGGTGTGGGAATTCATTGGATTTTAATAAAATTATCTTATTTATCTTATAAAAAATTGTGAATCTAGTATGCATCATTAGTGATACTTCTCATTCATGTCACATTTAGGGCAATAGATTTAAGAGATAAATTCAAAGAATGAATAATGTAAAGTGTTTAAAATAACTATGAATATTTAGCTTCCACAGGCATGCGAACAACCATGCCAACAGGCTTGCAAACAAGTATATTATCTGTAATAATTCTTTATAGATTCTGAAGGCATTGGTGATCATTCGTTGGACATTGATAAAATTTTCTTATTTTATATTATAAAAAATTAAGAATATAGTATGGATCATTAGTGAGACTTCCCATTCATGTCACATTTAGAGCAATATATTTAAGAGATAAATTCAAAGAATGAAGAATGTGAAGTGTATGCAATATCTATGGATATTTAGCTTCCACATGCATGCAAATAGGTATATTATCTGTGATAGTTTGCATAGAAAATTCAACACCTACACCTTCAATAAGTTTAATGAACAACTCAGCCATATATTGTGCATCCCTGTATTTTCTAAAACTACCCATTTTCTTTCAAGAAGACCGGTCCATTCGGGTAAGACACCCTGAAATTGATGAGTGTATGGCGTGCTACATCTGTATATGCATAAAAAACGATACTGACACTGGATGATGGTCATGCTGATTTATTAGGTTTAAGGCTTTTTAGTAACCTTCTTCTTTTCCTTAACCAACAATGTGGTTATAACCTTCTTTAAATTGGGATGCAAATATCCGGTTGGAGCCTGTTTAACTAGATCATGATAGATTTTAATAAACAAATGGGACCATGCAACATTAAATGAATGAAGTTGATAGAAAAAGAAACCATTGATATTATCAATCTCCTCTTGTTTATTTTGTCAAACGATTTTTTCCATTCGACTGCTACTTGAAGTTGGCCTCTTTCTTTGTGGTTGAATTGTAGTTTTGCTCCCAAATCTGCTAGATGGCTTCCCCAATAATTGAAGAGGATTCTAATTTTTCTATTTCCTACTTGCTGCTGCCACCTTCCCTGAGACAATTGTACCATTTCTTTGCATTTCCTTTTGTTTGGTAGCACTCACCCTTTTACATGGTTGAAGTCCACATTCAGTGCTTGATAGATGGCCCTAAACTTGGAAGTAGGTGCTCTTGTATGTAGTGTTGCACAAAGACCATTCCCTACCCCAACAAGCTTTGTCCTATGCCCTTGTTGTCCTAGGCCTACAATGGATATTTTTTTCTTGAGGTTGTTGTCTTGCTACAGTAGGGTTATTTTCAGCATTGAAAGTTGCATGCAGTTGCACTTGCAGTAGTACAGAAATAGCACTAGAAAAAATATTAGAGTTGGGAGGAGGGGGCAACACCAACAATGGCATTTTTTCCTTTCCTTTGACTTTTACCAGCTGCCTTTGATGATTGAGCCATGATTTTTATGGAATAAATCAAGAAAAATGTTGTTGTTGGAGAAATGCCAAATCTGGTTTGCAAATTTGTCTCCATCAATTGCACAACAAAAATCTGTGATAGCTCTTTCTCTTTGCTGAGAGGATTCATGGGTCGGTTTTCCACCCACACGTATTGAACATGTGCGACACATCTACTGCACATGTTCAACATGTTGGATATGGACTCTGGCACAAATCCCTGGTGGATGTGTCATGTTTCTTAGATTTTCAACTTGTTTTCCAAGGGGATATCTAAATTGTAATGTTGGTCTCACCCTGGACCTAACAAAATGTTCTCTACCTAAATCTGAAGTCGCTAGTTTCAACCAACCAATTTTCAAGGTACATTGAGTTGGTCAGGTCCAATGTCAGAGCAAGATTGCATACTTTTGTTACCAGCTGGATGGTTTCAGAACATAACAATTAGTCTATATCACAATTTGGGGTTGCTGAAGTTGAATAATTGCTCAAATTAAAAATTTTAGACTGGATTTTGATCAGATTTAGGGGAAAATTGGATGGAATAACAAGTCTATTTGATGGCCCGTTATCCCACACTACATTCTTTTCATTTGTCGGGTGTTTAGTGTGTTTATTTGAATAGACTGTGTTTAGTGTCTTCTTTGAATAGACTGTGTTTTTTGTTTTCTTTGAAGAGAATGCATATGTTCATGGAGACATAGAAGTATTGGTTTTCCTTCACTAGACTGCATACATTCATGGGACCATACAAGTATAATTTAACCTGCTTTGATACCTTGTGGTAAGTTGAGGATCACATCATTAATTTCCAGCCAATTTAGTATACTTAATTAGATATAAAATGGATGAGGCTATCTGAGATTTGTTATCGTATCTCTCACATATTACAACACTCACCTTATATAATTGATATTATCACAAATCTATTATGGCGGTTTAACAGCCGAACATCTGCAATAATAGGAAGTCACATTTTGGTTGCATGTCATTAACATTAATCAGAATATAATTGGATAATACAAGTCTTTAAGTGGTACAAACTACAAACCAACAATCAAATGTTGAATATAGTTTTTTGCTCCAACAACATCACTGATAGTGATACTTAATACTAGAGCAGTGCAATCTTCACATTTAGTACCTTTTTTCATGAAAACTATGTGATTTTTTTTGTTTTTTGTTTTTTTTTGCACTCTTTTGGAGAAAACTATTAATAGATGGTCAAGGCATGGCAGGTTATTGATACAGTTTGGAATATAGCATGTAATAGATAGATTCATATTGGCAGCTACACTTGATTAGGCTTCACTCAGCTGAGCAGTCTTGTTTATGAGGATTATGCTGCAATTGTTTTTCCATGCCTATTTAGACCACTGTAATTGGGCCATCATCAGGATTGCAGGGTCAAAATCCACTTAGGCCCAAGGTTATTGATTCCCAGTAGTTTCCTTGCAAAAATGAGTTTACTTCTCACAACGGTTAGGTGAGCTACAGTTTGTGAATACTTGTTTTTGTGCTTCTACTTTGAAATATTCTCTTTGTTTAAAATAACTTGCAAGCGATGACATTTTCAGGATAGATATTCTAATTTGGTACAATTTTTTGTAATTTGATTTTTTTGTAGGCACTCTTCTAGGGTACTAGATTGAACTTGCATCAAGGAGTTTTGGCACTAGGTTTAAAGTCTCACTTATTGGGTTGAAGGCTTCTTTTTTTGTAGACAATCACATATAATTTTTTTTGGTTACTAGTTCGTATGCTTTGTATTTTAATTTTAATGTATGGTTTTCACAAGATAATTTACCTTGATGATGCCCAAACAAGTGTTGGTTAGTAGCTTTATAAATATGGTAAACTGCACACAAGTTGTTGAGAAGCAAATTTGTCAACTTGATACATTCCATTACATTTTCTTTGGTGGGTTTAAGAAAATGGTCTTTTCTTGGATAGATATATGCCCATCGACAGTGCAGATGTTTTTGGTGGTCGGTAGTACAGATGTTTTTTTTCTGTTCTGATTGGTATATTTTAGAATAAGTTCAGACACTTGGCCAGTAGACTAGAAATAAAAATATTTTGTTTCAGGAGTTTTTCATTTCTAGAGTCTTGAAAATACACCACAGAATGTTACAATACTGGGTAGTAATTTTCTGTATCGACTGCATGAGCGAATGTCCGCTGGTATGCTTGTTGCTTGAGTGAAAGTTATGTCACTGTTTCCACTGTGGCGATTGTTTTTAAATAGTGCAGTACTAATTTCTGTTGTTTATATGAAGTCTTCGAATACTTTGCAATTTTATTGTAGAAATTCTGAATAGGGTAGAAAATTTCACCATTGTGTGTATATGTCATGTTCACAACGGTACGCAATATTTATATATTTTATTGTTGAAAGCCTGATTAGACTCGAAAATGTCACAGTTATATGTACCTATCAAGGTACATACATATTGACCCCGCATAAATACTTCGCGATTTATGCAAAATGTCGATAGGTACATACATACTGACCCCGCACAAATACTTCTTGATATATGCAAAATGATTATCCAAGATATTTTTGCAGCGATAAAAGTATTCAAGTAGGAAAGTAGATTATTATGCAGTGGATGACTATGTATAGTTTACTAGGATATATTTTTATTAACCATATCATATACAAAAAAATGCAGTGTTGCAGTTAGTGTATAGTTCAGTGGATAAGAACAATATGCAATAGCATGTTGGTATATTGAACTTTCCCTGTAGGGGATATTTTTAACTCATAGGATATTGTTAAAACTAATCTGCTACATACTGACCCTGCATAAATACTTCGTGATTTATGCAAAATGCTGGCAGGTACATACATACTGACCCCGCATAAATACTTGATATATGCAAAATGATTATCCAAAATATTTTTGCAGCGATAAAAGTATTCTAGTAGGAAAGTAGATTATTAGGAAGTAGATGACAGTGTGTATAGTTTACGAGGACATATTTTTGTTAACCATAGCATATACAAAAAAAATGCAGTGTTGCAGTTTGAATGCCAATATTTTGTACATGTTGGTATATTTTTAAATATCTTAAACCTTGTATTTTGTAGTTTGCAGCAGGAGTTTGTGGTAGGAATTTTATTCATCGTGGTCAAGGCATGAAGCTTTTGGTTGATTAAGGATTTTAATTATTCAAAACAAGTTCATTTATGAAAGTGACATTTGATTCCCCACCAAAGATATATCTGTTAATAATGTTGGGTTTATCCAGCTCATACCTAGTGTTTCCCTGCTCTTGGGAGCTTTGGAGTGGGTATGAAACGTTCCTAAATGTATGGGTACGGTGGTGGGTACATGGAAATGTTTAGGGATATTTTGCGGCAGGTTTGACATGTTCCAAGTTGGAATTTTGTGGTTTAGGTAGCTCTTTCAATCATCCGACATGTCATCTATTTATATAGTTTCCCTGTCAATGCAATGATTCTTCCCAATGTTTGACAGTTTCCCTGTGATTGCCATTACATGATTTTGATCAAACAAGCCATTGCAGACTGGAGGCTTAATAATCTATGTGATGATTTATTTTCGTCATTCAGCTTTCCAACTATAGAGACTAATATTTGATGTCAACTATAGAGTTTAACTTTTTTATCTGTGCTGGTTTGATGGGATAAATGGGCGATATGGATGAGAAACCCATGAAGGAGGGGGAGGAATACCTGGGGTATTTGTTGGCAAGAAAAAATGAGCAGAGCAAGCTAATTGTTGGGTACAAAACCGCCATTTGAGATGTCCCCACCCACTTTATAAGAAATAAATTTCTAGGGATATGATTCAAATGTATAGAACTTTGAAGCATGAAGTGAGTTGTTTTTTGGAGTGCTTTATCTTGAGGTCTCTGTGTACCTTGGGCCACATAGAACTTGGTTGGATAGATTCCTGCTATCAAACTAAGTAGTGGACTAATTGTTGGGTACTAAACCTCCATTTGAGATGTCCCCACCCACTTTATAATAAATAAATTTCTAGGGGCATGATTCAAATGCACAAAACTTTAAAGCATAGAGCGAATTGTTTTTGGGAGTGCTTTATTATGAGGTCTCGAGGTCCTTGAGTCCACATCAAACTTGGCCGGATAGGTCCATGCCGTCAAACTAAGGGGCTGATCTAGGCAACCTTCTAAGAAGAATGTGAAATTTTGGTTTTGCATTAATTGCCCAGGCGCACAAAATTTCAACACCATATTCTTTTGTAAGGTTTGAAGTTACTAGAGATAAAAAAAAATAAAATTCAATCTATCAAAGTTGACAAGAATATACATTGATGAGATTAAATTATTCACACTATTTTCCCAATTTCATAGCATTTAAGTAAATAGAACTATGTTGGAACACGGTGTAACAAAACCAGCAAATAAATAAAGAGAACATTGTCAACTATATGTTCGAAAACATTGAATTTCTTCCACATGAATTACTAAAATTTTGTGCTCAATAAACTATTCATTATAGTAGGAAAGGAAGCAAATGCATTGTTTCAATAGAAACATGGTCACAATGGTTAAGCGTTTGAGTGTTTTATTTACCTTGAAATAAGTTCATTTCCATGATAGTGCTCCACATTCTGCATTTAGACATATGCTGCTCTTAAATCATTTTCCATGTCCATTTATATACAAATTTTGATTCAACTTATGACTTATGGCAAATGCATTTCTAGTCTACATATTCACGACTATAGGTTATTCTCAAATGATGTCAAAAGGTTGGATTGCAATTCCAAAAATGACATAAAAATCATCGATCAATGTTTCCTCTTCATGACTATAGGTTAGATAATATAGTAGCTCATATGTATTTTCTCTTCATTTAGGGTTATGCAATTTTGTAATGTTTATGAAAAAATTACTATTGAATGTCACCAGATTGAAATATCATAGTTACAAGTTGAGAACCAATGTAATATGAAATAATCAGTAGTAATAATTGATGTTATCAAGTGGAGCATAAAATATACACTCACACTGTTACAAACAATGGACTTTTACATTCATACTTATTTTAGCAGCATTCTACAACAATATGTTTGTGAAGTATTTGATAAAAAAAACCCTGACCCAATCATAGTAAGGCCGTGTTAAAACCTTAATTTGAATTAGGAACACACACTATAGCATTATGATAGTCATTGACAGAATAGGTGAACAAGTTTTAACTATGAATACAATTTTATTATTATTAATATACAGTATCCCGTCGGTTATCCGATGTTCAATGCCTAGCAGCTATTGTCTGATTTCATGTCAATCCAATGAAGTTGCTCTAGCTCCGACAGTAGATTGTCGTCGCATTTTCGACATCCCGGGGCCTTTATCCGACAACATTGTCGTAGGAAATCTGACGGCCTTGCCTTAGGAAATTCGATAGCCTAGCCGTGGGAAATTCGACGAAATTGTCGTAGGAAATCTGACGGCCTTGCCGTAGGAAATCTGACGACCTTGCCATAGGAAATCTGATGGTAGTGCCGTAGGAAATACGACGGCCTTGGCTTGGTGTCGAATATCCGAAGTTACACCACCGACGACAAAAAAAATTGAGGTTGTCAAATACCCGACAGGTTATTGTTGAATTTCAGACATGGCAGCCATTGGATTTTGGGCTCAAATTCTCTTGTGTTTGGATGCCCTATGTACATACATGTACCCAAAGAAAAGGGGACAAAGAAAGACCCTTTAGAAAGGAAGGGATTCAAGAAGATTGAGACCAGTTGAGACGTTAATTTTGATGAAGACTTGTCTAACAACAAGTTAATACAATTTCAAATTGGATATTCTGAAGAACCCGAAGTTCCCAGAACCAAAGATACAATTATGGAAGAAATGGCTTAAGAAAACCATGAAGATATTGACATGATGGAACCTTAAGAACTTGTAGATCAACCTCGTGAGAAGAATTCCTACAATATAATACCAACATGGGAATGTGAATATTTTAAAGATGCATATAGGTATGGTGCTCCAGATGGGACACTTAGAGAAATTAAAATACTGAGACCATACTCCAGATACGTAGCCCTATTTTGCGACGTCATTAATAATGAACCTTCCAACTATGAGGAAGCTGCTGAAAAGAAGGAGTGGAAGGAAGCCATGATCAAAGAGTATCGGTTGATTATGGAGAGTGATGTATGGGAGATAGTTAAGAGACCATAAGGGAATTCCATAGTGTCTTCCAAATGGATCTACAAGATCAAGCATGTTACAGATGGTAGCATCGAAAAATAAAAGGCAAGGTTTGTGGCACGAGGTTTCTCACATAAAAAAGGCATAGGTTATGAAGCTACATTTTCACTTGTCATGGGATAAAATTCCATCATATATATACTTTCTTTGGCCACAGTAATGAAATGGAAGATACATCAGATGGACGTCAAGACAAATTTCTTGAATGGTGTAGTTGAAGAGGAAGTGTATGTGGAGCAACCACTGGGATTCAAGACACATGAAATACAAACTCATGTATGCAATCTAAAGAAGGTATTGTATGTATAATTGAAGCAGGAGCCCAAGAGGTGGTATGGAAAGATGGATACCTTTTTAATGAGATTAGGATTTACCAAGAGTAAAGCATATTTCAACCTCTACTTCAAAGTTGAGGGTAGAATACTAGTGTGTTGACGGGACGAAATGTTAAGCCAGAGTCAATCGAGGAACAACCCTATCCAAGAGTTTTTGAGATGCTCTCGATCGTTTAAGTAGCTGTTCCTGACGGGAATAAGGCCCCGTTGCCTTTCCTAAATCACAACCAGCTATAGGAAAAGGATTTCAAAAAGGGAAAACTAAAACTACCATATTAGCGATCAGATCTATACTTATCTCTGAACAAGTCAATAAACGTTATTAATTACAATATAAATCAGCTAGATTAAGTCTGCTTATACTACAACAATAAAAGTTAAATAACTATTAACAGAGTTGATAAATTACAGAGATACATTATCAACAACTGTACATTAATCACAAAAAAGAGTAGTCTGAATGTGATATGGATATAAACATCTAATTCAATGGATTTTTAAATAATATAATAAAAAGAAAAGAAATTATATTAACCTACTCTAAGTCCTATCCCGATCAGGAGCGTTTAAACATATTAAACTGAAATCAAATCTTCCAATGAGACTACTGCATTAATAATCTTGGAAAATATTCGAAAGAAATTCAGAAGTTAAACAAGATCATACAATAGACACATACATAACGCATGTTATGATGTCAATCATCATTTCTACAACATGACATACATCAGCAAATCGAAATCAGCATAAGTCGATAATTACAGATAATATATTTGCATAACTCATCAAAGAAATCATAGCAAACATTAATAATGTAGAAAAAGCAACAAAACCAAGCGATACCATAAACACATGTGTGAAGTATAAATACTGTAAACATATATAAGTATCACCAGTTCAACATACTGTAGCTGCCGACAATAAAATGCCTTAAGTCACAGAAAATCAAACAGTGGTCTTGAATCCTCCTCCTCAAACTATCGACCCCATTTCTCAATACCCACATGTCTCTTTAAATAACCAATTCATAGAGAAATGGTTCTAAACAACAGGGAACCATAAAATCGAAATCATATCCAATTTTGTTAAAAATGACAAGTGAAACATGTCATTTTTAATATACATTAAATGTTTTGAAATTTGATAGACTCAGTTCACAGCACAAAATCATAAAAGTGACAAAAGTCCTAATTATATAGAGACACCTGGAAAACAGTCTTCGCCAATCGATTTGTTCCCAATTATGTAGGGATCATCCAGATAGTAGGAAATCATCAAAATATGAGAAAGAGGATCCAAAACATTACTTGCGATACTGCACACAAAAGAAATATAATTAAAACACATACAAAAGGAAAATACAATAAACTACATAATAGATGAATTAAACCAAATACCTATCAAGCAAATAACTTGATTATCAATCTATCATAACTTCAAAACTGAAACCAATAGTAGGTGCACTTCAACCCATTATAAATTCACAGGAGCGTTAAAAACCTAAATGTTCACACCACTTGATGGATTCTACGACGGACCCTTAAATTGCATAAGAGTAATTTGAGCATTAAGCTCCCGTACTTTCTCCTCATTCTTATTATTTTCATTCTGCAATTTAAGGATTCTATGGATCAACCTATTCTTATGTTTTTTAAGCCGTAGCAAAGACTTGTTGTCTGAAACTACCTTCTCATTCAACTTAATATTCTCAGCCTCCATAATATCGCGATGAGCTACCATCTCAGTAACTCTAACTTCCATCCTGTGTATCTTATCCAACAAGCAGGTAACGAACATCGGGTGAATCATATCCTCAGCTTGATAAGAACCTGGTAAGTTTGTCTCTACAGTCTTCCCTTTAGCTGGAAGATCAACAACAGTATCACCCCGAAGATCCTTGTCAAACGCAGGGGGACTGTCTTCTGCATGATTTGGGATAGACTCATCCTCAATGTCACGACCGACATCAGGCGAAATAGGGTTATGTTCATCATCATCTATAACGACTGTTTCAACATCAATGTTCTTGGTTACGGGATGTTTTACACCACTACCCTTAGCTTTGCTCCTTGTGAACCTACCAAAAACCTTGGCCTTCGGCGTATTGCCTTCCCGATTGCAGGTATCAGTATTTCGCTCCGGGGTTACAGGAGACAAACCCAAAGACTTCTTCATGCATTTAAAGGGCACAGGAGTACCAGGACTACTCACAGGAGTAGTAACAGAGTCATTATAAACGCTAGGGTTTATGCGGTCAGCAGGGTTTGACACAGACTTACACACAGGTGGAGCCAAAACTCGACTGGGTTCCTGGTGCCTTAAACATTCTTTCGAACAGTCAAATTGACAGTGACAAAAGGATGAGAAGTCATTAGACTCAATAAAATCATCCCATGACCGGTCTAATTTCGACAATTCCCTCTCTATTAACATTATGACCAAACTGTGATGAAACAAACTGTGACTGATATTTTTTGGTCCCTTTTTAATAGCTACGGACATCTTAGACAAATTCTGGACTAGATAATGAGGCAGATTCATAGGAAAGCCAATAAAAACAGACATTAACCGAAGGTGGTATACATAGGCTGAAGAGAGACGATGTTAACAGGTCACGTACCTGTGGATTAGGTCCAAGACTGGTCGCCACTCCTTCTTAAAGTATTTCCGGGCCACACCAGTTTGAAACGATACGTCTTGACAGGGATTCTTTAGTAATTGCCTCCACTCAGTTATGTCCATTCGCTGGTACTTAAACGATCGTTCACCTACCAATGGAAAACCAGTAGAAAGCGCAACCGCACGCTCATCCACTCGAAACTGAAGATCACCTACCTTAACCTGAAAGTCTGCCAAAGACAGAGAAAACACCCTCGTCACTTCAGGGTTTGAATCCGAGAACTTACTGATAAACGAAAACCACCCGATAGCTTTGACCTTGGTTAAAAGGTCAGGGTTTGAATCAAGAAGCTTCATCTCACAGGGCTTGAATCTCACCACAGACGCCATAACTAACTGCTCGCATGCACGCAGCCTTACCCAGAAAAGATAACAAAGATCAGAACCCGACAGTGAACTAGAGAGTGAGCACTTAGGGTGCAGAGCGAGGAGAGAACCTAAGCAATGGAGCCCGATAACTTCATAAACCAGCTGCGACATGAATAATCGCAGCCGATAACCCTGAAACTTCGGCATGAAGGGGAATGATCACACTACAAGGCAATCAAAAACAAGAAATGACGGTAAACGACTCGAGATTGAACTAATCTTGCCATTATTTATCCCGGGCTATTGATGTGAGACCAGTCATTGCACAGATCACAGGTGTTGAACGAGGATAAATCCACGAGGCTGGTTACGTACTAACCATTGAATGTGATGGACAGATTCGAGTACAAACGCAATGATACCAAATCAACCTTACAGCAGGTGGATCGACTTTGGAGGCGATGGCATGGGTCGAAACAATCCTAAGGATTAAAACCTTTGAACGTTGATGCACAGACCTTAAAGTATAACAGCATTACCTTCGAAGGTGGCAAATAAATTGCATGGGGCACGCAGCATAACCATCGCATCAACCTCGACCCCTTTCATGCAATAACATAAATCACAATACAAATCGTATTATATAAGGTCGGGATTGATATTTGCGCTTGGATTGTGCAGGACTCAAAGGTTAGAGTACAAGCTTTAGACAGAATGTGTCATAACCATGAAACCCAAAATCAAACCTTCATAGTATGGGGCACATTATAACAATCAACACTAAACATTAATAACATGAGCAAATATGATTCAGATGTTAAAGGATATACCTAGGATAAGACGCATTTGCATAAATCATTAAGCTTTGATATTCTAGGCCTTATCTAGTGTTCAATAAACCGATAACATATACCAATTACTTAATATTCAAATGGAACCTATGATAACATGCCAAACCATACTATGATCAATCATCCAAATTTGTAACCTTATCAATAACTATAATAATGAAATCAAATAGCAAAATCAAGTGATAAATGTTTGGATAAGACTTCAAGATTAGGTTATGATAAAAAATGGAAATTATCAATACTCATCCCTTGATTTTTAAGGTAAACCTACCCAACATAATAACTTCATAGTGATGATTTTGTCAAATAATCTATAGCTTGCAAAGGTTGCTTAAAAACATAGAATTTCACTGATTCAGTAGCTCACAGAAAGTCATCATTTCAGTAGCTGGTGATTCGTTAGATTTGTCTTAAGAAATTCTAACATTTCATCAAAACAAAATAGGATTTTGTTTGATGAAATATGTTTTTTTAAAGGCTGTTGAGCAAGGGCACAACACAGTGATACTCCTACTGTATGTATATGACTTGTTACTAACAAGAAAGGATGAGCTCATTGCAGATACAAAAAGAAGGTGTTATCTTTAGATTTCTATCCTAGTTCTACCCTAGAATATTTCCTAGAAATGATTTTCTTCCTTAAATCCATTAGGTTTCTTAGGTCAGTTTTTAGGTTCTTTAGGTCTTTGTTTACCATTTTTTATTATTTGTTATGATAACTAGAACAAATGTGGCTTGTTTTCATTAATCTTTTCCAAGGTTTAATATTTATTGAATGATTCATACCTTAATAAAGTATAACCTATGTAAGCTTTGGGTATCCAATCTCGATGCATAAGATATAGTTTGATGATTATATTTTAATGGTTATAGTACATTTCGGCAACACATTCATAATGAAGGGACAGGCTGGCACTGCTGGATTGTTTACACTTGGAATTGTTTAAGGACATATGTCATATTTTGGATGCATTCTTGATAGAGGAGTTCCTCTTCATTATGGTACTAAAAAAATCCCGGACGCGTGCTGGAGGGAGGTTTTTCTATTTATTATGGAATTGATGGTACAAGAAGGTTCTTGATATTATCAAATACATGAACCAAGGATTCATACCCCGATTGTTTCATGCATGGATTATTGGCATAACTGGATTTGAACAAGAAATATACCCATCATTTTTGAAGACATGACCTAGCAAAATCACGATGGCGGTGATGAATAAACTCAGTGGGAAAAATTGCATGTTAGAACCAGAGAATGTTAAATGGGCCGAAGAATTTCCTAGGTGTGCAGAGATGATGAGAAATGTAGGATGGTTTTGTTTTTGTGAAAAACTCAGAGGTCATAACATAGAGGTAACAAATGCCTTTATAAATAATTACAAATATTTTGTGGTTAATTTTCCAACCCTAAAGTTTAAGGTAGATGAAGCTACGGTTGCAGAAGCTACATGCATAGCTCATGAAGGTGAAATGTGGTTTAAAAAGAATCTATTTGAGGTTGAACTAAGCATGTTTTTTTTTCCTGGTTTCGAGAAGCTAGATTAGGGTAAGGGGATTCATTTAAAAAATATTAAGCCCAAATGGAGATACATTCTCAACATCATCCAATGTTATATAACTTGTGAAGGTTGATTCACAACTGTTTTGAGGTATCATTTAAGGCTTTTACTCATTTAAATGGTGAATCCAAATTAAATTTTCCTTATTACCTGTTTAAAAGCATAGAGAAGATGGTTACACAGGTAAGGAATCACCCTAACCACACCAGTCATTTCGTGTTTCATCATGGCCTAATTAAACTTTTGATAACCACTGAGTTGGAAAAAATTGATAGATTTTTGCAGCATTTTCTATTTTGGTTCGGTTTTGATCCTGAATCCTAGATGCACGATAATGATAAAGAAATATTAAAAAAATACAGAATAAAAAAGAGAAAGGTGAATAGAGGTGGAAATGAACAAGCTATAAAGGTATTTGACGCTGTAAACATGTCTATGTCAGAGGTTTCTAGAACATAGGTACAAAGGAAGTTGGTTATTGAGTTTCAAAAAGAAGATGCTACTACTCCTGATACTCCTAGGGATGCTGGGGAAAGTGCTATGGTCCAAGAGTTTTCATCTAATTCAAACAATGATGAAACCCTTGTTGCAGACAGTTTTGAAAACAATTAGAGACCAAAAACCAGATCAAAGAACAAGCTAAGGATGATAATGAAGGCCATTCTAAAACCCAAATTTCAAAAGAATGTTGTAAGTATCAAAGAGGATTCCTCTAGTGACAAGGATATACAGGCTACAAAAGAAAACTATCATATAATAGATCAAAAACTTCGATAAATTAAAGAAGAACTAATGCATACAACCGATTTGATCAAAGGAACTTGCAAAGGTAAACATAAGGTGGTTGAATTTGAAGTTGGTACATGTTCGAGACCATTAGAGATTGAAGAAGATCCTACACATCAAGAGGTGATGAAATCATTATCAAAAGTTGAGGTATTAAAGAAATCTTTGCAATACTTCAAAGAAAGAAAAAATATATCTAAATGATTCAAGTGAGAAATTAATGATTTCTAACAAAAGGTTAAGGGAGGATTTGGAAGATATTGATGCCAGCTATCAAGAGCTCATAACAATATCTAAATAAGTACTATAGAGAAACAGGGCTGCACAACAACAGAATGAGGAACTCATGGGTAAAAACAAATAACTTCAAGACTGAATTCAATCCATGGAAGCATAACATTATTAGTTACATAAAAGGTCACAAGCATTGGATGGTTTGACGATACTATGAAGCAATTAGGAAGTTGTAATTGATCTTGGACAAATCCAACTCAAAGTTTGTGCACACTTAAGATCCAGGTCATACCCTCCAGATATCTTTGATGACAGATTTGTTATGTTATTAGTATTGAACAACTATTAGTATTAGGTCTCAATTTTATGTTATGAGTCATTCGATCTAAATCAGATATGAGTTATCCTTTCTATTTTTGGTCATTTAGATCCATAAAATTTGGATCTCAAACTGTTTTAGTTTCACTTTTTTTGATATATATGTAATGGTGAAGAATAGGAGGTATTAGGAATGGTGTTGGAGATCATACTCTTATTATCCTATCAGGCATGTATTTCATTTTCAGTTTATATAAATATTTCTATGGAATTATTATATTCGAGATGAGCCTGCTTTTTTTTATTATCATGATAACTATTTATGTTTAGTTTAAACCACTTAATTCATAATTCTGTTCTTTGATAAAGGTTATCTATCCTAGAATTCTTATGTATGAGTTGAAAGGTTTATCATATATATGAAACTAAACTCTCTCACTCTTTTTATAACTTATACTCACATTTTTTTATTATCTTTTTATCTTTGATTATGATTCAATTAAATCTATTGTTTAGTCATTTTAGTTATCTTGGTCTTATCTCCATTTTACTTATATATATGATATTTGTAATCGATAAAACCTAGTCATCCATTAAGAAACTTTAAGATTATCTAGACTTTGAACCTCAGTAGTCTAGGTGCAGACTCTAATGATAACACATTTTGGCGTCGTTTCCGAGGAACATAGAAACAAAATTAGATCTTCCATGGGTATTTGTAAGTCTGATTTTGGGAAGGTGAATGAAATCAGAAATATTGTAGACTACATTTTCACTAGTATTTAACAATCGTCACAGTGGCTTCTAAGAATACAAGATCTAGGGGAAATTCTTCATCTCCTTTGTATCCAACTGTTACATATCTAGAGAGATTGTTGAGGCTGGAAGCTAGGCAGATACTAAATTCTACAACATAAAGTATTCAAGATACATTAGTTTTTGAGTCATCGGGTGAATTTATTCATCGTCCTTCTTCTTCAAGCTTACCCACAATCGAAGAAGACAAAGGGAAGGAAAATTTATCCATCTTAATTCTTGAATTCTAGAATTCTAGTCAGGTTGATAGCTTTACAGTTTATTCAAATCCTTTATCAGCTGAGAATATAAAAGAAGAAATCTTGGGTTCAGAACAGTTTGACTATTCAAAGTCTTTGGTATCACCATACACACCTCTGAATAGTAAAATTCCTATTAATCAAATACGAATCAAAATACCACCTCTTTCACATAAACAACCATTTACTATATCAGTCCAATCACCCTTAGCTCAAACTACTACAAATATGGCAGCCCAACCTCCTAATAGGATGGATGCTATAATAGCTGCAAAATCAAGTGTTCATATCATAAAGATCTCTTTTCATTAATAATTTGTATGAACCATCATGATTTCCTATGTCATATCATTATGAGTTTTGATTTTGATTTTGATGGAGGAGTAATCATGGTTTTACACGAGCCTTAGTATGGTTTTTGTTTGGCTTTCAATAGAGCCGAATGAGAGTTTAGTTATGGATGTTGAACCTTATGTACATATCCCATCTGTATTCATGACTCCTTTCCCTGCCCTTGTCAACAGAAGAACCGGTGGATGTAGAAATATCTCCCTTATCTAGGTTTGGACAAGAAGGGGCTGAATTGTTGGAAATACAGCCTGATATTTCTCAACTGTTTGACAAAATCGGCTGGGGAAATTTTTTTAGATGCTTTAGTGGACATAATGTGGAAGTCACTCAATTTTTTTTTCTGTCTCTCAAAGAGAATGTGGCACATATAGGTAATTTATAGTTGAAGATCTCTGAGAAATTCATAGCAGAATCCACGAAATTACCACAAAGAGGAGAACAATGGTTTAACAAGAAAGATATTAATAGGGAGAGATGGAAACATTTATTACTTCCCTTTCCTGAAGGGTTTGATGATAAAAATGGATACCCAGTCAAATATCTCAAACCCTAGTGGGAACTGCTCCTGCATATAATCATCTGATATATCACTTATGATGGCAGGTATTCCTCTGTACATTTTTACCATTTAAGATTCCTCATGGATTTTAATGGTTCGAAACTTAATTTTCCTTGTTATTTCCTTAATAGTTTGCAAAAAATGGATTCTGTGGTTCATAGTACCACAAGTAACCATAATTTTAGTCTTTTTCACTATGGTTTAGTGAAAATATTGGTTCAACACCAATTATCTTTGATAGGTAAAGACTGGGATCAATTTTTAAATGAAATTGACTTTGGTCAGAATAAAATTTGGCCCTCTGGACGACCTAAGACTCGCAAAAAAATAAGGTGACATTCTATGCATGAATCGACTTATTTGAATTCTGATAAAAAACCTAAGGCTGCAGGTGTCGAAAACCCCATCTTGTCAGTTGATTTGGGGAAAGATTTGATAGGGGAAAACCCTAAGTCAATTGATGAAGCATCTGGTAATAGGAAGTTAGCCTTAGATGATAAATAATTTAAACACAATTCAGTAAGATTAGTAAAATTCCCAAAGGTGGGTTCGAATCTTGTTAATGAATTCTAGTTTAGATCAAAAAATTCAGCCGCTACTTGTGCTCATAGATTTACATGAAACATGGCAACGATTTCAATGCCAACATTAAAGCAACAAAGTGAGATCTTACTTGTAGTTGAAATTGAAAGTGAGTTTGATGTGGTTTCCCCAAGTCATGAAGTTTTACCTAATAATAGAAAGAGTTTAACAGTGAATGATCTTTTAACAGCTGATAAAGAGATTGGTAGTTCTTTTCTTGACGATTCTGAGCTGAAACCTTCAGTCGTTGGTGTTTCTTCACCTGTTAATAATCCAACTTCTTCACAATCTAGTGATTCTTCTCAGGATAAAAATGAAGAAAGTTTACAATAGGTTCTTAATAGAATTTTTGAAATCAAAATCACTCAATTAAGAGCAGAGGTGAAAGAACATCAAGCCAGCGCATTAGTTAAAGAAGAGGAAATTAAAACACTCAGAGGGTAATTGTTAGATTGGGTGAATAGATGGAGATAATTGAAGTTAAGAAAACATAAATATAAAGCTGCTAGGAAATGTTTGATGATAACTAATGAGCAATTGCTCAAGCAAACAGAGAATCAAAATATAAAGATCTTGGAACTCAAAGCCAAGTTGTCTAAAGCAAGAAGAACCATCAAGATACAAATCACAACTTAACATTTGCTCTATTTTCAGTTACTTGTATTTTGTTTTCATTTTGATAGGTAAAAACATGATTTAATTAGAATACCTACATAATCGAATATTTTGTAGGCATGCTTAAGATTCATTTATTTTCTGTTATATGTGGTTGTTATAAATTTTAAGGAAAATTAATATATTTTTCGTAACTGATTGTGCAGGTGTACATTTTGGATGCGTTGGATAAATGAAATCAATGTTGCTAAGAGATGGTGTTTGCGACTACTAGATGTGTTCTGGTTTGTTGAAGCAACTGGATGTACAAGAGTCATTTAAGCAACAAATTCACATCGACAACTATTTGCATTTTCCATGCGCCTTTAGTTGAAATGATAAGTTGAGCTACTTCAGCGATATGATGATTGTAGAAACAAACTACTCTATTTTTGGGATAGGATCCTTAAAAGTCTCCAAGTAGTTGATAACATTTGTGTATATAAGTAACAAACAATTTCTGGACAAGGAGGCGAGTATGATACACAATTTTAATTATTGAAATAAAGACTGTTTATTCTGTTTATATGCTGTTGAAGTGTCTTCATTCTACAAATATGTGCATACAAGGTTCTATAACTGGTATCATTTTGTTCCAGTTTTGAAACTTTCTTATTATATATTTCATATTTAATGTTCTTAAATTGTCCATATATGCATTTATAGTGTGATATATTTGTGTGTATTATTGTCAAAATTACTCAAATCTTGTTTCTTTATTTGATCTAGATGTTAATATCTTATATCTTATTAATTTTGATTAATAAGATTACTGGTATTATATCAGTTACATACTAGTTGATGAATCAACATATTTGTGTTTTTTGTAAATATTTGGTGAATCAGTTAAATCATTTTTATTTCAAATATTCAAATACCAAAGTGTTGATTATTTATTGATTGTTTATGATTTTAGAATGATAAAATATTTTAGTTTTATTATTTTTTAATCGTAAAATCTTTTGTAATTCAGAAAATTGTTTTTTTTTACAACAACGGTTATGGATCTTTTATACTTAAAATATGGCTAAAAGGCTGCCAGTGCCTTACAACAACTATTCCAGGACAGACTACAACATTTACCCAGTAGAACGGATCTAGATTCTCCCTTTGCAAAAAAATATGAAACTAACTAAGCATAGACAGAGAATTCAAATTGCTACAACAAAAATAACTGGAGCTGCATGCTTCAGTCCCTTCTTGGATAGACGGTCCCTTTGCAAAATCCTGAAATTAACTAAGCATAGATAGAGAGATCTTAATTCTGCAATCAGTGAATGATCTGGAGCAGCAAACAGAGCATACTCAGTCCATTCTAGACTCGAGAGGATCGTGTTCTTCTTCCATATCATGTTCTTCTTTCAGGCAAAGACCAGATCTTGCTCTTCTTTCAGATCAAGGTCTTCAACAACATCAGTGCTGGCGATTCCTTCTCTCCCAATCGTGGATCAGAGGGTACTCTACAGACTGAAGCTCGTGCTACCTTTCTTAAGTAGCTCCCCTTCTTCTGCGATATAGAAACTCTACCAATCTTCAACCTGCGAGAGCTGAGACTTCTCTGGAGGCCTGCAATTGGAGCCAGATTTCCTGTAAAAAAAGACATAAGATAGCCTGTAGAATGAGACAGCCTGAACTCTACTTTGTAGGACTGAGTCATGACACATGAGACAGCCTGCATTCTTTGGACTCTTGATAGCAGAGTTTACATTCATAAAATTGGCTTGAGAAGGGACTACCAAACATCAAAAATACCAGATATCAGAGTCAATCATCCTTTTAGAATAAACTGGGCAACTGAAGAGCCTTCCTATCCCTTAATCCAGCTAGCTAAGGAATTGGAACGTGATGCTCAATTCCGTTGATGAGGAGAGCTCCTCTGTTCAGGGAGGCACCCATGTTGGCTTCATGGTCTACCCCTTGATTGAAGGTTCTGAGGACATGAAAAAACTTGATATCTTCAAAGTCTTTGAGCTGATTTAATACTTTTCGGAAGTAATGGGCCAGAATCATATTTTTAGGGGCCTTTTTCAGGTTTATCGAATGAATAATGATGCTGGAATCCCCAATGACAATCAGGTTCTTGATGGAGAGCCTTCTCGCCTGAGACAGTCCCTGCCAAAGGGCTAAAATTTCTGCAACGTTGTTGGTATTCTGGCCCAGCCCCCAAGAGAACTTGAGCATCGTTTTCCCTGAGCTATCAATTAGGACACCTCCACTTCCCAAATTTTTGGGATTCCCTTTCGAGGCCCCATCCACATGCAGCACATGCTTTTCTAGCGAGGATCTCCACTTTAAGAACTCTAGCTCTTCCAGCCTTATTTCCCAGGGAGAGTGCTGCTTAGTAGTATTCTTAACTCTGGTAAGGAGGGAAGAGTCAATGTTATGAAACCAACTGTAGTCATCTTTGTCAGCAATTACTTCATTGTTGATGTTGGAGTTTGAAGTAACCATATCACCCAGGAGCGCTTTCACCTTGAGAGCTACTTGGTGCGGAGACCTCACCGAGTCCCTAAAAATCCTTTATTTCTTTCAAGCCACAGCTTCCAGCAAAGGATTTTAGGAACCCACATCCAACACAGTTTTAAGAGCTTCAACTTGGCGAAGGAGAAAGGAGCTACCTCCAGCCAATAGGTAAACAAAGTAGAAAGATCAGGGGGAGGGGCCAAGTTCAGCTGCCCAAGAATGTCAGTCCAGAGCTCTGAAGCGAAGTTACAGTTAAGGAAAATATGTCCAGCGGATTCCTCGTGACCAGCACATAACGGGCATCTTGAAGGCCCTTCCCATCCTCTTTTTTTAAAATTATCCCAGGTGAGGATGCTATCATGAAGAAGAGACTAGCAGAAAAAATCAATTTTGGGAAGGGAGGGGTGATTCCAAAGGTTTCTCCAGACAGTGGGGTCAGGGGCTGCCCAAGGGATAGCCATCAATGAAGAGTAACCAGCAGCTGCTGAATAGTGACCGGTCGAGGTGCCCCAGCCAAGTTTATCCTTCTTATTGGCCGAAAGAGGGGTGATACCTTGAAGAGCTTCCAGAAGTGACCAGGCTTCGTTTTCCAGGTTTTGAGGGTAATCTCGAAGGTCCCATTTCTTCCATGTATCATCAGTATTCCAAACTAAAAGGTCCCAAATGGTGATTTTATTCACGGAGTGAAGCCAATTTTTAATGTTGGCCATCCCTTTCTGATTCTGAAGAGAGGGCTGTCCTAAGAGAGAGTCATCCCAGAACTTGATTTTTTTTCCATTCCCCGGTATCCAGGTGAGATTGGAGGAAATCAGGTTAATGGATTTCATGCAAAGAGAGAGAATGGGGGATCCTTTCCTGGTACGGGGAGGCCGTTCCAGGCATCTTTCCTTATGACCGAAAAAGTATTTGGTTCGAAGAGCTTTGGAGCTCCAGGTGGTTTTTCCACTTATCATTTTCCAGAGAATCTTTCCTCCCAAAGCCACATTATGCATGGCCACATCTTTGATTTGCAGCCCTCCTTCCATCTTTGGAGCTTTGACCTTATCCCAACTGATAAGGTGGATTTTCCTACCTTCGCTTTTTCCCCCTTCCCAGAGAAATTTTCTCAAAAGTCTATCAATGTCTTTCATGATTCCTTCCAGGGCTAGGAGGATGGAAGCTTGGTAGATGGGCATGGCCGTGAGAACAGAGTTTAGGAGGACAAGCTTCCCTGCTTTGTTTAGCCAGTTGGTTCCCCAGGCCAAGATCCTTACTTTCAGCTTGTCCATCATTGGCATCCAAAGGCTGATTCTTGAGGCTGTTTTGACAAGAGGGATGCCGAGATATTTGATGGAGTCCCACGTGGTGGTCCATCCATTTCCAGGTCCCTGGAGATGTCAAGCATTTTAATAGGAGGGCATTTCCAGCCATAAATTTTGCTTTTCCTCAGGCTGATTTCACTGCCAGAAATTTCTTTGTAAGCATCCGGCTCTCTTTTGAAAGATCTCGCTGTAGAGAGAAAGGCATGGCCCAAGAGGAGGGTGTCATCAGCGAACTGAGCATGATTAATGTTCTTAGCTCTTGGAGAGATCATCAGACCTGTTAGCGATCTCTACTGAAGACTCTTGTCAAGTTGGAAACTTAGAATTGAAGCTTTAAGGGCGTAGAGTAAAGGGGATAAGTGGCATCCCTGTCTGATCCCCCTAGTGGCTTGGAAGAAGTCTGCAGGCCTTCCATTAACCAGAGGGGCGATATAGGGCCCTGAGATGCAAGCTTTGATCCAACTAATCAACTGAGGATGAAACCCCATCTTATGCATCACAGCAAAAAGAAAGTTTAGCTGGACTCTATCAAAAGCATTAGCAAGATCCAGTTTGACTATCATACCTTTCTCATTTCTTTGGCAGCTTGAGTGAATTACTTCTTGCACCAGGATAATGTTGTCTTGGATATGCCTTCCCTGGATGAAGCCTCCCTGGTTCTCCGGCATGATCTTGGGAAGAATTTTTTTGATTCTATTAGCAATGACTTTAGTGATGATTTAGTAACCAGTATTGCAAAGCTAGATGGGCCGGAATCTGGCGAAGTTTTGAGCCCCTTTCTCTTTAGGGATAAGAGCTAGAAAGGAGGAGTTGGTGCTCCCACCTATTTTGTTGCAATTCTGAGATTTTCTCACCATTTTGACCAGGTATTTTTGGATGATGTCCCAGCAGGCTATAAAGAATCTGGCTGTGAACCCGTCAGGACCAGGAGCTTTGTCAGGATTCATCCCATGAATAGCTTTGATGATCTCTTCAGTAGTTATGGGAGCTGTCATTATTCTGTTATCTTCTTCTTTAACCAGCGTGGGGACTGCTAAGAGCGGATATTGATCTTGCCTTGGAGGAATCTCGAGCTCTTCAGTGTACAGATTTTTGAAGTGCAAGTGCGCTGCATGCTTTATTTCATCCATTTTATTGAGGGTTTGCCCCTGGAAATGGATCTGACTGATATTATTGTGATTCTTTCGGCACTCAGCTTGTTTATGGAAGAAGGGCGTGTTCTTATCACCAGCTTGGAGCTAGGTACTCCGAGATTTAGTTCTCCAGTATTATTCCTCTCTTCTCAGGGCTTTATGTAGCTCCTTTTGCAAATCGATCTTAGCGTTCAGCAAATCCATCGTGGCCGGAACAGCCTCCATTTGAAGCTGGTGTTTTTCTAACGCCCTTTGAGCTTTTTTCCTTTCCAAGATGGGGGAAGGCAGAGTCTTTGCCCATTTTTTAAGCTCAGCCTTGAGCCTTCTCAGCTTTTCTTCCCAGATGAAGAAGGGAGAGCCTGAAACATTCTTTTTCCAGGACACTGAGACCAAGTCATGGAAGCCCTCTGTAGAGACCCAAAGGGGGCTAAACCGGAAAGGGATCAATCCCATATTTTCCCCTGTGGACAGAGTGAGCGAGATAGGCTTATAATCCGAAGTGCAAGCTTGGAGAATTTCTGAGGAAGCGAAGAGGCCCAGCGTGAGGAAAGAAGAATGGACTAGGAACCGGTCCAGTATCGCTGAGATGTGCCTCGGTCCCACTCTTTTATTGGACCAGGTGAATTTGCCGGAGGTAGGTTTTATATCCTCCAAATCCCATTCCAGCATGATTTCTTTGACCCATTCCCTTGCCGGATCTCTTACGGGGGAGCCTCCTTTATTTTACCAAAGGGCGAGTGTGGCATTCATATCACCGGCAAGTACCAGATTTTCATGATTTTTAGATGCTAGGAAGGCATTCAGCATTTCCCAGCATTCTTTTTTTTCCCCGAGAAGGACCGGGGCATAGATATTAACCAGGCTTACCTTATGTCCCGATTCTTTATGCAACAATTTCGTGAACAACCAGTGAGTGGTTCTGTAATCCTCAAGGAGATCAAGCGATGAGGAGTTCCAGAAGGTGGCTATCCCTCCTGAAGCTCCCCTAGCGCTTACGGCTCTGCCTTCTCCTTTATTCCAAATTTTTTTGCTAGCCTGAATGGTCTTAGGCTCTTCCATTTTCGTCTCCTGGATTAGAAGTATATCTGGTGAATACATTCTTACAAGATATTTTACTACTTCTTCTTTGGATTTGCTTCCCAGCCCTCTGCAGTTCCAGGAGACGTATTGCATTAGGAACCGGAGCGGGGGGGGGGGGGGGGGTGGCTCCTTTCAAAGCCTTACCTTTTTTTGAGGATCTGGTTTCAATCATATCCGGAATGGTTTGCTAAAGCCCTGTTGTTACGTCCCTGTAATATTTCTCCTCTCTTTTTTTCCTCTCTGGCTTCCTTCCTCTTGGGACCTTCTCAGGAGTTCCAACTGAGCTGCTGGTCTCTGTAGCCCCCCCATCTGAATCCGCTCCAGTTTCGGTGCCCAGAGAGATGTGTTCCTCCTCTGATTTCGAAGGGTCTTCTGCTTGGTTTGTTCCATTGGCAGGTCTTGGGCTTCCTGAGGGGACAGGTCTTGGGCTTCTCGAGGGGACCGGGGATTGAGAGGTTATATCAATGGGGTCTTTGCCAGATTCCTTTGATTGACCTGCTGCTTCTTTCGTTGGATCCTGTGGAGGGCTTGAGGTTGAGGCTGAAGGGTGATTCACCTGCACATTCTTTTTTGGACCTGCTTTGGTTTTCTTAACCTTTTGCCATCCTTCAGCATCTTCCTTTTCAGCTGTTTGGTTCTTTGGGCAGTTTCTCTGAAAATGCCCATGCTCTTGACAAGTTCTGCATTTGAAAGGTAAGTGCTCGTAGTCAACTTTCTGGTAATGGGACCAGGATCCAATAGTTATCTTCACAGCCTCCGGGAGACCTGCCTCCAGGTCAACTTCCACACATATTCTGGCACAGTTGTAAATGGATTTATTGTCTGCTTTATCAACGAATTTACCTATTCCATTCCCTATCTTCTGAAGAGCTTCATAATTCCAGCAATGAACCGGCAGGTTGGGAAGCCTGACCCACATAGGCACCTCCTTGGGCAGTTCCACCGTGGGGTCGAAGTCCGGGGTCCAGCGGTTCAGGTACAGCCCCTGGGTACCCATAAAATATGGCCCATTTCTGAATATGAGATCTTTGTCTTCCTTGTTTATAAACTCAAATAAGAAGAAGCCACTGCTTAGTGGGTAATAGGTTACTCCTTTTTTGAGGTGGGGCTTCCAGTTTCTTTGAATCCAGTCATCTGTAGTTTTTGCTGAGGGCCATAATCCCATGAACTGGCCGACCGGACCTCTCTCGGAGAGAGCAAGGGTTATTTTTACTGACTGAGTTTCTGGCAAAGCAATTTCTGGTATTTCTTCAAGCTTTTTAATGAATTTAGGGACTGAAAGGGAGGCTTTGCGCTTTCCTCCACTGGATAACAGTCTCCTGAAGGCATCCTCATCAGAGATCGGAGGGGGAGGGTCTGAAACCCCACCCCCAGGGGCGGCCATGGCCGGGGACTGCGCTCCTGCATGGAATTAATATATTTTTCGTAACTGATTGTGCAGGTGTACATTTTGGATGTGTTGGATAAATGAAATCAATGTTGCTAAGAGATGGTGTGTGCGACTACTAGATGTGTTCTGGTTTGTTGAAGCAACTGGATGTACAAGAGTCATTTAAGCAACAAATTCACATCGACAACTATTTGCATTTTCCATGCGCCTTTAGTTGAAATGATTAGTTGAGCTACTTCAGTGATATGATGATTGTAGAAACAAACTACTCTATTTTTGGGATAGGATCCTTAAAAGTCTCCAAGTAGTTGATAACATTTGTGTATATAAGTAACAAACAATTTCTAGACAGGGAGGTGAGTATGATACACAATTTTAATTATTGAAATAAAGACTGTTTATTCTATTTATATGCTGTTGAAGTGTCTTCATTCTACAAATATGTGCATACAAGGTTCTATAACTGGTATCATTTTGTTCCAGTTTTGAAACTTTCTTATTATATATTTCATATTTAATGTTCTTAAATTGTCCATATATGCATTTATAGTGTGATATATTTGTGTGTATTCTTGTCAAAATTACTCAAATCTTGTTTCTTTATTTGATCTAGATGTTAATATCTTATATCTTATTAATTTTGATTAATAAGATTATTGGTATTATATCAGTTACATACTAGTTGATGAATCAACATATTTGTGTTTTTTGTAAATATTTGGTGAATCAGTTAAATCATTTTTATTTCAAATATTCAAATACCAAAGTGTTGATTATTTATTGATTGTTTATGATTTTAGAATGATAAAATATTTTAGTTTTATTATTTTTTAATCGTAAAATCTTTTGTAATTCAAAAAATTGTTATAATTTGATTCTAGTAGATTATTTTCTGGATTAAAATTATTCATTTTTTTTAATATAATTTATCATCCATAAATTATTAACTTAGTTATTAAACTTGCCCTGAGTTGAGATAGTTAGATAATTAAATTACATATAAATTTCTGTTAGTTCTTAGATATTAATACTATTTTAGCAGTTGTTAAAACAATTATATATTTAACTAGCTGTTGTTTTTCTTCTTTAAAACTTAGGAAATAAAACCAAAACTAGATTTAAGTCTCTCTTTAAGAGAGCACAGTTAGATAGAATAAGTTAGGAATGATTCAATAGTTTTAGTTAAATAAATTTCATAGTTGATGATAAGATTAGTTTAGATTAAAATGTACTTTCTCTAAGTTTAAGTGGTTGTATCCTTCTTAAAAGGATAAAAACTTGGTTAGTAGCAGAACTATACACATGTGAGATTCATCCAACCCAAACACAACAAGGGGTTGTTTTAAGCAACTTGTGTGGGTTGAATCTCCTCTATTGGCCTTAGGCAGAAAACCAGGCCAACAAAACTGTACAAATGCATCATCTTCCATCCATCCATAATTAAACTTGAGGGTATCATATTTCTTCTCTCCCCCATAATCAAATTCCAACTATATAGTATAGTTATTATAATCACCTCATGTTCCAATCCACTGTTTTATCCTCATACCTTCATTCATAAATCATCTTGACACCAGAAAGCGATCTAGCCTTTTACATATTCTTCCCTCTTTAACACGCTTATTCCTTCAAGTAGGTATAGTGCCAAGAATTCCACTCTCCTTTAAATGCTTGTTGAAAAATATTGAGAGAGTCTCAACTGCAACAAATCTCTTCCCTCCCCCCCCAATAATTCATCATTTCCCAATGCAAAATTCAAAATAACCCCCCACATCAGAGAAATAATGGTCTAAATTATTGTACTTGGAAAATTGGTCCCAATATGGTATCCTATCAAAATAAGGAACATGGATATTAATAACAATGAATTCTTTTTCAAAATCCCTTTCTTTGGCAGTCATTTTGAGTCTTGAATCCAAGTCCTGCGAGTTAGAACATGTAATACATATGATCTTCCAAGTAGACATAAGACCTCCATATATATCTTTAGAATCAATATAAACAAAATCCCAACTCACTTAAAATTTCCCCAAATCACCACAAATATGACTTCCATCTCCCATGGTTTCCTACAACAATAGGATATCTAGAATTTTATTCTCAACAAGCCTTGTGAGATCTTGCTTATTTGAGGGTGACCCATTTGTTATAACAGTATATAACACCCTTAGTGACAAAGGTTAGAAGTTGAAACCAAGTTTGTACTCAAACATGAGAATTGAGTTAAAACACTAAAGTGAAGCATTGTTTCATGGCATGATCACTACTTTCCTTGAATAAAGGTGTTCATGGTTAATAGTTTGGGCCCTAAAGAGGATACTGTGGTCATTAGGTTGCTAATTTGGAGCTAGAAAGGGTCACCATAAGATTAAAGTAAAGGAAGGTACATGAAAAAGTGAAAATAAAAGTGATAAAAGCTTAATTTTGGAGAAGTGTGAATTAGATGCATGCAACATTGGGATTACCATCACGAACATTGGGATTATTACCATTCTCACCTAATCCAAGGATATAAAAGAGGCTTTTGGTGTAAAAAATTGAGAAGATAGATTGAGAGAAGAGCATATGCTGGGATGCTGGATACTAGAAGAGAGAGTAGGAGTATCCATTCATTCTAGAATTTGGAAATCAAGGCTAAGGGTGAAGGAGAGAGCCCCTATATGTGAGAGGAGGCCAGTGCCACAAGCAACAAGAATTGTAAGTATTGTGTAAGATTCCTCTTGATTTAATATGAATGAATTTAGTTTTCCCCAATAATTGTTATTCTAATCGTTGTGGAAATCAATATGTTTTTAAAGTTTATGAATTTCATTAGTTTTCTATTTGTGTAATGAGAAGGGTACTTGTTTAAATGTGTGTAGGTTTTTCGAAGAGAATCAAGAGAAGCAAGTAAGGATCAATGAATCAGAGCTCATCGAATAACCATCACTTCAGGAGGTAATCTTGTTTCTTCTTCCCCAATCGTTAAACTCCCATAATTTACGAAAGATATATTTTAGGAAAACATGTAATCATTCATTTATATCTATGTTGGTGATCCTCACCCAGTCACCGAGAAAGACAAGCCTTGCTCTTTAACATTGCACATTTTTTTTCAAAACAAAATTGGTAACTGCACTAGGGAAGGAACTATTTGAATTATTTCTTATACATTAGGTTCTTGTGCTTCGTTTTCTAGTCTTTTTAGTCTTATATTATGTTCATCCATCCGCTACTCTTGATTGGGGAAAAATTGAAATAAATTCGAGAATTTTCGCTTGTGTTTGAGGCAAAATTTTCATTCTAGGGATGTATGGCCGCCCTTGTTTGTCTAGAAAGTGCGATAGGTCACTAATATCAGGTTGAAATTTGTAGTCATATTAATCTAGTTTCCATTTTCGGGCCAACAGTAAAGACTGAAGTGTAAAAATTCAGTTTTAGAGCCTTCTCTCTTGGTTTTTTCCTGGATCTTTTTAGATTGTTGTTCTACGTTTCATCATTGATTTTTTCTAAATTTTATTGCTTGCATGTTTCTCACATAATTTAAAAAATTTGCATTCAAAAAGTTTCATTTGATCGGTTGCATGTTGCTTTTATTGCTTGCATGTTACATTCATTCTCATTTAAAATGTTTAGCTTTTAAAAAGTTTCATTCTTGCATGTTGTTTTTTATGGCTTGCATGGTTCTTGCATACTTTATTTACAAAGGTTGCATTTAAAAAGTTTCATTTAATATGTTGCATGTTGCTTCTTATGGTTTTCATGTTGCTTATATGCATTTAATAAGTTGCCTTTACAACATATTTTGCTATTAGTTGCATGCATGAGTTACACTTTCAATTAAATGAGTCACATTCCATAAAAGATGTCAAATAGATCTTGTAGAAATTAACACGTATTTACATGCATTAAAATTTAAGAGAAAAAAAAACATTATTATTTTCTATCAGGGTAGGAATTTCAAATGGCGGACACCCGTCAAAATTGCCGGTAACAATCCAAATCTGAAACGTTTTCTAATTTCTAAGCCAGATTTTGACGGTTTCCTTAAAATTTTAGCTGTATTTAACGGGTAAATTGGCCCATGACGGGAATTTACCCATCAAATTCCATCCCTGCTTTCTATCCGAAAATATTTGTCGTTATTATGAAAGAAAAGTGTCAACTTTACAATGATTGCATGGTTGGATTATTTCTTTTTAGCATAAGGGTTTTTGTTTGGATTTGGAAAATATCAAAGTGTTTTTTCATTTAAAAGTCTTTTTAATATGTGTGAACTTCCTTTTTTTTTCAGAGGAAAAAATTCCAGTCTTTGTTATTCATAGGAATCAAAAGACATATTATACATTTACCCTCTTTCTTGACAGAAAGGAACACTGTGGAGCTAATCAGCACACAGACATACAATAATCATGCCTGCAAAAACATCCAGCCAGCAAAAAACATAAAAAGTCTGATCTTAGCAGACTTTTCTCATCATTCCTGATAAATTAGGTCAGATAATGCTGTGAATCGGAGGTGATCCCAAGAAGACATTCCTGAGCAAAACAGGCTGGCTGAAAAAATCTCATACATGACAGACAAAGCAGAACAAATCAAATGCTGGAAAAAACAAATGAGGTTCAGCAGCTAGAAAATCACAAATTGGCCATGTTCTATGACCATTCCATCCAATGATTCAAAGAAAGTTCCATATCCCATATCCAAATTCAGAGCCTGTTTGGAGAGGCCATCAGCCAGCATGTTATGCTCACGGTATATATGCTTGAAGATCACCGGAGGGACGAGATGGAGCATATTATTTATTTCATCACACCAATGCCTCAGAGAAGGAACATCAAGGGTAGAAAGTCCGTTGAGCCATGAAATAATAACCATAGAGTCACCAAAGATCAAATGAATGGGAAGACCCATCATCAAACTCACTCTTAGAACAGCCCAGAGCACCAATAATTCTTCTCTTGTATTTGTGCTACATCCACAGCCCAAAGAGAAACTGAAATAATGGTTATCATTTAAGTAGATCACAAAACCTACACCTCATGAATTCTTAACAGCAGCCCCATCAAAAAATGCACAAGGAAAGACCTTCTGTGGCTTGGGACCAATAATCCGGTTTTTTTAGATTTATGAGGGACTAGGTAAAGATTTAGAAAACTCTCAATCCTGAAGATAAGAGGCTGAACTGAAGGTTTCCAATTCTCAAAGAGGCTGAACTGAATATGTGTGAACTTCCTTGAACCTTTCGCATCAACGGTTTTTGTATTAAAAGAGAAAGTATAAAGTTGCTTCCATTTGCATACCTTCGAAATTTATTTATTGATTGAGACATTAGTTAGGCGCATTGAAGTGTTGCATGTTGCACGTGTGTTAAAAGAAAAATGAAACCTCTTACCTTCTCATAGAATATAGGATTCATTGGTGTCAAATGATGGTTGTTCTACTCGTTCAAATATTTATATAGAATATTGTCTTTGTATCTCTTTCACCTGATCTTATCATGAGACTACTCAGGAAGAAAATGTAGTAGGTGATGTGTTGCAAGATGAGACTCTCAATCAACCAAAAATGAAATTGAAGGCTCTCTCGATTCCTAACTCGTCCCTGCAAGCTCATGCCACCCCAGGTAGCCTAAACCGGGGCTATGGCATCGGGGATAGGGTTCCAACCATAGTCTTTCTATGAATCCCGTCCTCCTCTATGTTGAACATGACTCTGCTGGCATTGGAGGGTTATCATGTCACTGTCGCTTTTTTCTTGAGGTGAAGGGTTTTGTTACTTGGATTGTATGGATGGTTCAGATTCTTCTTCTGGGTCCTTTCTTGTTTTTCTCTTGTCGCAGGTTCTTTTATTTCTATTTTTTGTGCTGTTATGAGCGCACTTGGGTGTCTCTAGGGTTTTATTCTTTTCTTAGGGTTTGACTATTCTTTAGCTGGACCTAGCAACTGGAGCCCATCCTCCACGATGGAGGACTAGTACCAACCAATATAAAAAAGTGGGAATCCTCAAGTTGCATGAGCTGGGTCTGGGCGGTCATCCTCCTTCTGACTTTTTCCTGTTATTTCGGTTACTGCTTGATGGGTTTTCATTGAGGGTTAGTCCAGAATTTGCTGGTCTTTCTACTCTAACCGGCCTATTTTTTGAAGCACTAACAGATGGTTTGAGTTACGTTGTTGGGTTACCCTTCTAGATATTTTCGGGTTTTGAGGGTTTTATTCTCCGGCTATCCACTCAGTGTTTGCAGGTGTCCTTCTAGTTACCTTGTCGGCATATTGGGGTTTCTTTCGTCACTCAGGACCTTCTCTAATGATGTTTGTCTTGGGTTATTTTTGAAGGGTTGACTCTTATCAATTTCTTGGTGGTCATCCCATTCTGGAAACCTCTTCGTGGTCTTCACGTGGTTTTCCTTTTCATTTGTGCCACTCCCCTACATGTATTTTGGCTTTTCGGGTGACCTATCAAACTCAGCACTCGATGGTTGAGGTCTATTCAAGGACCTGGTCTTGAGATGGAAGAAGAACTTCTATCTTCTCGGTTGCACAGTCACCGACGTAGGACTGCAAAGGCTCACAAAGTTCGGGAGGGCAAACTACGTTTTGTTCTTGGAAGGGACATTTTCATGGACAGGGTAGAGGGGTTATGCACTCGTGCCCTTATAGGAAGATTGGAATATACTCGGATAGGAAAGAACAACTGGCAAGTCTGGGCTGCAGAAAATTGGAAACCTCTTTTCTCATATACTCCTTTGATCAGTTTGTTAGCCAGAGGCTGGATTGTTATAGTGTTCTTGGAAGAGGCACATGCTCTGTATGTTCTTAACTCTTTATGGCGCATTCGGGAGGGGTCTCTAGTTCTGGACCACTGGCATATTCACTTTGACCCACAAAGAGAATGTGTCAAGAAACGACACTTGTGAGACCTTCTTCCCGGTCTGCCTCGCCCTCTGTGGAATCGCGAGGTAATGGAGGGTATTGGGAATACAATTGGGATATTTGTCATCGTTGAAGATGATTTCCTTCATTCATATGACAAACGGATGGCCAAGATCCTTATGGAAATGGATTTAACCACAGGACTCCCAGTCGATATTGATATCATTTGTCTCGAAAGGATTATTCAGCAGAGGCTCGACTATTTAAATGTGCCCTTCCGCTGCAGCAAGTGCAGAGCTATAGGCCACCTCCGAAGGACCTGTCTGGAGATTAGAAAAGGGACTGTCTCTCATGTCACCCCACCTCTCTCTTAGGATCACGTACCATCTCCCTCGCCTATTACATTGGTCTCTACCGAGGACAAGCCCTCAAAAGGTATGCTTTCTCAAGCTTGCTCCTTTTTTGATGATGCAACAGAGCAAGATCTCTTGTTTCTTGATTCTGTCACTACCTCAGGCCCTTCTTCTGGTTCAACAGGGAAAATTGAGTCTCAAGTTCGTGACTCTCCACCTGTTAAGACTCCTATAACCACTATAGAGGAGGAACTTCCTCCCTCTATGTCACCGGCCATGCCAGAAGAACATCCACCTTCTGTTCGGCCTCCTTTAACGGATCCCCATATTTCTCCACCACTCTACTCTGTGATGCCTTCTATTTTCATGGATTCAGATTTCCCTCCCTTACCTAGCTCCAGACCTCCTTCTATTCCTTCCCCTCCTCGCAGTCCGGTTACCACACCCTCCTTTGCGGATCCCTCTTTACAAACTTCATTGGATATTTTCACTGACAAAAAACCACAATCTCCCTCAGTCCTCCCTTTGGACTCTATACGCTTTCAGAATGTGACTATTCAGAGAAAATCGAAGAAAGCTCCTCCTTCCTCATCAGAATCCCCTCCTTTACCCCTCCATTATACTCCACTGTCAGCAAGGCTGAAGGATTCCGCATGTAATGTCCAACCTTCCCCCTCTCGGGCCCTTAGAGCAAAGAATCCCGGACTTTCAGGTTCTTAATGAAGATCCTCTCCTTTAACATCCGTGGCTTTGGAGGCTTGGCCAAGCAAAAAATCCTCTAGAACCTTTTTGTATCTCTTTCACCTGATCTTATCATTTTACAAGAAACTATGACCAGCTCGCATCCAACTCTTTTGGCCTTCTCTAAATTGCACCCAGGATGGGAATACTATGCTCTGAGCTCCTCAGGGCTCTCGGGGGGTTTACTTGTGGCTTGGAACCATCACTGTTTCAAGATAAAATCTTTCAGAACTGTGGCGGGGATTCTCCTTAAAGCTCATGTCCGGGGTTCCTCATTGAATCTCTCTCTTCTCAACTGTTATGGGCCTTATACTAATCGAGAAACTTTCTGGGATTTGGCTAATCAAGGGGGTCTTATCAACCAACCTAATTTGGTTTTAGCAGGTGATCTTAATCTCACTTTAAACTGCTCTGAATTTTGGGGTAAAAAGGCTCACCTTGATCCTCTCGACCCCTTTTTCACTCACCTTTTCTCTTCTCATCAGCTTGTTGACATAGCTCCTGACTATGCAGGACCAACCTGGCAAAATGGCCGCTCGGGTGATGATGGAATTAGTAACAGACTGGATATATTCTTGCTTTCCTCTAGCATTATTGACCTTCTTCCTCAGCACAGGGTTTGGGCTTTTCCCTCGGCCATTTCGGACCATTATCCGGTTATCTTGGAATGGAGGGAGATCTCCTCTCCTTATGTCTTTCCTTTCAAATTCAATCACTCTTGGCTAGCCTTTGACAATTTTGTTAATATTATCAAGAAAGAGTGGCCTCTCCTCACCCTTGATCCCACCGATTCTGTGATGGACTCCTTTACGATGAATCTTAGGCTATTGAAATAAAAAATCAAAGAATGGACCCATCACAAGTCTCTCGAGATGAAAGATAAGAGTCTTATTATTGAGACAGAGATCCATAATATTCTTTCCTCCTCCCCAATAGGTATCTTCTCCTCGGAGACTCTCTCCTCTCTTAATGCTCTGCAACAGGATCTAAAAAAATTAAGGGATCATGAGATCCTTTCTGCCAAGCTTAAAAGTAGGATGATCTGGGAAACTTTGGGTGACTCCAATACCAAATTTTTCCATTCTGTAGCTACTGCTCGGAAAAATCATAATGTTATTTGGGGTCTGGAGGATGAGGAGGGCACTGTGGTTGAAAGTGACCAGGACTTGAAAGACCTGGGTGTCAGACACTTTAAAAGGATTTTCATTGATGATAACCTTACTACTATTTCAGCTCAGCTGAATTTGATTAGACTCTACCCATCCTTTATTTCCCCTGAAGAGCGGTCAACCTTTACCTCCAAGGTTACTTCTTTGGAAATTGAAAGGGCCCTCAAGTCTTTCAAGAAAGACAAATCTCCAGGGCCTGACGGTTTCCCTATAGAGTTCTTTTTAGATTTTTTTGATCTTTTGGGGGATGAACTGGTGAATTTGGTGGAAGAGTCACGACTGTCTGGGAGGGTTCTGCCCTCTCTCAATTCGACTTTTATCACTCTCATTCCTAAAAAAGACAAACCTTCAACCTTTGCTGATTTTCGTCCTATCTCTCTTTGCAACTTGATCTATAAGTTGATAGCTAAGGTTGATGTGAGTCGTCTTAAGCCCTTTCTTGACAAATTCATTTCACCTCAATAGTTTGGGTTCCTAAAAAACCGTCAGATCTCAGAGCCTCTGGCCATTACCCAAGAAGTTCTCCACTCTATCAAATCTAGGAACAAAAGTGCCCTTGTCCTCAAACTTGATCTCACCAAAGCCTTTGACAGAGTTAACTGGTCTTATATGAGGCTCATTCTTCTGCAAATTGGTATGCCTCTGGAAGGAGTCAACTGGATAATGGGATGCTTAACTTCGGTCAATTTTGCTCTTCTTATCAATGGCTCCCCCTCACATTTTTTTACGGCCTCTCGTGGAATTAGACAAGGATGTCCACTTTCTCCTCTCCTTTTTATCCTTGTGGTTGAAGGACTCAGCCTTCTTATTGATGATGCTCGCAGACATGGTCTGGTAAAAGGGATCAAAATCTCAAAACATCTATCCCTTACTCACCTTCTCTTTGTTGATGACGTGATTCTTTTTGGTTTTGGTTCTTGTGAATAATGGATGGCATTCAAATTTTTATTGGATACCTTTTGTGAAGCATCAGGAATGCTCATAAACTCAGAGAAGTCTTGCTTTTTGTACTACAATGTTGATGATGAGTCAATAAACAGAATCACGTGCTCTTTTCCTTTCAAAACCCAGGACCTTTCATTGGGGTTAAATTACCTTGGGTATTTTATAAAACCCTCGGGTTATTATGTAAAAGATTGGTTATGGCTCATTAAAAAGTTTGAGAATAGGATTCAACATTGGTCCTTCAAGATTCTTTCACTGGGTGGGAGGATGGTTCTTATTAGGGTTGTTCTCACGAGCTTACCGGTGTACTGGTTGTCATTAGTCCCCTTACCGAAATCCATTTTGAGGAAACTCAGAAGTTTAATCTTTGACTTCCTTTGGGGCTCCACGGGGAATAAGAAAAAATTCCACCTTGCTGATTGGACCTCTTTATCCAAGCCTACATCTCAAGGGGGCTAGGGTATCAAAAATCTAGAATGGTTCAGCACTTCCTTAAGGCTTAAATATTTCTGGCTTTCTCTATATGGCAATGGTCTCTGGTTCAAGTTAATTTCTGTGAAATATTTAAAGAAGAATAATGTCCTGCCATGGATTCGATGCAAGGCATTCTCTGCTATGGGTGTCTCTGTTATTTGGAAAGGCTTCATTAGTACTATTACTTGGTTTGGCAAGGGATTAACTTGGATGGTAGGAAATGGTGAAAGCATAAAGGTAGGCATGGACCTGATCACTGGTATGGGCACATGTTATATATTGCCTCAGGATCTCCGCAATTATCTAGAAGATTACGGGATAATATCCCTGGCTCAAGCCAGAAATTACTCAGTTGAAGCCCAGAAATATTGGCTCACTGCCTCGGACCTGGATCTTGGTGGAGAATGGCACACTCTTTGGAATGAATATATTAAGGGGCTGGAACATGGGAGGATTCGTCTCAGGTATTCTCCTGATAGTTTTCTATGGTCTTACAAGAATTAATCAGGATCTATATCTGCGGCAATGGTTTATGAGTGTGTGGTGGATCACTTTAAGGAGCCTGATTCAGATACTTCTCTTGTTTTTTAGGTTCTATGGAAATTTAATATACCTGAAAAAATCCAATGCTTTATATGGATTCTCATAAAAAATAAAGTATTGACTTGGGAGCAGCTCATTAAACGTGGCATACAGGGTCCTAGTCGCTGTCTGCTCTACAAAAAAGAGGGAGAAATGGCCCAGCATCTGTTCTTGGACTGTCATTTTACTAAGAACACCTTTGCAGCTGTATCCGAACACTTTGACACCCAATCCTTTAAAAAATCATCCTCTGGAGCTACTGTGAGATTGTATCTGGAACATTGGGATTGAGATCACTCTTTGGACTATCCCAAGTTATATCTGTTGTTTTTCACCTTTTGGTCTATCTGGAAACACAGGAATAATTGTATCTTCGAAGAGAACACTCCAACGGTCTATCCAGTCCTTCACCAAATTGATCTTCTCTTCCATTCATACACTGTTCCTGTCAAAAAGATTAAAAATAAAATGGTTGGATTGCCTCCAAATATGGAGTATCCTTATGGGTTTTTTGATGGTGCAGCTGCCAAGAACATAGGGGGGGGTAGGATTTATTTTATATATGAGTAGCTCATACATCATTCATTTTTCCATGGGCTGTGGAATAAGTACAAACACTAAATCTGAGCTGATGGATTTATGGGCCCTTATCTCTGTCTCAAAGATTATGGGAATTCCTCTTCACTCTCTATTCAAAGATTCCATTGTCACCATATCACGGGCTACAGGAAAAGGCACTCTGAATTTACCTCATCTGAGACATTGGTGTGATGATATAAGAGAATTACTGCATAACTTTCCGGATATGACCATGAAACACATATATCGTGAGCATAACCAGATTGCCGACAGTCTCTCAAAAATTGCACTCTCTCTTGATTCAGGCTTTGGGAATTTCCAGGAATATATTTTTTGGCAAGATTACTGATCATGGTAATTTTCAGTTATATTAGTATGTGCTGGCCCATTAAGCACTTTTTATGTTGTCATTAACTGGGATCTAAGTAGTCCCATGAAGAGACGTTCAGTCATCTTCTTATGCTCATGATTTATGTTACTTCTGCTCATATCAGGAAAATGATAAAATCTGACCTGTCTATACAGGAGTGATGATAAAATCCTACAATACAACAGGTTGTGTCTCTCTGTCCATGGTATGATGACGGGGACTCGTTCAGTCAAGAGGAGCCCTTGCTGAACCTATCTATGGAGATAGTCTCTTTGACTGAATGTATATGATGATCTTTGATTCAATAGAATATCAGGATCTGGTATTTTTTCTGCTGAAAAAAGAATATTGTCTTTATTTTTTGGAAAAAAAGATTATAGGATTTATTAAAAGGGAAATTTGTATATCCGTTGGCATTTTTTCATTGTTTTTGGTTTCACCTAACGAGTCCTATCACATCACATTAGTTTCACTCCACAAATTTTGAGATTAAGCAACATATCATAAAATGAATGACATAACTAAAATTGATCAAAAATCTCATTTTATTGCAAACCGACAAGTCTAAGTTAAGGCCCTTGATTGGAATTGGAGAGTAAACAACTCCAAGGCCGCTAAAATTTGAAACTAGGATCTATATAAAGAGTGAAAAATTCATTAATAATAAGGAGTGCTTGTCAGGAAATAATGTCTTACACATTTGGAAAGATCAAGGTAAAGTTAGGAAAGTAAAGTTGGTATCCCACTTTTTCTTGTTTAGTGGGATTCGAGCATGTATAGGGGTTTCATATAAGTGACAAGTCCTTGGAATGAAATCACTTATTTTAGATCTTTAGTTTGAGCGATTATGTCTTGAATTCCCTACCCATACGACTTTAGTTTGAGGTATTATGTCTTGCATTCCCTACCCATACGACTTATCTTGACGATCGATTGTTTTCCCCTATCACCGATTGTGAAGGGGTAACCTTAATTTCTCTTCCTGGGATATCACATGGGTGACTGATATAGGTGTAGAATCTTTATTTAATCTCCTTGTGACAGTATTCATCAAAGGAAAGTACTTATGCCTCTAGTTATTGTGGTGTGACGATTAGCATAATTGTTTCTTTCACACCTTTGTCTAGTATTTGTTGAGAGTTTACATCTCTCAGTAACTATCATTTCAAAAAGCCTCTAAATTTGACTTTCCACTAGCTTTGGTTTTTGGAAAAGTGGTTTGCTTGTTGCATCTCTTAGGACAATTTGATAGTTGGGTGTTTTTGTGATTTTGAGTCTACCTTTTCTAGGATTGTTTGTTTGATTTAATTTCATAAATTATCATAAAAAAATCCTTACAAATTATTTCAAACTGGCTAACCTACCACCCCTCCACTCAAGCCATAAATGAGGCGAGTCACCAAAATTTGGTGGCCCTGCCACTTTGTGGAGACACATATAAGAGTCAACTATAATGAATCAGAAACAAAACCATCTATTGATCCAAACAATATTATTGGAGAAGAGGGCTATCAATCTGAATTTGAACATTCATCGTTCATCATGAGTCAAACACAGAATCAGTATATGATCTTGCTCCTGTTGAAGTTGAAACCGTAGAAAATCAATCAAGAGCTTACACTAATCCACCCTTGATGGATCTCACAAATCCAATTGTTCTTACTATCAACGAGTCATCGATAGCTCTAGGCCCTTTTTTACTAGTTTGAAAAACATGCAACAAGTTCCATTTGGTCCTATAGCTTCATCAAGTTCTCACAGATCCATATCTACTCAACCTTAAATGGCTACCAAAGGTCCTCATACCTCCACCATGACTAATGCACAGCATAATTTGAGCTCCATTCCATTCAAAATTCCATTTATAATCATACCAATCACATAAAGTAATGTACCGATTACTAGACTGACTTCGGATACAACTTCATTGCTTTTCATTTCCCTTTCAGGTCCAAATCCCAAAACTATGTATGTTTCTTTGTTAGATATCCCTGCTAGTGGGTGTCCTGTATTGAACATGGGTTTTCCCTATAGTTGGTATGGTTAATATAACACCACACACACTTCTAGTGGGTATAAAATTCCCCTCGACATTCCCAACAATTGGCGAGGTTCTATTTATGGGGGAAACATTTTACAGTGGAATGTTAATAATATCGGTAAAAAATCTTGATCTTGAATACAAATGTTTCTTGGAATTATCCTCCAAATATGGGAATTAATGTCCTAGAGGGGTATCCTCCACCATAGACCAACACATTTCCAGGGGGGAATTAACCCTTCATGATGGGTACAATTCCAAGGGGAAACCATCGACCCATCAACCCCACTCTGCAATGGAGTGGATTTTTCCCTGGAAGTAACCATTATTCTTGAGGACTACCTTTGTAAGGAGGTATCCTGCCTTGGAATGTGAATCAGTTCTAAGGGAATAATTCCAATCCATGGGGCCATCATGATCCACCCATGCAAAAAGCATTTGTAATGGTGTCGATGAAATAACCATTTTTAGCCACATTAAATCTATTGGATTTATCATGTCCAACCAACGATCCTATTCTACATGTGAAAATGTGGACCACAATACCCACGAAGATTGCATCAGATATACCCAAATTCGAGGGATGACTGGGAGAGGATCCATCCACACGCGTGATGACATTCCATCTATGATGTGTTTCCAATTCCATATTTGATGATAGTATTTGGTTATGTTTCTTTTAGTCAACCCTCGTGGGAAGCATTGCAAAATGATACATTGAGCTACCTCATAGTACATTCATGGATTTCTCTTAATTATCTATGGTTTTTGTTATCACCCTGTAATTTTCCTATGGTTGTGGTAGGAAGTCACAAGGGTAACCATTTCAACCAATATTTAGATTGTATTCTAGCCTATACAACCAGAAAGGGCTCTCTTTATGTCATAAAATCATTCACATATACATATGTCTTTAAGCAAGCGGTCAGAAGGCTATATATCTGATATGAACAAGATATTTGTAGATTTAAAGATGGTAAAAAGAACAGACAAGAAGTACCATTGGGAAATGGAGTCATAGCCTAAAAATATTCAAGGGACTTACAACAATAATGAGTGGTGATTTCTCTTATGTAATCAAAGGCAACGTGGCTATTATGTTCAGTCAAATTATCTTGAAGTGATGACAAGTAGAAATGAGGAAAGAGCCCAGTGAAAGAAAAGGCACTATCAATGGATGAATCTTTGAGAAAACCTTTAGCAGAAATATAACAAAGCATAATAACTGAAACATAGCATCTATCAGTGGATGAATTCTATCACAACCATTACAAACATATAACAAATACGATTTCAGATGGAAGGAGCGTTAGCAGAAATGAAATCCTTGCATACAACCTAGAAATGTATTAGCAGAAAACACATACATGAAAATGGAAATACATGAAACACATACTGAACATGAAACAACTTGATGAATATCAGAAAGCTCAAAAAATACTCTTCATTAATACTTCCAAGAAAATAACAGAGCTACAAAAACCCGAGCACCGAGGATTCTTAATGAAAGTTCCAACACTTTCTTCCTCTTTCGAGAGTATATTTATAGTGTAATATTCTCCCAAGACCAACCTCGAAACATAGCCAAATTTAGTTACAAAAATGGGGATCAAACCCGAATGATCATGCCAAATCCTAACAAATTTGGGGTGGTAGATTTGCCATGATTTTTATACCAAATCAAGAAATTATATGTTAATGAGCGTGCTTGATCAAAACAACAAACAAGGCATTTGGGACTCAGGAACGATTGATTGGAACATCATGGTTCAGAGCACCTCCAACGACCTCCTGTTGACTCAGCCTTGCCCTGCTCTTCTGTTGCAAGGGTGAAGAAGTCCATATTCATTGCGAGCCCTGTCCTTACCCACTGATCTGCTATAGGTAACTCTGGGGTGTACACCTCCTCAGATAAATGATTCCTTTGGGATTATACACCTATGCATAATCAAACCTATTTACCCAACTTCTCTGATTTCCTTTCAAACTCAGGGAGAGCATGTTTCGGTTGCGAAATGATTTCGAACCGTAGATATTTCTTAGCTCAATATGCATCATTCACTTGCTCTACTGTTTAATTCCATTTTGCAGATCCGCCAAGATTTCCATTCCTCACACCTTAATCCTACAAAATTACTTCCAATCGTAGATCCTCGACCCCAATTGATTTCGATCGTCCAACATCGCGGCCTCTACCTAATTCCGTAGATCTTCCTCCCAAATTTTATCATGCTAGTTCACAATGCGGAATCATTTCCATCCTTTGATCTAAATCTCCTTTGAATATTTGCCATTAAATCTTTAAGAGCCTACCGCATTCCGTCGATTTCTGATGTTGAATTTTTCCACGCATGTTGGATCAGAGGAATGGATGTTAGCCATGGATCTTGATCATGCTCTGACATGGACCATCAGATATTGAGCCTCGTACCAAATTCCATAGAGTTGGAGGTTTTATTTCTTCGCGCATGTTCTATCAGCGGAGCCTCTCTTCACCGTAGATCTTCTCACCATTGCACATCTGACTTTCGATCCTCTCTATATGTTAACCCCATTTCGCCGATTATTAACAATGATTTTTAGCCAGCGTATTCACCCAGCGGAACCACTTGCGACTATCGATATCCATCGACGCTGATCTGCACCTTCTATAGTTTTTTGGATATAACTTTTAGGCAGAATTTCATGTTTTACGCCCCTCCATATGACCTAAACCTAGGATTTTGTCGATGTTTTCCTTATTCCATGACAAGGAATGGATCCTCCAGGACATGCTCAATACTCTTTCAGGTCTTATGACAAGAAATGTCCTAACCTTTCTCTTCCTTGTCAATGGCTTATCCTTATGCAGGGAATTAGTCCAGATGCCTGTTGATGTAATTGTAACTTTGGAATGTATTCACTTGTATTTCTTATGTATTGTACCCCAATGTTTATTTTGGGAAGTGTTTGTAATGTAATTGAGTCATGTCATGCCCCGATGTTTGGATTAGGAGTTTCTATAATGTAAACAAGTCATTTCAAGTCAATGTGGGTAACCCTCCTATTGGTCAAGGGTTAAAGTCCCCGCAGTTGTGGGGCCCTAGGGTTATTAGACTATCCTAGAGAATTTGAACCTAGATGAGTTATTGTAAGTCAGGGCAATAGTCCCCACCGTTGTGTTAAGGATAACCCTCCTTGTTGGTTGGAGGGGAAAATTCCCCACAAGTTGTGGGGCACTAGGGTTATTAGACTCTCCTAGAGATGTCGGCTCTAGTAATTAATTGTTAAGTGAGGCCGACAAGTTGGATTGGACATTAAGTGAATGAAAATATAAATATAGAATGAGCCTCTCTATTTATCACACACACACTCACTCATTAGGGCGCATGAGTGAGAGAGAAGTTATTGGGACAAGAGAGAGACTACTGTTGTCGGGAGATCATCTTTATGTTTTCGGGTTTTACTTTTGGTGCTGATTCTATCTCTGAGGAAGTCACGGGGTTTTCTCCTTTATGGTTTCCATGAGGAAAATCTTTGTGTCTCTTGTCTCTTGTGTTTATTGCTGTGCATGTTATTCTCTCAGATAAGATCCTAAGATCATAATGCAAGCTTGAATGATAAAAATCTAACATGGTATCAGAGCTAACCTGAGAAGAAGACATTGTGCAGCTATAGAAGCTAGGGCTTCTTGCTTTTGGGTCTCTCTCCACAATCCATCAACAAAAGTATGCTAGGATGACTCTCCATTGAAGGGTGCATCTTTCTGTCGAAAGCAGAATTCGATTCCGAGCATTTTCAGTTTCTGGTACAGGAAATTAGGGCTTCTTACAGAAGAGGAATTTTTGAGTGATCCCAGCATAGGATTTATCTCCTCATCAAAATCGAAGTTTAGAGACCTAGTTCAAGAATTTTGGTTGGGTATAACTCCGGGAAAGTCAAACCCTAGTTTTACCTCGAGCTGGAAAAACCCTAAAATACTAAAACTGATAAGTTTTGGTACATTCTCTATATCTATGGATTGGAGAAGGTTCAGGATCTGACACTTTCACATGACAAAGAAAACATACTGATTTAAACTATGTCCAAAATTCAGCCTCATATTCACTATATACTAGGAGATATGATCCCTCCAAGTTAGGGTTCTAGCCTCTTCCAGGATTCATCCATAAATAGGACACCTGGGGAGAATTGCTATATCTCAGGATACAAAGGTCCAAATGTAATTTATGAAGCTGCTCCGAAAAGGGCATGGACTTTAATTTATGTGGTAGAAGTTTCAGACCTTGAAGATGCAACAGTCACACGTGGAAGTCTATACAACTTAGCTATCTTGAACAGTCCTGAAACATGTCACCTTTGGAAAATGATCATAAGGAAAAATTGGTGAAACCAATTCTGATTAAACCTATGGTGTTGGAATAGGAACAGGTGAGTATACCTTAGTGCGAAATTTCAGACACAGAGGATCATTAATTTCAGAGATACCACAGAAACATTATCAAGCATTTATGTAGAAGAATTTGGTAAACTAGGGCTTCCTATTCTGGGAGCTTCCATCCACTGTTTTTAGAAAATGAGTACATTGGACAGATCAACTTGAAGAGGTCTATATTTCTATCCAATCATATCTGAAATATTCCAAATTTTGAAAATTAAGGTTTCTCTAACAAACCCTAGAACAGCTAGCTCCAGAACCAGGACAGACACCTCAAACCGATAAGATCTAAATATTTTGCTATTTTCATTTGAGGTTCTCATTCCCAAGTGACCTATCACATCAGTTTGATGATAAGCTTATTCAAGTTGACAAATTCCAATCATGGAAGTATATGATCTCTCTAAAGAAGATGGATTGGACACCTACATAAGTAGAGAGGTTCCAGTTCCAGAGGGAGATGAGGCTAAAAGCCTTACACAAGAATAACTTGGTCAAGGCCAAGAGGATTAATGTTGATTCTATCAAGGATCACCTTATACCACAAGTGTCTTCCCTAAAGACACCGAAAGATATGTTTGATTCCTTGACCAAGCTATTTGAAGGGAAGAACATACATCAGAAGATGACCTTAAGAAACGAGTTGAAGAATGTGAATATCTAGAATGCAGAGACCATATAGTCATACTTTACATGACTCTCTCAAATCAAAGAACAACTTGTAGCAATATAAGAAGAAGTGGAGAATGTAGAAGTGGTGATGGCCACCTTGAATGGCCTCCCAGGATCATGGGATTCATTCATGCGAGGAATGTGTGCCAGAAGGAAGTGATTACTTTCAGCAGACTCTGGGAAGAGCATGCACAAGAAGAAGCTCGGCTCATAATAAGAGAAAAGAAGATGGGAAGATCAAGCTCTCACCATCCAATGAAGACCCCTCAAACGATGAGGAATATGAAGAACTCAACTCTTGAAGAACCTCTTATCCATCTTAGCATTTGGATAAGAAATGATGCTATTATGAATGAAGAAGATGATGAAGCTGAAGGCTTAAGGAGGAGTCTACCCACGAAACAAATAAAGATAAGTATTCAATTGTCATTTCATGATATTGTTTTGTTATGCATTTGTTTATATTCATTTGATGTATTATGCATGATAGAATGTTTGCATTAATGACAGTATACTACTAATATGCATGTGATGGGTAAGTAGCTCATGGTGCTATACAACTCTTCATTGCTGCTTATCTAGAATGAAACCTCTTTGCTGACATATTAGATTAGTGCACAATCTCAATGTTGTCTTGGTAGAGATGGAAGGCATCTAGAAAGTTTCCGTGAGATATGGATGAATGTTGTATTGGCTAAAATAGTTGCATGATCATATATTTATGCATAAGAATTTTCCATTATGAATATTCCTTATGAAATGTGTCTAACCATACAAATGCATTTGACTTGTAGGAAAGATCGCATACATAATCACCTAAAAGAAAATAAGGATGAGACTTGTTCCAAAGAACAAGTGACGATAGTTCAAGATGAAGAATAATATGATGAATGTAGCAACATCATTGATGCAGAACCTTCTAGCTATGAAGAAGTAACCAAGAAGAAAGGGAAGACCAGTTCAAGAAGAATGATGTTTAGGATGCAGTATCTATACATAAAGGGAAGTTCATAGTTCCATCATACAGTAGATGGAAACATCATGGGATACAAGGCAAGATTCGTAGCATGAGGCTTCTCATGAAAAGAAGGCATAGACTACGAAGAGACATCTGCAGCCAGTGGGAGTTGATACACATGATAGGAAAAATTATGTGTGCAAATGAAAGAAGGCCTTGTACAAGCTCAGAAGAAACCCATGGGATAACACATACATGAGGAGCTTGATGAAGATCTGAACCTGTGCTACAAGGTTGATAGAGGATGACAAGCTCACAGATGGGTGCGAGAAGAAATTTTGAAAAAGTTCAAGATAGAGGATCTTGGTATCCAGTGATCCTAGATGGATACATATAATATTAGTAGTAGAGGAAGCTACTTGTGACGCCGGTACAGAATGTTTCAGTACATAGAGTACGAAAGATAGAAGGAGAATGATGCTCCGCTTCAGAGGGAGTGAATGTAGAAGATATTGAGGTTTGACATGGTATGACAGGATGGACAGATTACTAATGACTCTAGGCTTTACTGAGAGTAAAGCGGATTCCAACCTTTGCTTCAGGGTTGAAGATGGAAGACTAGTTATGCTCCTGTTATATGTCGATGACTTGTTCTTGACAAAAAAGAGGAACTCATTAAAGTTGCAAGAAGGAGACTTGCTGCCGAGTTCGAGATGAAGGACTTGGGTATGATGCACTATTTTCTAGGCATGGAGGTGTGGCATAATGCGGATGGAATCTCCCTCGGACAAGGGAAGTATGCAGTAGAGATCCTGAAGAGGTTCGGGATGATGGACTGCAAGGCCATGACCACACCTATGGCATCGAACCTGAAGCTATTGAGTGTTGCTTCATCATAGATGGTTTATGCTATGATGTATCGTCAGATGATTGGGTCCTTGATGTACGTGATGAACATGAGACCAGATATTTGCTTTTCTATGAACACCTTGAGCCAGTTCTTGATAGATCCGAGACATGTTCACTTGATTGCTGCAGAGCATATTCTGAGGTACCTGAGGGGTACAGTTGATTATGGGCTCAAGTATGAGGCGAATCAAGAGATTAACCTGGAGGGTTATGTTGATTTAGATTGAGCAGGAAGTGCCATCAATAGGAAGAGCACTTTAGGGTGTTGCTTCAGTATGGGATCAAGTGTGATCTCTTGGTTTAGCAGGAAGAAATCCTATGTAGCACTGAGTACAGTTGAAGTAGAGTATGTCATAGCTTATTCAGCTAGTTTTGAGGCAATATGGATGAGGAAGCTACTGTCTGATTTATTTGATCTCCAGTTGGATGCTACTTGTATACATTGTGACAACTAGAGTTGTGTGAAGTTGTCGGAGAACCCGGTGTTCCATGACAAGATGAAGCATATCGAGATCAAGTATCACTATATCAGGGATATGGTGCAGAAAGGAGCAGTGAAGCTTCAGTATGTTGCAACGGACAAACATATAGCTGATGTGTTGACAAAGCCATTGGCTAGAGTGAAGTTTGAGTACTTCAGGGAGAAGCTTGGTGTTCTCCAGATCGAGGTTCCCTCCAAAGGTAAGTGATGAGTCCGTGAGCCATTCTGAAATGGTGAGAGGATTGGTTCCTTCCATGGTCAGATGTAAAAACTGAGCTATTCTGTCATGGTGAGAGGATTGGTTCCTTCCATGTTAGATGTGAGTGTTGAACCATTCTGATGTGACTGTAGGATTGGTTCCTACATGATCAGATATAAGCGCTGAATGCCATTCTTGGAATGGAGGCACCTGGTCAGTTACCAAGAAAGCTCAGTTTGGGACTGAGGGCCATTTTGATGTGACTGTAGGATTGGTTCCTACATGATCAGATGTGAGTGCAGAGCCATTCTGAGGCGATTGTAGGATTGGTTCCTACAATGAATAGATGTAAGTGCAGAGCTATTCTGAGGTGATTGTAGGATTGGTTCATACAATGATCAGATGTAAGTGTAGATCCATTCTGAGGCGATTGTAGGATTGGTTCCTAAGTGCAGAGCCATTCTGAGTCATTCTAAGTGCAAAGCCATTCTGAGGTGATGTAAGTGAAGAGCCCTTTCAGCATGGACGATTGGTTCCTCGCATGGTCGAATGTAAGTTTTGGGCCTTTCTGACATTGGTTTTCAGATGTGAGTGCTGGGAATTTCTTATAGGGTTGTGGGATGTGTTCCCACATGGTCAGATATGAGTGTTGGGCATGCCTTTCTGATGTGATTATAGGATTGGTTCCTACATGATCAGATATAAGTGATGGGTGGGCCATTCTGACTTAGGGTCATATATAAGTGCTGGAAAAGACCTACATGGAGGCTAGGCCTACAACCAACATGAAAAAGGGTTGGATCTATATAAATTCCTATGGCGAGAAGAATCAAGAGATAGCACCCGTGATGATGATACAGCAGAGATGTTCCAGAACCAGAGATGATCCAGATCGAGTGATGATGATTCATATCAAGTGATGATCCAGATCCAAATCCAGATGACTTGAAGATGACAAGGACTCGATGATTATCTATATGATATAGAGAAGAATACTTGTGCTGATAAATTATGTCGAGAGAATACCTTCCTAGTTAAGAGGGAGTGTTGATGTAATTGTAACTTCGGAATGTATTCACTTGTATTTCTTATGTATTGTACCCTGATGTTTATTCCGGGAAGTGTTTTTAATGTAATTGAGTCATGTCATGCCCCGATGTTCCAATCGAGAGTTTCTATAATGTAAACAAGTCATGTCAAGTCAATGTGGGTAACCCTCCTATTGGTTAAGGGTTAAAGTCCCCGCAGTTGTGGGGCCCTAGGGTTATTAGACTATCCTAGAGAAGTTGGCCCTAGGTGAGTTATTGTAAGGTGAGGCAATAGTCCCCACTGTTGTGTTAAGGATAAACCTCCTTGTTGGTTGGAGGGGAAAAGTCCCCACAAGTTGTGGGGCACTAGGGTTATTAGACTCTCCTAGAGATGTTGGCTCTAGTAAGTAATTGTTAAGTGAGGCCGACATGTTGGAGTGGACATTAAGTGAACGAAAGAATATAAATACAGAGTGAGCCTCTCTATTTATCACATTCACACTCACTCATTAGGGCACATGGGTGAGAGAGAAGTTTCTGGGACAAGAGAGAGACTACTGTTGTCGGGAGATCAGCTTTATGTTTTCAGGTTTTACTTTTGGTGCTGATTCTATCTCTGAGGAAGTTGTAGGGTTTTCTCCTTTATGGTTTCCCCGAGGAAAATATTTGTGTCTCTTGTCTCTTTTGTTTATTGCTGTACATGTTATTCTCTCAGATAAGATCCTAAGAATCATAATGCTAGCTTGAATGATAAAAATCTAACAACGCCTATGTAGAAAATTTCAAAATTTAGCACAGGTGCTAACAGCAGCGCCAACTCGGGGATGATATCCTGCCTATGAGGTAGCAAAGAACCACATAGATCAAGTTCCTTATCCATTTGTCCCTTTGTACCTGAAAAAATACCATCTAGCTGCACCACTCTGCGTTATCCTGAAGGCCCATTTCCTCAAAATGTGTTCTAGTGTTTGTAACTTCAAATTTTAAAGGAAAATAAAATAAAATAAATGATAGCCCTTCCTGTGGACCTTACAGTCTTCACCTCGGGCTTTAAGTCTGTCAAATATCTATCCACACATGCAATGTTAAAATAAAAATGGTATATACAAATACATGGGAACTACACTTATGTCATAGGAAGTAGTGCTTGAGGAGCCTCCCATTTACAGGAGCTCCAGATAGTAGAACACCCTCCATCTCCTCTAGTATGTAGGAATTATGTCCTCTAAAATCTGAAATCTTGTAATGTCCCCTCCATAAATGATCAAACTTACCATGCTTCCCCTTCTCTTCATGTGGTGCATCCCAAAGCAAAACTACATCCCCAATCTGGAAATCACCGGGCTTTGTCATCCTGTCAAAGATCTCTTTCATTTTATCCTGAAATTTTTTAGTTCTGTCAAACAACTGCTCCCTTTGTTGCTGTAGTTCAATCCATTGATACATCCTCCTCTGGGTTGGATGGGTTTTAGTTTCCTCTTCCTGTAGCAATTTCATCACTGGAAAGCTTAGGGAATTAGGAAAATTAACTCAAAACCATAAACCAGTTGGAAGGGTGAGGTGCCAATGGATTTCTCACACCGATTCTACCAGCCCACAAAGCATGAGTCAATTTTGTGTGCCAAGGCTTCTTGTTGTCTTGCAACAGCTTTTTGATGATTCTCATGAGGCTTTTGTTTGAATATTCTTCCAACCCATTTCCTCATGGATAGTAGGCTGTGGAGTGCCCCTACTGTATGTGATATTTGGAAAAAAACTCAACTATCTTCTTTGAATTGAATGCACAAGACTTGTCAGTGATTATCTTCTTGGGCACCCCAAATCTCGACAAGATATGTTCCTCTAGAAGCTGCATAATCACTGTCTCAATGGCTTGTCTTATGGGGATGGCTTCGATCCATTTAGCGAAATAGTCAGTGGTAGTGAGGATCCACCTATGTTATCCTGAGGAAGATGGGTTTATTTCTCCAATAAAATCCAACCTCCATTGCTGGAAAGGGGCCTCATCATGTATGGGCTTCAGAGGCAATGGCATAAGCTTCCTCCTTCCTTCAAATATCTGGAATTTGTGGCAGGAAGCAACCTTTTTGTGAGTATCAAAGAAGATAGTGGGCCAATAAAATCCTTCCCTAATGATCTTGTTCACGGTGGCCTTCCAATAATGATGACCTCCACATTCTCCTGCATTAAATTATTCGATTAGTTTCTTGTCCTCCTGTTCAGTTACACAGTTTAGCAGCACCCCTTCTAGTTCTTTCCAATACAATTTTTTTATCTAATATGCAAAACCTTGATACTTTCTACTTGAGAAATATGTCCCTTGTTCTGTCCATACCCTATGGGGCTTGTAGATGTTGTAACACAAAGATGATATCATTATACCATGGGGATGACAGGAAATGTTCACCTACCTGGGGCTTTGGCTGTCCCTAAGGGTTTTTCTCTTCTGTTGATAATTCAGCAATCATGTGCAGGATGAGAGCATCAGAATTAGATTTTGCTATGATTTTGGCTAGTCCCTGGCATTCGTATTTTTGGTCTTGATCTCCAAGTCATACTCAAGTAGGAAAACTATCCATTTTCCCGTCCTACCCTCAGGATTTGCTTGGGTCAGGATATCCTTTACTGCACTGGTGGGGACATGGGAAATAATGTGAGAGTGCAGGATGTACACTCTGAAATATTTAAAGGCCTGCACCAGAGCATAATATTTCTTATCCAGGATGTTGTATTTCAGAGGAGCATCTCTCAGGGTTTTTTTGTAGAAAGCAATGGGTTGCTCGTGTCCTTCATGATTCTTCTGTAGCAATACCCCTGCCACTGTGTGCTCTGAAGAAAAAGAGAAGATGAGGAAATATTTGGAGAACAGGGCTTACCAACACAGGAGCTTTAGAAATAGACTTCTTTATATCTTCAAAGGAGTTCTTTCCTTCAGGCATCCACTTGATCTCTTTGTCCTTTCTCAGCATGTTAGTTATATACCTCATAATTTCAGCAGAGGAAACAATGAATCGTCTCAAAGAATTTACCTTCCCCAGGAAAGATTGAACCTCCACCTTATTTCACAGGAGCTTAATTTTACGATTTTCCTCAATCCTCTTTGGGTCTATTTTGATGCCTTCCTGAGAAATTATGTGCCCCGTCAGATTCCCTTCCTTCATAGAAAAAAATGAATTCTTTGGATTAAGGGAGATGCCAAAATTTCTGCATTTTCTGAACATTATCAGAAGGTGAGAAACACATTCCTCATCAGGCTGTGAAAAATAGTGATGTCATCCAAATAGATGACCAAAATCTTATCCTTTTCATCAGCAAAAGCTATGTCCATGGCCCTTTGTAAATTTTCCCCTGCATTCATGAGTCTGAATGGCATCTTTGCATACAAAAAGGTGCCCAAGGCATGGTGAATGTTGTTTTCTCTTGGTCCTCTGGGTGTACCACGATCTTATTGTAACCTGAGAAGCCATCCAAGGTGGAGATCCTTTGGGAACCCACTACCCTCTATAAAATGTGGTCCATCTTAGGGAGAGGATAATGATCCTTTAAAGAAACCATGTTCATATTTCTGAAATCAATGCATATCCTTATTTCCTCATTCTTCTTCCTTATTGGGACCAAGTTGGACACCCACCTTGAAAAGCTGAGAGACACGATGATTTTAGCCTCAAATAGATTCTTTATTTATTTCTCCACTAGGGGCGGTAGCTTGGGGTTCATTCTCCTCAACTTTTGCTTGAATGGCATCTCATCCTTTTTTATTGGTATGGTGTGCTGGATGATACTGATATCATAATCCTTGAGATCACTGTAGATCCAAGCAAAAATATTTGATTATTCTTCCATTAGAGAGATGTATTTTTGCTTGGCCTCTAATGAAAGTGTTCTTGAGATTTTTATGAGCTTGGGATGATCTTCTGTCCCAATGTTAATATCTTCTACGTCTTCACATCTTGGGACCAGCTAAGGTTCCTTCGCAACATCATTAGGATCGAAAATATTTTATAAAGGAACTAAACCCCTAGGGATAGAGTTACCTTTAAGCTACAGGATTTCCTTGCCACATATATTGTTCACATTTTCTTGTTGTCCATCGGCAACCTGCAACTCTGTCCCACAAGCTTCCTTAGTTTCATCGCCATCAGTACATTCAATAGGAATAACCTTCTCATCTTGTGGCATTTATTTAGGAACAACAATCTGGCTTTGCAAGGGTTCCTGAGTGGGAGCAGCCTCCTCTAGAGGCTCATTATATTTATTAATTGTCAATGCATCAAAATCCCTAGTGAGAGTGAGGAACTTCTATATCTGCTTGTCATATTCAAATACTTTCCAACTTTTGACATTATCGGGTACAAAGGGCCTGCGCCTGACCTCAATCCCATATTTTCCACTGGGGTGCATGGGAACCTTGAAACCAGCAGCAAAAGTGGCCATAGAACCAACTATATAAGTCTTTAACCTGGGGATTAGATTAAAATTGCACTCTTCAAAACATTCTATCAGGTCCTGGGCATCATTCATGTAACTTCTCATTCTGGGATGTTTGGCCTGATACTCACCAGTCATTTGTTTAATTACTAGCTCATAATCTCCATGTATCATTACCCTCCTGGCTTGAAAATCCTTCAGGATCTGAATGGACAACACTATAGCCTCATACTTTGCCTCATTATTTGTGCAATCAAAGGAAAGTTTGTAGGAGTAGTTTAAAGCTCTCCCTCCTAGGGGTCTCACCCAAACTCTAGCTCTTGCCCCCTCTCTGCATGTTGCCCCATCAAAACTTACCTCCCATACTCCATTAAGCTCCTCTCGAGTGGGTACAAAGGCAACGTTATGAGAACTACAACTTTCTGTGTCTCCTTCTGTAAAGAAAATAGTTGGTCCCATTTCAGTATCCAATGAATAGAGGGGGTGGTTGTTTGGCCTTTCAGCATTGATCACCATGTATATTAACTTTTTATCCCTAAAGAGCCTTCTTTGTACTCCAAAAACAAGGATGGTGGCATAGGACATATCCATTTGAAGAGCACCTTTAAGTTTGTCTTCCCAAGACCTTGAGAACAACATCCCAAATGTTGGAGGGATGTCAACTACAACTACATCCATGACTAGGTTTTTGGCAGGGATTTGGGCCAAAGATATGACTAGATATTTGATCAGTCCTAGACACTTGAATTTGCTAGAATCAAAAGAGAAAAGGTCTTTGTATGGTGTGGTTACTTCCAATCTGAGTTCCTCCATGATTATCTTGGGCATCATATTGTGGGAGGCTCCTGAATCATACATGGAATTATGTAAGATGGAATTATGGATGTTCATACTGACATAGAAAGGGGGAGTATCTTCACCGCTAGACTCTTCTACATGGGGCCCAAATAGGAAGGTCAGATTATCATCTTGGATATTCATGGAATTTGACATTGCAAAAACTTCTACTATAGCCTTCAACACTGTGGAAATTTTGGAATGATATTCAAGTTTTTTTAACAATTCAGTGAGAGGGGCACTGGATTTTGATCTTTGCAATTTCAGACTCCAGACTGAAAGAGGTCTGCCCCTGATCTGAGCTCCTTGGATTATATTATTTTTTCTCCTTCCCTTTCGGTTCTGCTACATTCATGGAGGTGTCCTTAGGGGACATAATTCTCTTTGGTTTGCTTGTAGAGGATTTGTTTGCTTCCTCTTTATTTCTTACAATACGAACATCTCTGCTCCTTAGAACAATCTGTCTCTACACCTCCATGACAACAAGTTGATATCCTCTCTGAAAATCCTCTGTTTCCCCAGCATGCATCTCTCCCCTTTCAAGACAAGCATTATCATGTTCTTATTTTTTCAGAAAGATGGAGGGTGATTCAATGTCCAGCTGATGGATTTCATCCTTAGCTTGATTTTCACCATCCTAATCCACATAATTTTCTTGAAATGGAGGTCTGATAGGTGGATCGGGAAGGTTTCACTGGTCTCTCTACCTGTTTTGGAGCATTTGTGGTCTTCTAGCATTCTGGTTCCTTTTTTACTGCTCTTGATTTTCCCTTGGAGGTGGTCTACTATCCACAAAGAGTCTCTCCATCATCCTTTCCATGGCTCTCAACATTGTGTCTATTTTGGCCTCTTGTGAGCTAGATCTAGAGGTAAAGGGTTGTTCAAGCTCTTTATCTTTTCTTCTCTCTCCTATTTCTACTTCCTCTCTTCTCCATTCTTCCCATTCTCTTCTCCATTCTCCCTCCTCTCTTCTCCTTTTTCCCTCCTCCCTTCACCATTATCCCTCATCCCTTTTCTTATTTCTTGCAGCAGTCAAGTTTACCTCTACCTCTACATCGTCTTTCATCAAATCTGCTAAGGAGTCCGATCTCCTTTCACTTAGCCACAAGGTAAACTCACTGCAAAGGATTCAACATATTGGAGTTGGGCAGAACCAATGGGAGGTTTGAACTGGGCAGGGATGGCATTGTATACCCTCATAAACCTGTCAGAAAACTCTTGGACATATTCACTCTCCTTTTTCCTCATGGAATGGTATTGGGACATATACAACTTAGGGTTCTTCTTGTCTGCCCATTTGTCCTTGAATATGTCTTCAAAGGCTCGATAGTTCAGGATGGAGTGGTCTGGAAGGTTTGTGAACCATATTCTAACCTCTCCATCAAGACACTGGGAAAATAGTCTAAATTTCACATCATCATAGTCCACCTCCTCCAAGTTTGTCCAATATGAAAACCACTCCAAATGTTCCTTAGTTGAATATCCCCTCTCACCATTAAATTGTTTGATTCTTTGGCCATATCCCAAGGGAAGGTCATGAAGAACAACAGGGAGTTGTAAAGGGGAAAATCTAGCCATCCTTGGGGTTACAATGGGATTTCCAAGAGGGATAGAAGGTGGTATGACAGACACAATCAGTGTGCTATGAGGGGTTGTGGAATTGAATGATGTAGGTTGATTTAGTTTGGAAGCAGTGGGAGATCGATATGTTGCAGTAGATTGCATTATGACAGTGGAATTTAACAGGGTTAATTCAAAAGTAAGTGTAGGGAACTCTGGGTCAGGAAAGTGTTGGAGATCCCTGCTTAGAGGTTCTAAGGTCTGGGGTGACCAGAAAAGGCAGGATAATTCAACTACAGAGGTGTCAGAAACTAATTCAGAGAGGCTGGAATCGGATTTAGTCTTGGGGAAAGCTAACCCAAACTATTCATCACAATACTTAGATATATCATTAACAGAAACAACACCTTCGATAGGTAAGGAAATAGCTCTGACTAACCTTTGCAGCTTATTGGCCTTTCGAATCAGACTCTCTAGATCAAAAATATCTTGGAAAGATTCAGCATCAGGGTTGCTCCTCGTGTTGGTTCTTCTGGACACTAGTATTTCCCAGTGGAGTCACCTTAAAAAATATTTTAAGTGGATTCATCGGATCATGTACAACCAATATGTGGCTATGACCGACTGCTCAACCTGGTCATAGAACTAGGAAAATGTCATTTTCCCAAGGAGATAATAGTGATTAATCTGTGGCTATGGCGCCAAGATGTTATCACCTTGTAATTTTCCTATGGTTGTGGTAGGAATTCACAGGGGTAACCATTTCAACCAATATTTAGATTGTATTCTAGCCTATACAATCATAGAGGGATCTCTCTATTTCAAAAACTCATTCACATATACATATGGCTTTAAGAAAGTGGTCAGAAGGCTAGATATCTGAAAGGAATAAGATATTTGTAGATTTAAAGATGGTAAAACAGACAAACAAGAAGTACCATTAGGAAATGGAATCACAGCTTGAAAATCTTCAAGGGACTTACAACAATAATGATTGGTGATTTCTCTTATGTAATCTGAGGCAACGTGCCTATTATGTTCAATCAAATTATCTTGAAGTGATGACAGGAAGAAATGAGGAAAGAGCCCAGTGAAAGCAGAGGCATCTATAAATGGATGAATATCTGAGAACACCTTTAGTAGAAATATAACACAGGATGTCTAGCCTTTACAAGGATGTTTCTATGTTAGGATCCATGACTGAATAGCTACTCATTCTGTTCCCAACATATGGATTTGATTTATTCATAATCGAACACCCTTTATGATTTAATAGCTTATGTTGCATGAACTAGGAAAAATATAGCTAGGACACCTCATAGACATTATGTCGATGGTGTGGTCGATTCCATTAATACACATGATTATATTATCCAACAAATGGTACACATGTCTTTTCATTAGCCACATCTTACAACTATGCAGGAACCACAACAAACCACAACTGCTACCCAGGCTTTGGAAATCCTTACAGTCCAAGCCACAAACCCCAAATAAAAGAAGAATAAATCAAAGAACAAGCCTAATGCTACTCCTAGGATATGAGTTTCTCCCAATACAAATCCTTTGGATGGGGGAACACAAGAAATATGGAATTGTAAGTAACCTTGCAATATTTTTCGAGGAGATCATCTAACTAGTCGATTCCCTCACATGGAGGAAGTTTATTGAATGATGTCTTAACATGGTGGGAAACCATAATCTGCCGTGTTGATGTAAACCATTCCATAACAACACCAACAAATGGTTTCTACTATGTCGGTGCCTCTGCAAGGATTCAACCAATATAACCCCCCACAAGGGAGTAATGTTTCCAATGCTAATGTATTCATGTGTGATCATGAGATCAATATCCATAAAAGGGATCATTTTTACAACACCCCTCCTAATGGTTCAAATCCATTTGCATCATATCCTAATAGTTCTTTCAGAATTGAGAAACTCTGCCTTGATATATTACCCCTCCCTCCAAAGTGTGTTTTATGTAGGATGATCCATAATCCTATGCATGATCTGCTAATAACTATAATGTGATTGAATATTTATCTCAAGCACCATGTGCCATGTCGTCCTTGGAAGTATTGTAAAGCTTCCCAGTTTAGCGAAAGGTAGTGTTATCTACTATCAACACTTTCAATCCATTCGATACTTAGATAATCATCTTTGGCTTGGACCAATCTATCTGTAGTCTCCTTTCATAGGTCTCTTTTGATATTAAAGTCGCATCTCAGGGAAAGAGTATTTTTTGAACCATCATCGATGAAGGGGCCTCAACTTGTGTCATGTCAATATAATTTTGGAAACCTTGGGCATCACCCACCTTAGTCCCATCCTATAATATTATTAAATAATTTGATGGACAATGATTCCCACTTCACATAATTACCGCTACTTTCTTAATTGAATTGGGTGGTACGATAGTTACAGTTGAAGTTGAGGTAGTGGATGCACCCATAGATTACAATACTCTATTGGGAAGTAGTAGGATACATGCAATCATGATGGTAGTATCTTTGGATTTCTGAGTGATTTGATTTCCTCATCATGGGAAAATAATTACGATTGAACAAAAATATTATTTTACACTTGGAACAAGTAACCACTCGAATGTACCTTTCAATGGGGATTCACATAAGGTAATTTAGTATGTTGGGGTTGGAATGTTTAAGTATGATTCCCTCATGTAACTTTTACACTCTCTCCATCAATACCCACCACTCAAACTTCTCCAGTGTTCACCATAACATCTATGGCCTACATCCCATTGTTCTCTTTACCCAAGCACATTTTGGAAAATGACTCTATGACATCGCATATAGTATCACCATAGTGTTTATTGGTGGAAAACGATCAAGGGGTAGTGCCCAATTCTTCGAAATGTGGTTCCTATAAGAGTAGTGTTCCTTTCTTTGCCATATATTTTTCATACTAATATATTCATATGGCTTCGGTATATTTGGATCAAAGTATTCCCTCCCTGGAGGAATATCTATTCACTTCACCCATATGGGCTATTAAATCTCCCAATTCGAATGATTACTAGGTTGGAATTTTATCTTCAGATGAAATTATTATCCTCAAAGTTATGAAAATTCAAGTACACCCACATAACACATTTTTTGTGGGGTCCCTAGGAGATTACTTGATTTAATTATACCGAAGTATAGGATAATTCTTTGCACATTCCTCGATCAAATTAGGTATATTTTGAAGCTTGCATATAGGTTTAGGTTGTCCCTCCATTATGATGCATTTATAATTTCTGCCACCCTCTAAGGTAAAACCTATTGAAATTGGTGTGTAATCCCATCTTATCTGCATTATCCACCATTCCTATAAAATATCCTACCAAAAATTTGGAAACTATAGTCAGCATCCTCTTGACATTTTGGTGCCCATGCTGAGTGTTTTTTTATCATAGGCCTTGGATCCCTATTAGTACAATCATGAATTGGAGTTGGAGACTGTGTATTTATCTCTCATATTATTCTGGCCATTTCCTAATGGGATCCCTATTTTTTGTTAATTTGCATCATCATTTCTTAAAATACCCACTTTTTCATTTGTGCCTACTGATTCACTTCTTATTGCTTATGTTAATTCTTTGCCAATATAGACATTTTTTATACTTGAAATGTATAGACCTTTGGAGTTTTTTAATTTACCCTTATCCATGGAGGAAACTATCATAATTAGTGTACACAAGTAGATGAATTTCTATTTTCAAACTTATTATTCCCTTGACCTGACATGTGGCCTTGGAATGCAGCTACACGCCAATGCAATGCTCATTTCCTCCAATGTAATATAGTGTAATTCCCCTAGGGGATATCAAAGGGTATAACGGACATATAATTATATCTATAAGGCTAATTATATAATTTATGACAACATAATAGTCAAACAAATATTTAATTTAATTTTTTGTGATTTAATTTCGACCAAATCCCTTTAATTACCAATGAATTAAAATAAATTCAATAACTATTCAAAAAAATGATCCAAGGTATGGATAAGTTTATTAACATAACATAACATCATCAAACCTTCAATTCAATCCATATAATAGATGATAACCAGTTCTAAAGGCTAATTATTCTTATTCAGTGTTAACTAGTAATCAAGGTGTTAATTACGACACTTAACGACACTTAGTGCACAAATGCCAACACTTATTACAAATCCGATTGTTTAACAAATAACCATATATTATGAATCCAAATGGAGTAATAATATCTAGTTACGCGTAAATAAGTCATAATTACCAAAATTACAATAATTAATCATGGTAATTACAAAAGAGAGTCCACAAGACTAGTTAATTAGTTTTTCAATATAAGCAGCTAGTATTGAACAATATCAACTTGTAACCATGCCATGAAACCAAAAATAAAATCTGCATCCATTAACATCATATGTAAGTGTAAACCTACATACAATTAAATATTTATTTGCAAATCATTCCAATTGCACATAAGGTGATATTTTCCATCAATTCCAATGAAACTAGTTAACATTCACCACAAGGAATTGGGTTTAAATAACTAAACCAAAATGAAATGCATCCATAAATAAGGTATCACACATTATAAGTATCCACCTACAACACAATAACATGTTATAAATAGAGTACATGGCTGTAGCATTCTTTTTTTACAAAAATAGATATTTCAATTCACAAGTAGTTATTTGAATGTTCACTGCAATGTACCTAGTTTCCAATTTAACTTTCCAAATGTAAAATAAAGAGAAATATATGAATAATTTATATCATGTAAATAATATCAGGTTTCACCTAAATTCATATGGATGTATCTTTCTTCCCATATACATTCCATTAAATAACTCACAAAACTAGTTAATTCTACTCATATGAATTGACTAGTAATTCTAGGAATCGCTAGAATAATTAAATCCAAATCTCAAAGAATCATTCAAATTCCATTACAAATATAAATAATTTTTTATAATTCATAACAAAGTTATATCTCATTCAAACACTTCATATGCAAAGTCCCAAATCTACTCAAAACAATTCCATTGAAGGAACTAGAAATTGGAATTGATCTAGAATTTCGGAAGACATTTCCAAAACACTATAAATAAAATTTACCCTAACATTAGCTAAAAAATTTCAAGTGTATTTATCAGACATAAGCATAAAAATAACACTTAGTAATTCTTAAAAACACTTCATGTTCCAAGTCTCCAAACTATGCAAAACAATCCAATATAAGACCTAAGTTTTCGAATAAAAGTTAGAAGCATCAAACATAAGTGTCTTAAGCGATTCCGAGGATAATATACCATCAAAATACACATTATATAATGAAAATGGGTATAAATATCAGTTATTTATAATATTTTCCAAAGAATCATTTCCTTAAACAATTTGTGCACAAAATCCAAAAAACTAGTTTCCAATTACTTGACAAAATTTACTTGCATAAATAAATTGGATTCCATGAGAAATTTCTTCCACAAATAGCTCATATGTTTCATAAATAATTTCATGTGCATCCATAAATAAATTAGATCATATATTAATAAATTTATTAATCATGAGATAAAGCACCTATATGATCTGAAATCGACCGTGCCCCATTCCACCGATTTTAGTTATTAAATCGACCGTGCCCCGTTCCACCCATCCGTAGACACAATGCAAGTAAAACTCATTTTGAAATGGTCACCCCTAATCTGGAGCCATGATTCCATGATAAATATTGCACTAAACCACAAATTATCTCAATAAATCATTCCAACCAAAAACCAATGACAAGTATGACCTCTACTTCCACTCTAGGGAAATTCTAGTGGCTCCAGGACAACAGTCCAACCACAACCCAATGGAAAGTAGCACTTCCAAGACATGGAAATTCCAATGGCTCCAGGACAAATACTAGTGGCTCCATAGTAACTCAGCTTGGGAACAATCTAAAAAAGGATCTCATACCAAGAGAAACAAAATCAAACCACAAGTGCCAAAAACAAGCACAAGAGCAAAAGCATGAACCAGCACACAAGAGTGACTTTTTCCCCACAAGCAAATTGAATTCCTTCATGAGAAATTTAAATTGGGAGAGAGAAGGACAAAAGCATAAGATTTACATTCCAAAAATAGAAAATAGGAGTTACACATCAAGTGGCTACACCAAGAGCCACACTAATCCAACTCATGAGGGCGCACTAGGTGAGAGAGGGAATCCAATCCTCAAATAAAAATTAATCTCAAGGTAAATAAAACCAAGGAGTAACATAACACATGAGGGTACATAACCAAGTGGGTACTCAAGTACATAATAAATGTGTACAACATCAATATAGGCTAAACACACATAGGTAAACACTTTTCCACAACCACTTGCTTGTAACATCATGGTTCCTCATACTATCTTTCATGGCATCGGTCGTTCAATTGTTTTTATTTTATGAATTATTTTATAAGTTCAACATAATAAAATAATAATAATGTGCAAGCCATAGTCCAAGAACCTTGTGCCACTATGTCCAACATAACAACACCAATAATATGTCCAGGGGATAAACCAAAGGGTATTACAACCCTCCCCTCTCAAACGATGCATTGTCCTCGATGCATAGAACATACATGCCACAAAATATAAAAGAAGATGAGGGTGTGCCTCCCTAATCACATCTTATGATTCCCAAGTTGCATCCTAAGGAGTATAGTGGCTCCATTGAATCTTAACCTGGTGGATTTCTCTATTCCTAAGAAACTTGATCTTCTTTCATACAATGGAAACATGCTCTACCGGAAAGTCTCCTTTCATATCCACCTATCCATATCAAATATATATATACAAAACATAATCAACATCATGTATACATGTCGACATGAAATCATATATACACCAACATGCTAACAAGGATCATATGTCGATATCAAAATAATATAAGCAACAATATATCATAGCATATTCATCATCATCTAATGTAAAACAAAAGCTTCTACTCTACAATTTACCTATATCATATTCCAGTTAATTATATTCCTAGGATCATGCACATACTTTTTCAACAAAGAGATATGAAACACATTATGCACTTTTATCCTAGGAGGAAAATCTATTTCATAAGCAACTGATCCTATATGTTCCAAAATCTCAAAGGGACCGAAATATTTAGCTGCAATTTTTGAACAATTCCCCGATTTTAAAGTACTCCTTTTTAGTTTCACTTTCAAAAACACATGATCCCCAACCTAAAATTGTTTGTCAATCTTATTATGATCTGCATAAATTTTGTGTCTATCCTATGTTGTATTCAAATTTTGTTTAACCCTTACCATCTAATCCTCCATTTCCTTTAATCATTCTGGCCCAATGGTAACTTTATCTGTCATATTGTCCCAAATAATAGGTGTGTTGCTGTTAGAATAATAAAAAAACACATTCCCATACTTAGGGTATATTTATTAATCTTCATGATTAATTTCCTAGGTTCTAGACTAGGTAGTTGGCCTCCACTTGCAATTCTTGTCAAAACTTTCCATGTTTACACCTAGGAGTTTCTTACATGTATTATAGATAATATTATACCAACTATACAGACTTCCCATATTAGTAACTGCACATCTCCTTCCTTTCACAATGTTAGACTGTTTTTTGCAATTTTAAAGTGGAAAGGGTAAAATCTAGTAACATGGAAATTTCCTATATTTTACCCAAATCGTCCTCCATCCTTTTCTCTCCTTTTTGGAATGATTTATTTTAATTTCCATAACTCATTATATATCCTATCTCACTTATCTAATTCGTGACCTCCTTGACAGGAAAGTGCTTTGTACACCTAAGGGGTTTTTTCCAGTTTTAGTAAGATTGCCTTATGAGCTAGTTTGAGTTGCTTCTTTGGAAATTATATTTTTAATTTATAAGGATGTATTACCTATGTAATAATATCAATCACTCATGAATAAATTATCATTAATTGATCATTCCTTATGTGTGTTCATCATTCTTCTTCTCTCCTTATGTTAATTCTATGCAATTTTCTGTGAGGTTAATTGTGTCCCTAGATCCTTAGCTAGTTTATAGAATTCTTGCTACCATCAAGGCTTTATAATTATGACATGGTATCAAATCCTAGGATATCAAATATCTAACATGGTATCACATCTATGAAATCTCGTTAATTAATCCTCCTTTTCATATTTGCAGGTTTATTTTGTAGCTACAACTTCAAATGGATTCAAGAGTATCAATTCCTCTTCTTACTCCATCCACAATTTATTCAAAGTGGAAATTGAATATTATTTCATGTCTAAAGAGACAAGTTATCTATGATGTTTCTATTGGATCTGGTAAAGAGTCTTATGAAGATATACATGACTGCTTGATTCACTTTGATAGAGATTTTGGAGCTATATGTCTGGCTATTTCTCCAAGCATGCACTACCTTGTTGATTATGTTGATTACCCAAAGGATCTATGGGAAAAATTGGATAGAGCTTTGGGCAAGCACAATAAGGATCATTATACCAATTTGGAGAGCACATATAGCACTTGACTGGTTTCTCTTTTTCAAGATGTCTCAGCCTCTAGAGTCTCTAATGAAGTTGTTCATGATGAAGAAGTCTCTCATACAATTCATGTTGCTACCATTCTCTTTGATTCGAATGCTTCCTCTTTCTATCAAGAAGAAAATATTGAAGAGCCATATTTTTGTGTATCTCTTGAGGTTGAAGACACTGATTCATCTTCTTAATATGCTAATGATGAAAAATAAGTGACTAATGGAGCTTCCATTACCATTTTTGAAGAATAACTCTCCTTTAATCAATTGTTCTCCATTCTATCTTCAAATGCTTATTTTGAAGGTGAATTTCTAGTTTCTGAAGATCCTATGGATGATTCTCCTGAAGATGATGTGCAAGATGTTGATATTTTGGATTTTTTGAAGGCTAAATCAAAGTTTGAGAGGGATGCAAATGCACTCATTGATTCATATCTAATTCCTTCTACCTATTCCTACATGTTGACTAGCACATTGTTTCACAATTCTACTAAAGATGGAGACACTTCCAAAGTATTGACACGCTGTGAACTCTTGTTCCTCACTTTTGGATGTGATTCTAGATCATATTTCATGCCTAGAAATATTTTGGAACCTTTTTTCATCACTCTTGGAAATGATACAACCTTTTATGGTTCAAAGTTTTAAGAAAATTCATATTTGCTTGGAGCTGATTTCACTTTACATAGTTCAAAGTTGTTGGCTCAAGCATCACAAGTCTCATTTGGACCTGATATCAGTTTGAATTTCAATTCTATTGATCAAACACTTTTTCTCTTACATCAGTGGATCTCGGTTGTTCTACATGGTCCCAGTTTCCATCCTGCAACTATTTATGTTCCTGATCCAGTTGAGCATATTTCTCTTATTCCCAAGAAAAATATTCCTCCAGACATTTGATCAAGAATCATATCAGCTTGAGTTTGGAGAAGCAGCAACAACAACAGTTCAAATTTTTTGGTTTACCTTCCTTTTCTTTTCTTCAAGGAGGATTTCCCCCATGTGTTTTTCCTCTTTCCTCAATTCTCTCAACAAAATAAATTGTAAAAGGGTGACCATATCCTTGTTGATGGGCCCTATATACCTATATATCTCTGATATATTTCTAATATTTCACATAATTCAGGATTAAGGGGGGTGTTAGAATAATAAAAAAATCCATTCCCATACTTGGTATATATTTATTAATCTTCATGATTAATTTCCTATGTTCTAGATTAGGTAGTTGACCTCCACTTGCAATTCTGGTCAACACTTTCCATGTTTACACCCAAGATTGACTTACACAGATTCTATATAATATTCTTCCAACTATACAGACTTCCTAGATTAGTGACTACACACTTCCTGCCTTTCACAATTTTAGACTGTTTTTTGCAGTTTTATAGTGGAAAGGGTAAAAGCTAGTAACATGGAAACTGCCTATCTTTTACCCAAATCATCCTCCATCCTTTCCTCTAATTTTTGGCATGTTTTAGTTGAATTTCCATCACTCATTAGATATCCTATCTCACCTATCTAATTGGTGAACTCCTTGACATGAAAGTGCTTTATACACTAGTAAGTGGTTTTTCTGGTTTTAGTAAGCTTGCCTTATGAGCTAGTTTGAGTTGCTTCTTTGGAAATTCTACTTTTCCTTTATAAGGATGTATTACCTATGTAATAATATTAATCACTCATGAATCAATTATGATTTATTGATCATTCCTTATGTGTGTTCATCATTCTTCTTCTCTCCTTATGTTGATTCTCTGCAATTCTCTATGAGGTTATTTGTGTGCCTAGATCCTTAGCTAGTTTATAGAATTATTACTACCATCAAGGCATTAGAATTATAACATTTTCATTTTATTCCATACATTGATTCAAAAGGACTTAATTTCAAATAAGATTGATACCAATTCTTATAAGAAAATTCCACAAGATGAAATTGTTTTTCCCATTTAGTAGGATGATCCATTACATACAGTCTTAATATGTCTTCAATAACCTAATTAACCCTTTCTATCTGTCCATTTGTCTGAGGATCATGTGAAGTACTCATATTCAAATGTGTTCCAAAATCTTTAAACAAACCTTTCCAAAAATGACCTGTGAATTTTGAATCCATGTCTGACTCAATTGCTTTCGGAATACCATGCAATATAGCTACCTATTTCATATATATATCTGCTATTTGAGTTTCTTTATGTGTAGTCTTAACTAGTATAAAGTGATATGATTTAGTTAATTTTTATACCACTACCATAATAGCATCATGTTGTGACCTTGTCTTAGGTAATTTCATGATAAAATCCATACTGACTACTTCCCATTTCCATTGTGGTATATGTAAAGGTTGTAACAAACTTGTAGGGTGTCTACGTTCAGATTTTACTTTCTGACATTCTAATCATATAGCTATGTAATCTTCAATTTCCTTTTTCATTCATGGACAGTAATAATCCTTCTTAATCGTTTCTACTTTCTTTTGATAATCGTAGTGACCTTCATACAGTACATCATGCATTTATTTTAAAACCAATTTCTTTACGTTTTTCGAGTTAGGAATGTAGACCTTGTTCTTATAGTTAATTATTCCATCTTCCATTTTATAGTGTTCAAAGTTATGTGTTGTTCCCTGTAGCTACAAGCCTGCTTTTACATGTTGAAATAATTCATATGTATTGTTTTACTCTTTTATTCTATCATTTGAATATGAAGTGTTAGTACTGATAACTACGTGCATTAGATGCATTTTCCTATTGAATACATCTGCCACTTTATTTTATTTTCCTTTTATACGTTTAATGTCAAAATTGTATTCAGATAGTAGTTCCATCCATCTTCTTTGTATTGCATTTAGAGTAGTTTGATCTGTTCTTAATTCAAATTTATTTCCCATTAAGTAGTGTCTCCATATCTTCAAAGCATGTACTACCATTGTTGATTCCAAGTCATGTGTAGCATAATTTTGTTTGTGTTCCTTTAAGTTCCTAGACTTATAACAAATAACTTGTCCATTATGAGTTAACACAACACATATACCCTACTGACATGCATCTGTATATACCATGAAATTTTCATATGTATTCACAATTTTAAAAAACGGTGCACTAATAAGCATCTCTTTAAGCTTCTAAAAACTTGTTTCACATTTAAATGTCCAATCAAACTTTTGACCTTTCTTTTGTAAAGAATTTATTAGATGTGAAATCTTTGAAAATCCTTTTATAATCCTGCGATAGTAAACTACTAATCCCATAAAATATCTAACTTATGTCACATTGTTAGGTGTTGGCCAATTCTTAATTGATTCTATCTTTTCAGGGTCAATTGAGATTCCTTCTTCCGATACAATGTGTCCTAAGTAGTGAATCTTGTTCTGATAAAATGAGCACTTAGATAACTTAGAATAAAGTTGATTATCTCTGAGTACCAACATTACTAGTCTCAAGTGTTCTTTGTGTTCTTTCTTTGTCTTAGAGTAAACTAGTATGTCATCCAAGAAAAAATCACAAACTTGTCCAAATATTTTTGAAAAATCTCATTCATCAAGCATGTAAAGCTGGATGGTGCATTCATCAAACCAAATGGAACACATATAAACTCATAGAGACCATATATTTTGTTGTAATAAGTTGTCAATGATGTCAAACAGGGTGTCATTGATGTCAAAAGGGTGAAAATATATGTGGTGTCAAGGTGGTAATGATGATGTGTTTGTAGTAGAGATATATTGTTTAGGAATGTATAATGAATCCTTGAATCCCCTAAAGAAGAACTTAACAAATCCCTTTATCACAAGTATATATAAACACAAAGTGGCCGCCTTATGGTGTAGTGATTGCACATGGCCCTCATGGGAAGACACTTTGAGTTACACATAAGTGGTACATACCCCCTATAGAATCCCCTAATGATCATGATGATGTGGAGTGTAAAGGATTCCCTAAAGTGTCCTAAATAAGTGTGAAGAATTTCCTAAATAAATAGTGTTGGGTTACATGACCATGATGATGGGTCACATGACCACTATGGTGGGTCACATGACCATGATGATAAGAAGTGTAAGAAAGTTCATAAAGGTGTTCTTAAGAAATGTTAGTAAGAAATGTGAAGAAATTCCTAAACTAGTGTTGTTGGGTCCACATGACCATGTGGGTGGGGTCACATTACCCATGTTGGAGAAGGCCCTAGAGAGCCCCTAAGGTTGGTGCAAAGAATATTGGGATTAAGTGTGAAAGTTATCCCAAAATCATGATGATGAGTGCACATAACCCTGCACGTAGTGGTGTTGGGTATACATGACCAGAAGGATTGGTCCATATGATCAAGAGAAGTAGCCCCCGAAGTAATAAGGATTGGTCCACAATGCAATGTTCAAATAAAAGGAGAAGAAACCCATAAACAATGGTGTTTGGTCCCATGATTTTGGGGTTACATGAACCACGGTGATGAATGTCTTAAAGAGTCCCCAAATTTGGTCTGAAGCAAGTTGGTGTGAAGATTGAAGTACCTGTAAAATAATAATGCTTGGTCCACATGACCCCAAAAGTTATGGTACTTGGCCCATTAGACCACTTGAAGTGGAAAGGATCCACCCAAGAAATAATGGCGTATCCACCAAATATGATGATATTTTCAAGCCTTAGGCCCCCCTTTAGAGAAGATATAGAGTGATATTGAAGTTTTGGCATGAATTTTCATGATGGATCCTTGAGGTGGGGTACTAACCCTTGATACCCCTTTAAAATGTGGAGATCCACAAGTAAAGGATGAGTTTAAGGAGACACTAAAATAAGCTACTAGATCATGATAAAGTGTATAAATAGAAGGCCAAACATTTCATTTCATCATCATTTCATCATCAATTAATTATCTTTGTCTATTGCGCATCCTTGGAGAAAAGTGCAAAACTTTTTAGAGGATCAATTTCTGGGCATCTTTGAGGATTGAGGAGATTCACAAAAAAAATGCATAACTTTCTCATACAGAATCGAAATTACAAAATTCTTGACGCATTGGAAATTTGGTTGCGAGGGCTATGTGATGAATCTATCTAGATTCTCTTTTGGTTTCTATATTGTCTTTTAATCTTATAATTTTGGAAATTTTATGGTTCATACTTGTGGGTTTCTCTTGTGATGGCACATGTCTTTCATGGATAGAAATCATCTTAGAAACTGGTATGTGAGCCTCTCGCTTGCTATATCTCTATGAATTCATTATATCTGTTATGGGGGATATGATGACAATCATCTTGACATAGATATGGTATGGTTCTTGTACATGGGTTTCTCTTGAGATGGTCATTCCTCTCATGGACTATGGCCCATCTTGTTGTCTTGAAAATGTATGAATTTTGTACATTTCCTTATGCTTATCTCTTGGCATAACTTATGGTGATATTGGCATAGATGTTGGTGCATAATTTTGACAATCATGGCATAGATCTTGGTGATTTGTTTGTATAGATCATGGTTATTATCTAGACATATTCTATGATGGTCTTGGCATAGATCACAATGATTATCTTGGCATAGTCCATGGTTATGTTGTAGAATATGGCTTATCTCTTGGAATGTTCAATGTTTTGGAAATGTATATGATGTAAAATTTGAGGATCCAAATGAAATCAATGGATGATTGTTTCTGGGTATATAATTGAGGCATGTACATGTTGATATAGTGTGACAGATATTGAGATAGTGTGACAATGATTGTGACATTGTGACATTGACAGTGGCAGTGATTGTGGAAATTAGATAGAGATACAATGATTGGGGCATTGTGATAGAGATAGTGATTGTGACAAGTTGACAGAGGTAGTGATACAATGATACATGTTGAAAGAGACAGTGATATAGGAACACAGACAATGATACAAGTGCAAGGACAAATATACGAGTACAAGTTGTCAGAGACAATGATACATTGATCATTACAAATTGTTTCTTCTATTCATATCAAGGTGAAAAAATGGGGAAATGATAGGATATTGTAGTATCCTTCAGGTTTTTTCCTAAGAATTGTGAGTTAGTGCTCACTAATGATTGGAGTTCTCTCTACAGGTTGGATCCTGTGACCTTAGGGGGTTGTATCCTCCTTTCAATTGGATATGATAAACTAGGGAGTTTGAGTCTCCTTCCAGCTGGTTCTTGTAAATCAGGGATTAGGAGCTTCCTTCAGGTTGGTTCCTATAAATCAAGGGGTTGGTGCCTCCTTCTAGTTGGTGCTGGAGAATCTGGGAAGTCGGTGCTTCCTATGAATGTAATCTTGACATGATATAAGAAAAATATTTTGTGGTTTTATCCAATTTTGGTTTCCACTTTAAATATTGTGTCCATTGTGTATGGTTTATGTGATGATGAATGGCATTGTTAATGGTTAGTGTTTACATGATATAAATAATGTTTGAAATGGTATAAAGCGCTTAATACCGATTCACCCCTGGTTGGTTGTGGAGCTTGATCTTCCTGATTCAGATATGTTATGTGAACAATATTTGGATTCGAGCACTTGGCAAGGGTGTTTGGGGTGGATTCCCCCCCACTATAGTCCTTAGGGGGGTCCAGGGGAGAGACGACTATTTTGGGAGCCCTCCCTAGTGGGGGTTCAGGGGCAGCACCCCGTAGAAAAAATTTAGGAAAAATGCCTTGTAAAATGTTGTAATTTTAGAGTCATGACTTGGTCAATAATGGGTGATATATGGGCCCATGGTTTTGGGAAACCCATGGTATTTTCCCATGGTATTCCCGTTATAAAATGAAGGAATTATAATAGAACTGTGTATTGTATTGTAGCATTGTAAAAAATCTCTCATATTTTGTGAGAGAGACTGTGAGAGAGTGAAGAGAAAGTGCAACAGGGTTGTATCACTTCATTTTGTTGGATGGTATAATAATAAAGGACAAAATTTTTATGTGTGAACATATCCCATGTTGTTTAATGTGGTTATAATATTTACATCTTGTTTATTGTTCATTGCTATTGCTCTAAGATCATTTTTTTCTAACACCCCCCCTCAATATTTCTAACAATTGGTATCAAAGCAAGTTCCTTCAAGTATATTTTAACAATTGTAAGGAATATCTCTACATATCATGGATGAACATGAAATTATTTACTCTACATATGGGGTTCCTTTGTTTTATGGATCAACTTTTGATCATTGGATTATAAGGATGAGACTCTCTTTACAGGGACAAGATTTGAGTCTTTGACAATTTGTTCGGAATGGGTACACTAATCCAAAAAGACTACCAAAAACAACAGCTAAGAAGGAGTTAAGGAAGAATAATGCAAAGGAAATGGATATCATCTTGCATGGACTATATGATCCTGTGAAAGACAAATTTGGAAAGTGTACTTGAACTAAATAATCGTGGGACAAGCTACAAAACCTCTACATAAAGGGATCTCTCCATCATGAACAAGAAGACAATAAAAAGGAAAGGTCAAATATAGAAAATGAAGAACAACCATAATCAGATGATGAAATTTCTGAAAGCAATGCATCTGAAGATAAAGACAATTCAAAAATTGAAGCGGTTGTAGATATTGAAGCAGAACTAATCAGTACCCTAGATGAGTTGAAGGAAGAGATAAATAAGAACATGATTCTAATGGAACAAATGGAAAAGTATCGACAAGATAATACAGTGCTATCAAGTCAACTAAAAGAGAAGGATGAAGCATGTAAAAGAAAGGAAAATTCATGTCAAGAACAAGAAGTTGAAATTGGCTCCTTAAGGAAATAATTTGAAAAGTTAAGTTCAGAATTAATGGAAACTGAAGTGGAACTCTAAAATATTAGAGAGGAGAAACAGTTACTAAAAGTTCAACTACAAAAATATCATGTGGATGATCATAATTCAAAAGGACAAATGGAATATCGTATTGAAGAAACTGAGAAGACCAATTTTGGTTTAAGAATTCGAATAGAACAGGCCACGAGAATCAAAGCAAACCTAACAAGTCAAATTCAAGAGAAGAAATAGATTTGTCAAAGGAAAGAACTCGGAGATCCTTTCACTAAAAGGGGATTTGGACAAGACAATTTCCCAGTTGAAAAAAAATTCAAGTTCTGAGAAGAGCATTGATGAAAGTGAAAGATGGAAGATACCAAATAAGGAAAGTGAAGAAAAGGCTACAAGTTATGCATATACTCTCAGAATATCCCACCTAGGAAAATGATACAAAGGAAGAAGTCAGTATTCAAGGAATAATGGCTACAAAGATGTTACATCACAAAGAAGATATTTTTCTCCGAGTTACCAAAGTTTCCATTATGGTTATTGTTTTTCATGTAACAATTTTGGACATAGGGATAGAGATTGCAAAGCTTAGGGGAAAAAGGCTCAAGAAATAAATTAAGGTGTCCACATGAAATACAATGTTGAATGTTACAATTGCCACAATCATGGACACATGGAAAGAGATTGTAAAAGTATGGTGAACCACAATGTTGAATGCTACAAGTGAAACAACTATGGACATATAGCTCATGACTGTAGAAGCATGATAAAGTATTCCATAAAAGAGAATACTGATATTAGATATATGAAAGTATGGAAGAAGAATTTAGAAGGACAAAAGGAAGAAGCTTATGGATTGGTCTGCCATATAAATGATGAAAGTTCATGGCTCAAGATAGGAAACCAAAACAATTATCTTATCTTAAAGATGGGAAGTATATTGAATGAAAGTAGAACAAGTCCCAAGATTGAGCATATAAATGAATTGGTGTTCATGCTAAAGAAGTGAAGGAAACACAAGTCAATACATAATACTCAAAGGACATATCTACAAAATTTGCAGAGTCAAGTAATAATGACATATCAACAAGAAAAAAGAAAGGTGTCAACATTACAGATGATGGTCCTATAGCAGAGCAATACCTATTTTTCTAAATAGTTTGGCATAAAGTCTCCCAATATTATGAATAATGTTTAGGGGGAATCTAAGTAACATGAAAGGAAGATCGATGAAAATCTACCAAAGCAGTGGTTTGGTAAATTATTCAGGAACACAGGGGGGTCTACTTCATAAAGCTTCAATAAATTACCAATTATAAGGGGAGTCTAAGTAACATGAAAGGAAGATCGATGAAAAGCTAGCAAAGTAGTGGTTTGCTAAATTATTCAGGAACGTAGGGGGAACTACTTCATACAGATTCAAGAAATGACCAATTATAAGGGGCAGTCAACATATTCAAAGCAAGAGTTAGCATAGTCAAATGGGGAGTATTGTTATCAAAGAAATATATTTTCATAAGGCATTCATAGTCAAGTAAAGTTATCTTCTGTAAGAGAGAAAATTATTAGCAAAACAAAGTCACGTAAGAGAAGCATATTGACAGGGGCCATATATTCCTTGGGGGAGTAGGTGCAAAAAATTGTTTCACACTCTTTTTCATTTATGTCAAAGGGGGAGAGAAAGATTTGAAGTTGTTTCCATCAATGACAAAGGGGGGTTTTGTTGGAAGAAGTTGTCATTGATGTCAAACAAGGTGTCCTTGATGTCAAAAGGGTGAAAATATATGTGGTGTCAAGGTGGTAATGGTGATGTGGTTGTAGTAGAGATATATTTTTTGGGAATGTATAATGAAACCTTGAATTCCCTAAAGAAGAACCTAAGGAATCCCTCGATCACAAGTGTATATAAACTGAAAGTGGTTCCCTTATGTTGTAGCGGTTGTGCAGGGCGGTTGTAAAGGAGTCCCTAAAGTGTCCTAAAGAAGTCTGAAAAATTTCCTAAATAAATGATGTTTGATCACATGACCATGATGATGGGTCACATGACCATTATGGTGGGTCACATGACCATGATGATAGGAAGTGTAAGAAAGTTTGTAACGGTTTTCTTAAGCAATGTCAATAAGAAATGTGAAGAAATTCCTAAAATAATGGTGTTGGGTCCACATGACCATGTGGGTGGGGTCACATAACCCATTTTGGAGAAGGCCCTAGAGATCCCCTAAGGTTGGCACAAAGCATATTGGGATGAAGTGTGAAATATATACCAAAATCATGATGATGGGTCCACATAACCCTGAAAGTAGTGGTTTTGGTATACATGACCAGAAGGATTGGTCCATATGACCATGAAAATTATCCCCTGAAGTAATAAGGATTAGTATACAAGGAAATGTTCAAATAAAAGGCGAAGAAACCCATAAACATTGGTGTTTGGTCCACTTTCCCATGAGTTTGCGGTTACAAGACCCATGGTGAAGAAGGCCCTAAAGAGTCCCCAAATTTGGTCTGAATCAAGTTGGTGTGAATACTGAAGTACCCCTAATATAATAATGCTTGGTCCACATGACCCAAAAGTTGTGGTACTTTGGTCCATTAGACCACTTATAGTGACAAGGATACCAACACGAAATAATGGCATATCCACCAAGTATGATGATGTGGTCAAGCCCTAGGGCCCCCTTCGAAGAAGATAATGAGTGATATTGAAGTTTTGGCATAAATTTTCATAATGGATCCTTGAGGTGGGGTGCTAACAGTTGAGACCCCCTTAAAATATGGAGATCCACAAATTAAGGATGAGTTTAAGGAGACACTAAAAGAAGCTAGTAGATAATGATAAAGTGTATAAATAGAAGGCCAAACATTTAATTTCATCATCAATTAATTCTCTTTCTACTGCACATATTTGGAGAAAAAGTGCGAGACTTTTTGGAGGAGCAATTTCTAGGCATTTTTTAGGATTGTGGAGATTCATGAAAAATGACATAACTTTCTCATACTATTAGAATTACAAATTTCTTGGCTCATTGGAAAGATGGTTACGAGGGATATGTGATGAATCTATCTAGATAATCTTTTGGTTTCTATATTTTATATTCATATTGTAATGTTGGAAAAGGTATGGTTCAGGCTTATGGGTTTCTCTTGTTATGGCACATGTCTTTTATGGATAGAGCTCATCTTAGATCTTGGTATGTGATCCTCTCTCTTGGTATATCTATTTGAAGTCATTATATATGTTATGAGAGATATGATAATGGTAATATTGTAATAGATATGGTATGTTTCTTGTACATGGGTTTCTCTTGTGATGGTCATGCCTCTCATGGACTAGGATCCATCTTGTTGTCTTGAAAAGGTATGAAGTTTGTATATGTTCTTGTGATTATCTCTTGGCATAACTTATGGTGATATTGGAATAGATGTTGGTGCACAATTTATGATGATAATGACATATAACTTGGAGATTTGTTTGTATAAATCATGGTGATTATTCAGACATATTGTATGATGGTCTTGGCATAGATAACATTGATTATCTTGGCATAATCCATGGTTATGTTGTGGAAAATGGATAATCTGTTGGAATGTTCAATGTTTTGGAAATGTATATGATGTAAAAGTTGAGGATCCAAATGAAATAAATGGATGATTGTTTCTGGGTATATACTTGAGGCATGTACATATTGATATAGTGTGACAGATATTGAAACAGTGTGACAATGGTTCTGGAATTGTAACATTGACAGTGACATTATGTCAGAGGCAATGATTGTGTCATTTATATAGAGATACAATGATTGGAGCATTGTGATAGAGGTAATTATTGTGATAGGTTGGAATAGGTAGTGATACAATGATACAAGATGAAAGAGACAGTGATACAGGAACATGGACAATGATACAGGTGCAGGGAAAAATATACAGGTACAAGTTGTCAGAGAAAGTGGTACAATGATCATTAAATATTGTTTCTTTTATTCATATCAGGGAGGCATGATGAGAAAATGACAATATATTGTAGTCTCCTTCGGGTTGGTTCCTAATAATTGTGAGTTGGTTCTCACTAAGGATTTGAGTCCTCTCTATAGTTTGGAGCATGTGACCTTAGGAGGTTGTATCCTCCTTCCAGCTGGAGTCGATAAACGTCTATGGGGTTGGATTCCCCTTTTAGTCGGTGATGGTAAATAAGGGAGTAGGACCTTCCTTCAGGTTGGTTCCTATAAATTAGGGGGTTGGTTCCTCCTTCTAGTCAGTGTTGGAGAATATTGGAAGTTCATTCCTCCTATGAATGTAATCTTGACATGATATAAGAAAAAAACATTTTGTGGTTTTCTCTTATTTGGATTTCCACATTAAATCTCTTGTGCACTATGTATGGTTTGTGTGAAGATGGATGGAATTATTATTGGTTAATGTTTACATGATATAACTAATGTTTGAAATGGTAAAAAGTGATCAATATTGATTCACCCCCCCCTATCAGTGTTTCCAACATCTTGTTCTAAGAGTTATTTTATTGATGTCCTCTTCCTTAATTCTGATATGATGATAACCCAACCTGAGATCTATCTTTGAAAACATGTTGGCACCCCTTAATTGATCAAATAAGTCATAAATTCTTGGTAAAGGATACTTTCTATTTATACTTGCTTTCTTTAACTGCCTATAATATATGAAAAGTCTCAAGGTACCATATTTATTTCTTACAAACAAAATTGGTGCTCCCCAAGGTGAAACACTAGGCCTGATATAACCTTTCTTTAATAACTCCTCTAACTGCATCTGGACTCTTTCAATTTAGGTGTACTCATCCTATAAGGGACTTTAGAAAAAGAAATTGTATCAATCACTAAATCAATAGTAAAGTCTATATATCTTTTAGGAGGTGTCCCAGGCATCTCTTGAAATACATCTACAAATTCTTGTAATACCGAGTAATCCTCTAACCGAGGTTATTTTTCCTTAGATTCTTCAATGTGAGTTGCATAAATATGACACCCTTTTCTAAAACACTTCTTTAACTATAAGGTTGTAATTTGTCTTGAATATATCGGTCTATGTATTCCTTTAACTGTTACTTTGTTTCCTTCCTCATCTAGACATGTGTAAGTATTATTGTAACAATGCAATATATCTTGGTGTGTAGTCAATCAATCCATTCCAATCAAAACATCGTAAGAGACTAAGGGTATAACATTCAAATTTTCTAAAGTCTTTAAACAATTCATTTCCAAAGGACAATGCATTACTATTTACGTGACTTTTCTTAAGAGAACAATTCAAACTACACTAGGTGCAACATAACTATTACTAGCTCCTGAATGAACTAAAATAGACATGGTTATATTACCAATCTTACTTGTCACTTCTATCATGTGCAACTGATGATATGCCTACCTTCCAAAGCTGCATAAATACTTTGATTCTTACCAACATCACCTATTGTTTCGTCCTGAATTTTGTCTTCTTTCGTATGTGTACAATCCCCTGCATAGTGATTCTCATTACAATTCCAACACCTAACAATGTTAGAAAAATAGGATTGCAAAGAAATAACAATTAAAGAATTAAACAAGATACAAATATTAAACACATTACAAGAGAGACACATATATAACATGGTTCACCCAAGATGGGATACATCCACATAGAAATTGCCAGTCCTTTATTAATATTCCTTCCAGCAAAATGAATGGATACAACCTCCAACAACCCTGCTGCAATTCCTCTTCACACTTTCACAATATTACACACAATCACACAGATTGTTTTACAATGCTATAATACAATACACATCTGTATTACAATGCTTTCCTTTTATAGGGGAATTACCATGGGAAAATACTATTGGTCACCCAATACCATGGATCCACAAACTGTTAACCAACAAACATCCCCAAAAAAAATTTCGTCTTTTCCCCAGAAACCTCTTTCTCAGGGGAGTTGGCCCCCGGACCCCCCATCTAGGGGGGATGCAGACCCTCGTAGGGGGGAAATGTCCCCCCCCCCCCCTCACCCTCTATATGGGATGAGTGTATAGTAAAAATGGGGTACAAACACAACTAAACAATAACATCTTTGAATCTAGAATATCAATCTCCATAACCAACAAAAATGAGGTCTCTTATATGAATCTGGCTACTTATGAAAATCACTTGTGTTGATAGGGGTCTTGGTTCCCTTATTTCTATGGTTTCATGTAACACTCTTATTATCCTTCAAGTTCTTATGTTCCTTATTTTTATCCAACTTATACAAATGTTTTTCCTTCCCGATTACTTCTTTAAGGGTCTTGGGCGTATCCTATTGAATCTTATTTTTGTAAAAATTTGGTAGTCCACTTAGAAATATTTGAATCTTGAATTTCTCCTCTTTTGTATAGTCTGCATAAGTTAACAATTCAAGAAATATCTTCTCGTATGCATCCATAGTTAAATTACATAGCTTAAGTTTAAAGAATTCATCCATCTTCTTATCATAGTATTTCTCTTAAAGGTATTTTCTTGTTCAAAATATTTTTTAAACTTTTTCCAAGTGATATTTTCTTCATCAATATATTTCACTTTAACAAAATGTTCCCACCAAATAGAGGATCTTCCCTGTAAATGATATATAGATATTCTTGCTTCCATGGTTGATGAATAATTATGCAATTGGAATAAATTTCAGAGCCCTACTAACCATGTTTATGCTTCTTCACCTTGTTTAACTTCACCATAAAAGGTTGTAGGTTTAATATTTTTTAATTCTCCCATAAAATGATCATGTTCCTACCTTCTAATTCTACTATTGTGGTCTTCTGAAAATATGGATGGACTAACCTCAAGGCTTCTAACTCTTTTTCTCAAGGGAGGTGTATGATAGTTGTCTGGTGGAAAGCCCATCCTAGAGTAAGTTTTCCTACTTTTCCTTTATTTCTTGTCTTGGGTAGTCTTTAAGGATATTAGTTATTTCATGATATGTTCTTGAAGGTGAGTGATACTTTCATTACATTTCTTAACCGATTCTTCCAAGTCAAGGGATGAACTACTCCTCCTCCTTCCTACATACTCATCTTCAAGGCCATAAGGGGTTATCTTTTTAACTTCCATCCTCTATTGTTTTTATTTACGATGTATTATTAGGTTAAACCATTTATTGTGAGTTGCAACATGTTAATTCTAATTTTTTTAACATTCCATTATCAAATTTATTTATTTTCTCAAATAATAATTAATTTTCTAGTTAAGAAGAGACAAATCATAGTATAATAGTCTTCAAATTTTGAAATAAATAATTAAGAAAAATGCATAAAAGGATATGATTATTTTCAAACATCTTCCAAACATTAAAAATAAAAAATAAATTTCCATCTTTCACAAAGATAACATCAATTTCATAATTAACTTTCATATAGGAAACATTTATTTTTTATTCAAGCAATAACATTTAGAGCGACCAATAGTCCCAAAAGCTGCAGTGTTGCAACTGTAGCTCTCATACCACCTATAATGTCCCCCTGAGATATAAAAAGGTTTTAGGGACAGATCATTATCTCTATAAGGATAATTATATAATTTTATCACAACATATTAGTCAAACAAATATTTAATTTCATTTTTTGTGATTTAATTTCAACAAAATCCCTTTAATTACCAATAAATTAAAATAAATGTTCCAAAAAATGATCCAAGGGATGGGAAATTTTATTAACATAATATAACATAATAAATCCTTCAATCCAATCCATATAAGATATGATAACCCATTCTAAAGGCCAAGTATTCTTATTTACAGTTAACTAGTAATTAAGGTGTTAATTACGACACGTAATGACACTTATAACAAATCCAATTGTTTAAACAATAACCATATATTAACAATATAAATGGATTAATAACATCTAATTACATGTAAATAAGGCCTAATTACCAAAATTACATTAATTAATTATGGTAATTATGAAAGAGAGTCCACAATACTAGTTAACTAGTTTTCCAATATAAACAACTAGCCTTGCACAAAATCAACATGTAACCATGTTATTAAACCAAAAATAAATCTTACATACAGTAACAAAGTATTTAATCATGCACCTACATCCAATTAAATGTTTATTTCCAAATCATTCCAATTGCACATAAGGTGATCTTTTCCATCAATTCCAATGAAACGAGTTTACATTCACTGCAAGGAATTGAGTTTAAATAACTAAAACACAAAAAAATGAATCCTTAATCAAATTATCACACCTGATAAGTATCCACCTAAAACAAAATATCATGTTAATAATATAGCACATGGTTGTAGCATTCATTTTTACGAAAACAAATATTTCAATCCACAACTAGTTATTAATTTTCACCACAATGTACCTAGTTTCCAATTTAAGTTTCCAAATTCCAAATCAAGAGAAATATATGGATACCGTATCTCATGGAAAGCGTATCAGTTTTCACCTAAAATCATTTTGCTATAGTTTTCTCCCATATATTGTCCATTAAATAACTCACAAAACTAGCTATTCCTACTCATTTGAATTGAAAGTAATTCTAGGAATCACTAGAATAATTAAATCCACAACTCGTAGAATCATTCAAACTCCATTAAAAATATAAATAAAATGTTTTATAAGTCATAAAATAGGTATATATCATTCTAACATTTCGTCAATCGCTTCATATAAAAAGTCACAAATCTACTCAAAACAAATCCATTGAAGGAGCTAGAAATTGGAAATTGATATAGAATTTCAGAAGACATTTCCCAAACACTATAAATAAGATTACCCCTCAAATTATCACAAAAATTTAAAGTGTGTTTATTATACATAAGACCAAAAATAAAAATCATGAATTTTTACAAACGCTTCATGTGCCAAATCTCCAAACTATGCAAAACAATCCAATTGGAGAACTAGTTTTCGAATAAAAGGTAGAAGCATCAAAGACAAGTGTTTTAAACCATTCCAAGTCTAATGTACCATAAAAATACAAATTATATAATTAAAAGGGGCATAAATATCAGTTTTATAGAAGAGGTTCCAAAGAATAATTTCCTCAAACAATTTGTGCACAAAATCCCCAAAACCAAAGTTCCAATTCATTCACAAAAGTTACTTGCATAAATAGATTGAATTCCATGATAAATTTCTTCCACAAATATCTCATATGTTTCATAAAATATTTAATTTGCATCCATAAATAAATCATATCAAAGAAAAATAAATTAAATATACATGAGATAAAACACTGATCTTTTCCGAATACGCAACTGAAATCGACCGTGCCACATTCCACCTAGTCATAGACACAATGCAAGCCAAAATCACTTTGAAATTGTCACCCCTCATCCAAAACCATGATTCCACAAGAAAGAGTGTAATAAACCATACATTATCTCAAGCATTCAGTCCAACCACAACCCACTGGCAAGTATGACCTCTACTTCCACTCTAGGGCAATTCCAGTGGCTCTAGAACAATAATCCAACCACAACCCAATGTCAAGTAGCACTTCCAATACAAGGAAATTCCAGTGGTTCCAGTAAAAATACCAGTGGATCTATAGTAACTCATATTGTACACAGGATCAACAAAAATATCATACCAAGAGTAGAAAAATCAAACCACAAGTTCCAAAAACAAGCACAAGAGCAAAATCATGAACCAACACATAAGAGTGACCTTTTTTCACAAGAAAATTGAATTCCTTCATGAGAAATTCGAATTGGGATAAAGAGGGACACAAGCATGAGAGTTACATTCCAAAAATAACAAATAGGATTTACACATCAAGTGGATACACCTAGAGCCAACTCATGAGGGAGCACTAGGTGAGAGAAGGACTCCAATCCTAAGATAAAAACTAATCTCAAGGTAAATAAAACCAAGGAGTAACATAAAACGTGAGGGTACATAACCAAGAGGGTCTATCAAATACATAAGAAAGGTGTACAAAATCAACATAGGCTCAACACACACAGGGAAACACTTTTCGACAACCCCTTGCTTGTAACATCATGGTTCCTCATATCGGTCGGTTGTTTTCATTTTATTAATTATTTTATAAGTTCAACATAATAAAAATAATAATAATGTGCAAACCATAGTCCAGGAACCTTGTCACTTGTGCCACTATGTCCAACATAACAACAATAATAATATATCTAGGTGCCAAACCAGAGGGTATTACATATATCATGCTTTATTATTTTTCAAGCTTATAATGATAAAGACAAAAACAATAAAAATATATAAAATCCAAAAAGGGGAATAGTTAATTCATTTTTATTTCATCATTATGATAAACGACAACAAGCAATCCTTGTCTCTGTTTAACATGGCACATCTTTGCTCTAATTATAAGTTCACCAAGTACATACACATTTTCCTTAGAAAACTGTACCATGATTTTGAATCTTGATCCACTGATGGGTTATTCTTCTTGTAATTATGAGGCATTTGTCAATGCATATGACGTTGTTGGATTTCATTGAAGTCAGTTACTAGAGTCTAATGATTTATGGTGTCACTATGAGTCCTTTTATGTGTTCAGGGGAAGTTAAAACCATGTCGACGATTCCTCAAATATTATTGAATAATGATTTTGACTTTCGTTGTGTTACTATATAGTGATGGATCTTCTCAAAGCTACCAAGTCATATCAAAACTTTGATCTTTGTTTCGTTTTTATTTTTGTGAGCTACATTAAGTCCCTCCCTTCAATGAACCTCTTCCTAATGACATAAAATAATTATCTAGTAAGTGGTTTTATGAACCTTGAAGTACCTTGGAACTTGCAATCATTAGATTTTACTTAGTACCTTGGATCCCATTATCGTTATCGATGGGTTTACTCGTGTCTGTCAATGGTATACATCAACCGATGATCAAATGATATCTTATCATGCTCGACTCTAGTCTACTATTTCCCATGGTATAAACTCGTACTATCATTTGTTTGGATTCAATACCTTGGGAATAGTAGTATTATCACTCATTAAAGCTAACTTCCCAAGTTGCGCAAGATTATAATTTCATTTGGAATCACCATGAATATTTTAATATATTTCACTCCTCATAGTGCATGTTTACATTCTAGATGTTCTTTTGGCATGGATCCATTGTGTATTGTTCATGGACATGCTTGTTTACTAATAAGAATGGGTATGCCTTCCTTGGAAGATAATACATATTTGGGAAATGAGTTTTTTGCTTACAAGTACTTTCCAAATCTTGTGTCTATGGTTCTCTCCCTTAGCCCTTCATCTATGAATACATTCTATCTAGTTAATGTATTTCAGTCACTAGCTTCTCTTCTAAACTCTCATATTATAGGGAATATGTTATAACAATATTTAACACCATTAGTGACAAACGTTGGAAGTGGATACCAAGTCCATCCTCAACAAGAAAGTTGAGTTAAAACACTAAACTGAAGCATTGTTTCATGGCATGATCACTACTTTCCTTGAAGAAACGTGTGAATGGTTACTAGTTTTGGACCTAGATAGGCTACCATGGCCATTAGGTTGCTAATTTGGATCTAGGAAGGTTCACCATAAAATTAAAGTAAGGAAGATACATAAAAAAAGTGAAATTAAAAGTGAGAAAATATTAATAAATTTGGAGAAAAGGTGAATTAGGTGCATGCAACATTGGGATTATCGCTAACATTAGGATTATCACCCACATTGGGATTATCACCATTCTCACCTAATCCAAAGATATAAAAGAGGCCTTTGGGGTAGAGAATTGAGAGGATAGATTGAGATAAGAGAAAGGCGCCGAGAAATTGGAAGAGAGAGTAGGAGTCTCCATTCATTCTAAACTTTGGTGATCAAGGATAAGGGTGAAGGAAAGAGAAACTAAATGCCAGAGGAGGTCAGTGCCAAAAGCGATAAGGATTGTAAGTATTGTGTAATCTCCCTCTTTATTTAATATAAATGAATTTAGTTCCCCCCCAATAATTGTTATTCTATTAATTGTTGTGGAAATGAATATGTTTTTAAAGTTTATGCATTTCAATAGTTTTATGTTTGTGGAATGAGAAGTGTACTTGTTTGATTGTGTGCAATTTTTTTGAAGCGAATCAAGAGTAGAAATCAAGGATCAACAGATCAGATATCATTGGACAACCATTGCTTCAAAGGTATTCCCATTTCTTCTTCCCCAACCTTTAAAATCTCATAAATGATGAAAGATATATTTTAGGAAAATGTGTAATTGTTCATTTATATCTTTGTCAGTGATCCTCACCTAGTCAATGAGAAAGATGAGCCTTGATCTTTAGCATTGTAAGGATTTCCTAAAGACACCATTCCTCGACAACTTAATGATACAATATCATTAAGAACCTAGTCATAGAGGTTGTCCTGCTACAAGGACCCCCATGATAGACAATTGTTTCCCATATTGGAACTCTAAATTTTTCCCTCTCCTGGGTAACAAACACATGTGATCTACGTCCCCTCATCCCTACTTTTATGGAATTACTGTGTAAGAGAGATATTTCACTAGGGATAGTCCCATCAACATCCAATATTTCCCCTCTCCTCAGTTTGAAAGTACTACAATGATAACATTCCCCATCATCAAATTCATCCCAAGGGTTTGAAGGCCAAATACCTGGGACTTCCACAAAATCCTTGGATAAAGGTAAACTAGAAGAAAAGTGACCAAAACCATTGCTACCTTGAAAAAAATTGACAAGTTCAACACTCTCACATTTCCATTATTCCTCCATATCCCTCGGAATACCCAATAGGCCATTCCAAACCCTACACACAATAGAGAGTGCTTCACCTTATCATTTATCAATGAAGAAAAATTTCATAAAGGCTCAAATACTAAAGTATACTTACCATGTAGGATCGCATCATATTCCACTCCTAAAATTTCACTCTCACTAGTTACCTCATGGGAATATTTCTCCTTGAAAACCTTTGCATGACATTGTCCCTACTCTTCCTTCGCTTTTGTTTTGATATTAACCAAAGATATCTTTTCATAATTTTGGACACCTCCCTCTTTCATGAGTGGGTTGACATTCAATTCCTCCATCTTCCCTTTTTATTCAATTACTTGGTGCAATATTTTAGTTTCCTTTTGATAAAAAATGTTATTAAAAACAAGGGAATAGTCCTTTACTACATGCCCATAGGCATGCCATTGCACACATTTAAAAGACACACCCACATAATCCAATGCTTCTTGTGGGTTTAAATCCCATAGACCAACTTTATATATGATGTGAATCTCTCCCTGATATCGATACTAACTAGTATCTTCAACACAATCATTTGCCTCGTATATGCTTCAAAATAGATTCCTAATGCTCCACCAATAACATTGAGTATTTATGTTGAATATAATTCTACAAAAGGCCCAAGAACCTTTACTCATATAGGCATTATGTCTAGTCTCTTAGCCCGAGTGTCAAATATTGGTGACCATTATTTCAATAGCATCATTAAAAAATGTCACATCCACATATAAATGGGTATTTTCCTAACATCCTCCTCATTTTTAAGTGTGAAACACATATGAACCCTTGTTCATCCATGTGTCCTTTCCCAACAATAATTTTATAGGGTCCTATTTTAACTTTATTCACTTCTTCCTCTTATACTTCTCAATTTCCCCTAAGTTTTTGTTTCCATCCTTCTTCTTTCCATCCATCAATTTATTGGAAAAATATTCCCTTGTTGCAACCTAAGAACCCACACCATTGGATAATCCCTCTACTAGTTCAATAGCATGAACTCCCATATCAATTTTTTGATGTCTAGACTTCGACCCAATAGTATTAAGCAAATAATTTGTAGGTCCTAATATTAGAGACAACCCTTCTTTAACCACAAATCCAATTCTTTAGTGAAGACCTGCTAAATAGTTCTCAAAATAACTATGCATATGGATCAACTCATTGCTAAGAAACCCTACCTCCAATGCAGGACCAAAAACTTGAGAAGGAAAGGAACAAGTGACCATGGGAGAGGATACATGATCCTCCAATATCATAATCCAAAAGTATGATTTTGTCCCAATAACTTGACCATTACCTCCTTCCACAATAGTCTTTTCATCCCCTATCTCACGTTCATTCCCTAACAGCCTAGCACCTGATGTATCGAGTGGAAGGATAGACATCTCACACTCAAATGGTGAATCATTAAAAATGTTCAAATAAATGCAACCTATAACATCACCCTTCAACATTCTCCTAGGATCTGTTATGTCATCATTTGATCCATAGTACATTAGTTGAATGACCCAAATATTTTGAACCTCATTCGTATCTGAGGTGAATTCCACCTCATCTAACTCCATTTAAACCCCACACTCCATGTATGACCCCAAGGAAATGTGGACCCAAACCTATACTACTCTACCACAACATTGAAGAATTAAAAAAGTTTCATACCTTGGATGCAACCATCGAACCTAGGTTTAAAACCCTCCCTCTCTACGATTTCCATCCTTTCCACATTTATCATGAATCAATCAACATGTAAATCAATCAACCTAGGGTAAATAACTCATATACAGGTGGGGACACCAAGTGATATCTAAAATATTCACAGATACAACCAATCTAGGGGCTTAACCCCACGACCTCCTACTTGTAATTCACACACTTAACCACTCAAACTAACATGTCGAACTAATGAACTAATATTAACCATTCGTTTTAAAAGAATTTTGTTCAAAACAAGCCATGCCAGGATAACTACCATAAAATAAATCACAATTTATCATTTAGCCTTTTTATACCAAATTCTTTACAAATTAATTTTCATCATTAGTTTTTATATTTACTATTATTGAAATATTGAAAATAGAAAACATTCATATCCAACTCAAGTTTTTAGTGACAAAAATATGTGTAACTTAGTTATTACATTTTTCAAAAAATTATTTAAAATTTCACCGTGTTTAATTATATTAGTGGTTACATTCACTTGTCACTAAAAACACGAATTAAACATGAATATTTTATAATTTTATATTTTTTGATAAATTTCATTGTGTTTAATTGTATTAGTGGTTGCATTTACTTGTCACTAAAAACACGAATTAAACATGAATATTTTATAATCTTATATTAAAAAATATTAAAGTTAATTATCATAACTAATTTAGAATTATAATATAAAAAAATTGATATGGAAGAGAGCTAAATTAGAAATGACAAAGTGTTTAGATGCTAAATATCATTCAAATTAATATCAAAGAGTGAATTTAGTGGAAGTGAATATTGAAGAGTGAATATTGAAAGTGAACATGAGTTTGATGTATTTAAACTTTCACAGGTTTGTGCTTATTAGTCCCTGCCCTAGCTTAGTAATCATTATATTGTTAGTTGGTACTAATTTACACCCAAATGCAAACATGTATAACCATTTATGCAATGTTTTTCCATGTATTTTGGATAAAAAGATATGGGATGATTTTTTTCACCAATTATATCTTTTTAGTTCTTATTTGGCCTCACACTGAGGCTAAGGCTAAGACAAATTTCTTATACATTTTATTAACTTATTTTTTTTTATCTAAGGTTGAAGGTCAAACTAATGCTAAACTAGAACTAACATTAGTTCTCAACGTTTCATGTTTGTGAATCACATCATTGGATTTTGACTTCATTGGGTGACCTAGCAGACACCTTTGGCTCCAACTACCACCATAGTAATTGACACATATCCACCTCAATGGATTGCATCACCACCTTAATGGATTACATGGCCTCCTGCATGGACCTTTCCAAGCATTTTCCAACCTAGAATTCTCCTTGTTGTCTATATTTAAAGCATTTGTTAAGCTAAATTGACCCATTTGTTGCTTGTAATTCAAGTTGAACGTCCCCGTTTGCTGCTTGTATTTCAAGCCAAGCGTCCTTGTTTGTTGCTTGTATTTCAAGTCGAACGTCCTTGCAAGCCCACCGGGGTCCTTGTTGTTCCATAGAGATATCCATCCAAATATGGATATAATATCTTAGTTTCCTAGGATAAACTATTTATTGATAGATGAGATTGGTTATTAGTGAATGGATTATTGGTGATTAAATTCCCTACACCATGAAAGATTCATAAACTAGAGAATCACAATTAACTTGTATAGAATTCTCTAGCTTCAGCGATTGACAACAAAGAATAAAGCAACAAAGAGGGAACTCAACACCAGGAACAATGTGGGACTAACTGTACATAAAATCACTATTTTCAACCTTCAAGTGATTGCCTTCCATAATGGCCAGACTAATCGCTATTCGACATCATGTAATAATCGTTATGTCGTCGACTAACAATAATACTAGGCTAGTGAAGTGCAAAACATAAAGTTCTTGGAGTATACAATGAGTGTGTTTGATGATATATCCAAGGAAACTATGTAGCTACAAATTCTTGAAATATCCAACAACTTCAGGAAAGGATACAGGCTAAAGCAAGATTCTTTTGGTTGTTAGTTAAACCTACAAACAAGAATATGCAACCAACGATAGATTGAGATTATTGGAAAGAAATTTGTCAAGCTATTAGAATCTATCCCAATCTTTCGGCCCCTCTCTATTTTCAAATAAGGTAAAAATATTTAAAGACCCCTCTTTTTATCAACAATAGACTATGTTTATGGCTTTCATTGCATGCCTTTTTTGGATCTCCACCCTTGTTGAGATGGTTTTCGATAACATCATTTATATAAGATTTCTTCAATTCAACTTGTGAAGCATTTGTTGGCACTGCCATGATTTCATAATACCAAGTGTTGTCATTCTTCTTAGGAGCATGAGCTCCAAATATTTTCTCTTACGAAAAATAATCCAGTGAAACCCTTCAACTACAAATTCTTGTAATTTCTAACAACTTCAAGAAGAGATACAAGCCAAAGAGAGCTTCTTTTGGTTGTTAATAAAACCTATAAACAATGATATGCAACTAGAGGCAGACGTCATCAATGCTACAGGTCTTTCATTACTAGCCCTTTCCTCATGATCAAGAGTTGTAGCAATGAATTCGATAGTCAGTGACTTGAATGGAGTACCTTGAATGTACCAACAAACCAACAAATACCAAATGTATAACATTCAAAGAACACATGTTAGGGTTTTATTTTTTCCATAAAATGTTGTTGATCTCCCTCCAAGTCCATGAGTTCTCTTGAACATGTTAGTTCTTTTAACTCAAGTACTGAGAAACCTCAAATAAAATTAAACTGTATACCACTCTTGATGTCTTTCGTGGCTCAAGACCTAGCTCATAGTTTGACAGAGTGCAGTTTGAAAACAAATTAAATATTAAATATTTAACATCCTTTTATTAAACTTTAAATTATAATTTAAAAATAAGAAAATATTGTAGATTACCATCCAGTACCAGATGCATACTAGATATGGTAGATGCCTTATTTAAAATTTAAATTGTAGTTGATTTCGTTTAACCAAAATAAGTGTACATGTCCAATTTTTCACACAGAATCAATATTGTACAATTCTATTTTTGACCTTTACAAATATTTAATTTGTTGGAAGTACAATAACCAAAAATTCATTTAGCTAGGTTCCGAGACATAATATTTGTGTATTTTCTATTTTCTAGATAGCAATAGTGCATATTCTATACTGAAAATGGAAATTTAGCGAATTCTCGTGAAAATAATTATGCAAAGATCTATAATATGAACGCATGCTAAGTTGCAGACAAGAACTTGCTATGTGGCATATTCCATTTCCCTTGTGAAAATAACTATGCCTCTATACTATGAATTCATGTTGTGCTAAGTTGTAGGAAGGGACTTGCTGTAATAGGAACTCCTCTTGTTTGTTAATTCAACAAACACATGGAAGGTGGTATAGAAATAATATACTATCTTTGAAGACTAGAATTTTCCTATGCTTGGAGAGAATTCCATATGATAGAAAACCCTTTGCTTCTATCATAGAAAACCCTCGCAACCTTGTTCCTTTCCTTCATGGCTCTCTCAAAGATATATCTATGAGGGGGTATGCCCCATTCTCCACCAACTATTGAATAATTGGACATTAAATCAATCTATCCCAAACCCCAACTTTCAAAATTCGTCAAGAAACTCGACTCTATCTAGAAGTATTACTATATCTTCCTGGTCCTTGTCTAAAAGCCGTAGCACTTTTAGAAAGAGGATAAGTTGATAAATTCATGGGGATATGGAATTCACATAAAAATTTTGAATTTTGGTTACAGAACAAATAGATATCTCTCATCAAAGGAAGGTTAGAAGCTACCTTTTGCATATGGGGATTCTACACTTTCCTCTTCAAGTTTAAAAAGGACCGAGATTTATATTTCGTGAGCATCCCTTATTTTATGGGAGCCCATGGTAAGTATCTCAACAAGTGATTCTTGATTTCGACCCAAAAATTGACATATCGTCTTCTGTACCGGTCTGGGTGAGACTCCCTCACCTCCCACTCCACTATTAGGATGACGATTCAGCTAGAGCGATTGGAAAAACTTTGGGAAAATACGTCAATAGATCAGAACCCAAATACGAAATGTTTGGTTGTATAAGAATATGTGTTGAAGTGGAACTTGAGAAAGGATTATCAAAGGAAATCAAGCATATATTTGATAAATAGACTCATATATAGTAGCTTGATTACGAAGAACTACATTCAAGTGAAAAAACTTCCATGAATATGGGCATTTTGCAAAAAAATACGCTAAAACAATTCCTAATGAAATAAATTGGAAACAATGAATATTAATGGAAAAATGTTCAATCAAAGTTTGGTGAAAATAATCCAGGATGCTCCTCCTCTATGAAAGGGTGCTCTAACTGCTTGACCTCTAGACCCTCTAACTCTACACCCCCTTCTCAGTCATCTTCTTCAAGCTCCCTTATCCATCCCTCCATCTCATCACCCCCCTTGTTCAAATTTGTTAAAGAAATGTAATTGTGGAAGATATTCTATTTTGTAGTATTATTTTTATCACCCCTTCTAGAGATTTTGTTCCTTCGATTAGGGATGTCCTTGATGTATTTGGTCATGTAAATTCTTGAGTTAAAACCTTCGTTGTAAGTCGGTTCAGTAGTACCCACAAACATATTATTAAAATATATTTTTGAGTCTTCCAAGGAAATTCGGCCCTGGAATCAAGGAGAATTCGGCCCAATTGGGTTAGTAGGCCTCTCAGCTGATCAGTATAAATAGGAGAGGTGCCTCCCTCATTTGGACAAGCAGAACACTCAAGCAGTTGCACTAGAGAGAGAAAGAGTAGTCCATCTAGGAGACAGGAGGCAATCCAATATTATTCTTGGGGTCTTACAATGTACTTGGTTGAAGTATATATTGAGGAAGTTTTGATGGGTTTTCTTCCCCATGAGGGTTTCCCAGGATAAATCTCTGTGTTCTTTTGTGTGATTGTGCTTGTCTTTCTTTCAGTGATCCTTTTGTATATGGTTATGATGTTATGATGCTAAATGTTATTAGATATTGTATAACCATTGAAAAATTAACATGGTGTCAGATCCACCTTGAAATAAGTCTTTGTATCCAAAATGCTTCTTCAATGGCAGCTACTGAAGATTAGGGTTTCATGCTTGAAAACCCTCGAAAGAAAGAAATAGTCATGTTGGGGCTTTCGATATAAATCGATATTGGAGAAGGATCGGGAGCTAAAACTTTGAAAATATGAAGATGAAATTGTTATGTACCTTTTTTAAAAGTTTCAGCCTTAGATTCACTATACTTCAGGACATATGATTCCTCCAAATCAGGGTTCCAACCTCCTCCATAATACAGTCACAAACATGTGACCTAGGGAGAATTTCTATATCTCAGGATAGGAAGGTCCAATTTTAATTTTGCAACATACTGCCTATAGGGAATAGACTTTAGTTTATATGTTCATAGGTTCAGACCTCGAAGGTGAAACAGTGACACATGTCAGTCCGTATAAGTTCGCTATGCTGAACAATCCTCAAACAAGTCACCTTGGGAAAATTCACATAAGTACCACTTGGTGAAGCCAACTCTACTCTAACCTATGGGTTTGAAAATAATACAGATCATGCTACCTCAGGACGAATTTTCATACCCATAGGAATATGAACTTTAGAGATACAATAGAAACACGATCAAGAAATTGTGTAGAATAAATTGGAGAAAACTAGGGCTTCTTGTTCTGGGCACTTCCCTCCACCGATCAGTTGAAAAAGGAGGACTATAAAACTCACCTTAGGAGTGTACATATGTCTATGGAATAAGTTTCTTATTCTATGGATTTTCAATTTTTGACTTGACACTATTGCCAAGGAAAACTAGGGCATAAGAGATTTTGCAGTTCTGTCCACAATTTTGGGAAAATGAGTATGCTGCTAATATTTCCTTGAGGAGACACATTTTTACATCCACTCAGATCTAAAAGATACCTAAGTTGAAAAATTAGGGTTTATCTATTAAACCCTAGGTCCACCAGAAGCAGTCTTCCAGAAAATCTTTCAAGCAAGCATCAAGTTGAAGCAATCTCATTGGTAAGTTCTATCCTCTATATTTCCATTTTAGGTTCTCAATTTTATTATGATGAAAAACAATACCAAGCTTGGGGACAAGCTTGAAGGAGACAAGAAATATTTACCATGGAAGTATAGAGTGCTTCTCATACGTAAAGAAGCATGACCTAGAGAACTATGTCAAAGAAGAAGATGCAAATCCAAAGGGAGATGAAGACAAAGTACAAGAAGGACTTAGTCAAAGATAAGAGGATTATTTCCATGTCCATTAGATCTCACATATATCATAATTATAGACTCCTAAGGATATGTTCAATACAATGACCAACTTGTACGAAGGAAAGAATATCAACATGAAGATGACATTGAGGAACCAACTAAAGAATGTGAAGATATAGAACTCAGAAACCATTTAATATTACTTCACAAGAATCTCTCAGATCAAGGAGAAAATGGAATCCATTGGAGACAATGTTGAAGAATCAGAAGCGGATATTAAAACCTTGAATGGCCTCCCAAGATCATGGGATTCATTCATTCAAGGAATATGTGCAAGAAGGAAGTTGATCTCTTTCAGAATACTATGGGAATAATGCACACAAGAATAAGATTTGATCATAAAAATATATGAGAAGATGGGAGCAACTTTAGGTCAAGCTCTCACATTTTACTCTAGAAGAAATCATAGAAAGAAGAAGGACCATCACCACAATAGAAGACAAAAGGAATCCTCCCAACATTCGATACTACACTTATGATGGTAAGGGATACTACTCCAGAGATTGTCCCAAAAATAGAGGCTCCTTCAACAAGAAGACAAACAAGGAAATACATCATTCCCACACCGATGAAGATGATGAACCAAATTCAGAGAAGAAAAATAAGGTTCCTCAAGTGATGAGGAATATGAATTCTACTAGTGAAGACAAATACCATACTCTTATCCGTCTTAGTTTTTGGATAAGAAGGAATGCAATTAGTGACACTCAAAACCAGTACACAGGTTCCTAGAATCAGATAAGGAAGTAGAAGTCTCCAGTTATCCTTACAAGGACATGAGGATCAAGAAGGAGTCCACCCACCAAACAAATAAAGATAAGTATTTGAATTGTCATTTCCTATTGCTTAAATGACATTGTTTAGTTGTGTACATATATATGTTCAAGGAAATGTATTATGAATGATATAATGTTTGCATCAATGAACAATATGCATGCGATGGGTAAGTGGCCTATGGTGTTATACAACATTTGATTGCTACTTATCTAGAATGAAACCTCCTTGCTGACATATTGGGATTAGTGCACAATCTCAATAATGTTATGGTAGAGATGGAAGGCATCTAGAGAGCTTCTGTGTTTATACGGGATATGGATGAATGTTGTATTGACTAGAATAGTTGCATGATTATATCCTTATGCATAATAATTTTTCATTATGAATATTTCTTATGAAATCTTTCTAACCATGCTACTGATGTATTTGTTTTGTAGGAAAAATCGTGTACAATCACCTACAAGAAAATAAGGATGAGGCTTGTTCCGAAGAACAAGTGACGACAGTTCAGTTAGAAGATACAATCCAATAATATAAATGAATATGAATCTAAATCTCCCAGGGTCAAAGACACCGTAGCGGAAGAAAGATCCTCAGAAGAATATAAGAATCATGATATGACATAAAGATAGTGGTAGATCCACCTCGAGAGATGAAGACCACCTTGGGCACGAGAGATAATTCAAGATGAATAAAAGTATGACGAGACTTCAAACTAAAGTAAGAGGCCTCAAATACACTCTAGTTATGTGGCACAGTTGAGTGGCATCATTGATGTAGACCCTTCCAGCTATGAAGAAGCAGCCAAGGAGAAATAGAAAAAGCTATGATCAAAGAGTACTAGTTGAACATGGGGAATGATGTCTAGGATGTGGTTCTGATACCTTAAGGGAAGTCCGTAGTGTCTTCCATGTGGATCTACAAGATCAAATATGTAGCAGATGACATCATCAAGGGATACAAAGCAAGGTTCATGGTTTATCTCAGAAAGAGGGAGTAGACTATGGAATGACATACTCCATTGACCAGACACACTTCTCTAGTGAAGTAGAAGTGTATATTGAGTATAGAACCACATATGCACAAAAGGATTTGCATGAGCTCAGAAGGCACCCATGGATAAGCACATCCAGTTACATGAGGAGCTTGAACATCACCTAGAGTGATGAATATCTTAACATTTGCTACAAGGTTGAAGATGGAAGCCTATAGAGGACGACAATATAACAGATGGGTGCAAGAGGAACTTTTAAACAAAGTTTGATATAGAGGATATTGGTATCCAATGACCTGAGATGGATACATAGAATATCAGTAGCGGAGGAAGCTACATGTCACTCCAAGTACAACATGTTTTGATACATAAAGTACAAATGCAGAGGGAGGTTTATGCTCCACTTTAGAGGGAGTGACTGCATAAGATATCCAAGTTTGACATGGTACGCCAGGATTGACAACTTCCTGATGGACTAAGTATTTACCAAGATTAAAGTGGGTTCCAACCTTTACCTTAAGGTTGAATGTAGAAAACTAATATATGTTGATGACCTAACATGATGAACTAATTATAGATACAAAGAGGAAGTGTTGAAGACATAAATATAACTTCGTGATGTTTGGGATCAGGTGTGATCTCATGGCTTAGAAAAAAAGAGGCTAAGTACATTGCAACATGTTCAACCTATAGTGAAGTAGTATGGCTTCACAAACTATTAGGAATATTTTCGAGATGGATTCAACTGACATTTATTGTGCCAAACAGAGTTGCATCAAGCTAACAGAGAACCCAATGTTTCATGAAGTCTGATATATGGTGTAGAGAGTAGTCATGAAGCTCCAGTATGTTCCTACAGAGGAACAGGTTTCCAAAATAGTGTTTTAGGAAGATGGACCATACTAAGAAATTTGCCTAAGTATGGAATTAATGTTAAAATATGCCTAAGTGCCCTCATGGAAATGCCAACCACATCTCATAGGATTATGAGAAAAATATTTTGAGAGAGTGTGTATATATAGACTGTTGTATGGTGCATCCAACCATATCATTATATTGAACAAAACATCTCTCAGGAAAAATATATCAATCTTCCAAAAGTTCCTTCCAGCCATATTTGCACTACTTTAGTAAAATGCCCACCTAGGGAAAAATAAGAAGAGTTTGAAGGCAGAAAGCGAAAGGCGGTCCGCAATCCACATCAGATCATAGATCAATGGTCAGGAATGAACCCGCAAAGAAATCAACGGTTCAGAAGAAAATCAGAAGGCAGAAAGTAGAAGGAGGAATGCGGAAGATGAGAAATCAAAGTCTAGAATAATATGGGTTTCCGCAACCCGAAGTCCGCGAGTGGAATGGAAAAGGAGGAGAATCGTGAAAATACTTTGGGAAATGTCACAGATTCGCAACCCACAATCCGAAACATCAACGATCTGGAAAACATCCTCATATGATCGATGATGCAGAAGAAAAATGGCAGAAAGCGGAAGGTGGAAAACCACGGAAACGACGATTGAGATTTTGAGAAACACTCAATCTGAAATACGCAATCCAGAAGATCGACAATCAGGATAGAACTCAAAGAAGATCAACGGTGCAAAAATCGATTACGCCTATCTATAATATTACCATCTCGCATGGGAATTCTCTTCAACCAATAAATTATGGCGGACATTTTCTTAGACCCTCTTAGACCAATTTTGACTATTTATTCCATACTTAGTTAATTTCCTGATTTTCACCAGTTTGCCATATTTCTCTAGAATGATGTCATAATGAAACAATGATTTCAACTTCATGCCACATCATCATCTATGCCATACCATTCAATCATATCTGCCATATCATCATCCATGCCATGCCATGTCTTTCAGTGAGTTTGCCATGCCATTGTATTCTTGGTTATTCCTTTGTCATTATTTAAATCCTTTGACATCAATGATGATCCATGTAATGGATCCTTTGTCTTTTACTAATTTCATCCTGATACCATGTCTATTGGTTATTCCTTTGTCATTCGTTAGCTCCTTTGACAACAATGACAACTATATTCTCAACAATCTCCCCCTTTGGCATTGATGGAAACATCTAAACATCTAAACAATGACAAAGGATAACCTGTATTGTTGTACCCATTTTGATATAGGATTTCCTATATCCTTCTTTCTGACAACTCTCCCTGTCATCATATATTCCCTTTGTTAACTGGACTTGGTACTAACCAATGTGTTATCATTTATCTTAACATTTTCTTTCTTGCAATAGGTTCTTGAATGATAACTTGAATGGTAGATCCATGGACTCCCCCTGTCACTGTACTTCCTCTTCTTTGTCAACATTTTTGTGACAGAGTTTACACTTAGGATTACATTGTTCCTTTTAAAAAAAACTATATTATGTAACTTGCTCTTCTTAAGAAGTATTCACATAATCCTTGGTCTGAGATAACAACAGGATTTACTACAAGTTTGAGAGCCAAATTTAGAAAAAAATTCCTTAAACTGATAAATATTTTTTTTTTAAATACACATTGTTCCTTCCCAATATTCACTGTTATTTTTACTCATCCTAGAATTTTTCAATAGGTTGATTTTTTTATTTTCCAGATTATACTTGAGTTTTATTCCACTACCAACATTTTTTATGTGTCATGACTTCAAATTCTAAGTTAACATAAAATCTTTATCTTCTATTTGAATTCAGACATCATGGTCTTCATGAATCACACAATTTTTTGTTCTCATGTTACTTCATAGGTATTACACTTTCTCTATTTCAACCATACACCAATCTTATCATTTAACCTTGATCATCTATTTTCTTTGATGAAGATATATTTCACCATACTTCAACATTAGATACCAATTGAATTTTTTTGATACCAAGTGGAATTTTATGACTTTAACTCCCCCTGATTATATGATCCCTCTGAATTTTATTTTCAGGGTTCTCTTTAAATCATAAGAGATCTTAGAAAAGAATCCCACAATCATCACTATATCTATCTTCATCACCTTCACCTTCATCTTCATCGATGTATTCATTTACATCTCCATATTTCCTTTTCCTCATGGATGTCATTCTTATTATGAAACTATTATGCTCATCATCATCTTTGGAGACCTCACTGATGTTTGAAATTTTTGTTTCTTCTAAGTTCTCATAATCTGACTTTTCCTCCCTATCTTCCCATGAGGTATCCTTCTTACTTGTCCTTTATCATATTATTTGTTTGTGTCTTGTTTCCTTCTCAAAATTTGATCTTTTCCCTTGGTTCTGCAGTCACCAGCCTTGTGAACAAACTTATGACAACAATGACAATATCCATAGAATTTCCCTTTATGTTTGAGGAATCTTTGATCTTCTTGATTCACAACTTCCATTTTCTTCCATTGTTTCTGAGCTTGTACTGAAACACTCTTCCTTGGTGTACATTCTCTAGCCATATGTCCAAGGTTATTACATTTGTAACACTCTATGTCATATCTTTGAAGAGGTCCAATTCGGTTATGATTTCTTCCTTTTGGTTTGTTACTAGACGTATCCTTCTTATATTCATAAACATTTCCATAAGCTCTGCATTTCAGGGCTTTATGACCAAAATTATTACAAGATTAACAATGGCCCAAAAAGATCCATTGATATCTATTTGTAATTGGTCTATTAGACACCTCATTAGTTATGTCTTTTTCACAAAAGGATGAAACATATTTCTTGCTTTCTTCCCTTTTAAAAGGACTCTTTAGTGCATCATAGCTTCTTTCATTTCCACCTTGGTTTGTGATAGAGGAATATTTTCGCTTCTTTACTTTGTCATATCCTATACCAGTTTTATCATTTGATGGCATTTGTCTACTTAAGATATCTAAGATCCTTGAGCTATTCTCAAACTTTGATTTGATATATTTTTCATCAACCCATTTTCTAAGTTGAATAATCTCCTTCTCAAGATTTTCAGAATCTTGGATTCTCTCCTTGAGCAAAACTACTAGATCCTCTTCAGTCTTCTTGGATTCTTGAAGCTGGTTCTTGAAGTACATAATAATTTGTTTTGTTTCTTCTTGGTACTTTGACAGTTTCTCTTTCAAAAATTTGTTCTTTTTCCTACATTTTTCAATTTCATCAACAACAACCATGCATTGAGCTTCTATGTCCACTTCTGATTCCTCATCTGAATTTGTTGTCCCTATAAATAGGATTTCTGCATCTTCACTTTCATCATCACTATCTTCTTTGGAATAAAAGTTCTTCTTATTTTTCTTAAACTTCTTCTTAACCATGGTCTTACACTTATGACAACAAGATTCTTCATGATCACTCTCCTCTTTTTTTGGGTAAGGACACTTATTGACAAAATGTCCAATTCTTCCACAATTAAAAAATTTCAAGGGTAGCTTTCCTTTGTATTTCCCAGTTCCTTTCTCAAGTTTACTGATGAAAAGAGATTCTTCATCATCTAGGTTCTCTAGTTGGTTCTTGGATAGGGCTTTAAATTATTCCTATTTTCTTGAAGGTTCATTATGTCCCGTCCTCATCTCATATGCAGTGAAGATCCTATGTAGTTTATCTACTATTGTGTCATCAAGGTCATCATGTTCTTCTAGAGTGGACACTTTTAAGTCATACTTCATTGGAAATGTTCTTAGTACCTTTCTCACCACTTCTCTTTCTTTTAATTATTCTCCAATACCTCTAATAGCATTGACCACCTCATATGCTCTTAGAAGGTATCCAAAATATTTTCTTCTTCTTTCATTTTGAGTCTCTCAAACTACCCTTTATATGTATGAAGCTTGGACTCTTTGACTTTAGATGCACATAATTTTTAACTTATCTCTAGCTTGTTTGGCAGTCTTGCATCACATAACTTTTGTAAATATAGAGTTTGTCAATCCACTCAAGATTGCATTTAGGGATTTGGCATTACCTTCATATTGGCCTAGTTCCTTTGGGTCTGTAGGTGCTTGGTCTCCTATTTTATATTATTTTTCAGTTGCTTCCCAAACCTTCCATCCAAGGGACATCAGATGGCACTTCATTCTCACACTCCAGTATGCATAATTTTCTCCCGTGAATAATGGAGGTCGGTTAGTGGCTAATCCTTCTTGTTGATCCATAGTCATTTTTAAATAGGATCTTCCTTCCAGTGGTTAAACTGTGGTGAAGGAACCTGCTCTTATACCAATTGTTGAAATATTGGATAATATTGAGAGGGGGGGTGAATCAGTATTGTAACCATTAACAATTTAAAACCACTTTTATAATTTACTCATTAAAACACATAATCAACAAGAACACATAGTACACAAATTTATTGTGGAATCCCAATTGGGTAAACCACCAATACTTCCTATAACTACAAAATCGTTGTTTACAAATAGTTTTTGCTTGCTACTACAGACAAGGATGGTATTACACCCTATTTACCAGCAACTACTGGAAGGAGTCTACAGCCCCCTATTTTCTCAGCTACAACTGACAGGATGCTACTACACCCTATTTACCAGCTTTTGTTGGAAGGAGGATTCAACCCCCTACAAGCATGTTTCCTACTCTAGCGCCACCCTGCCACCCTAATATGTTTTCAGTAATCTTCCAGATTTCTTTACCCTTCAATTTATGTTACAATCACTGGTCTTTGCTTCATCTTCTATGATCTGGACCACATAGACACCTTCTCTCACTCATCCCTATGTGTATAAATACCGTTACGTTTCATGCAGATGAATATCTTCACTATTGTGTCATTTCATTATTTGATCATGCCTCTTCATGAGAACTCAATTCCTCGTTCTAGTACTGAGCCGATGAGTCATATACCTCCGTTGTGATTCTACAAAAAAACTAAAAAAATTCCCTGTTAATCGATTTACAGTTTATTTTTCCAATCGTGTTCTTCTGCAATCTCTATTTCCACAATCATCCTGAGTCGTTGATCTCGTTTCGGGATTTTTTCTTAACCATATATCTGAGATAAAAATTATCAGATAGAGGATATGTGACTTTTTCCAATCATCATTCCACGATTTCTATTTTCCGCACCAATAAATCTGCATCGTTGATCTTCTTTGAGTTTTATCCTGATCGTCGATCTTCTGGATTATGGATTTCGAATTGCAGGTTTCTCAAATCTCAATCTTCGTTTCCATGATTTTCTGCCTTCCGCTTTCCGCCATTTTTATTCTGCACCGTCGATCATATGTAGATGTTTTCTGGACCTTCGATCTTTCATATTGCGGGTTGCGGATTTGTGACATTTCCCAAAGTCATTTTGTGATTCTCCATCTTCTGCTTTCCAGTTTACACTTTCCGCCTTCCATATTTCGCTGGCGGATGTTGGGTTGCGGAAACCCATATTATTATAGACTTTGATTTCTCATCTTCCACATTTCTCCTTATGGTTTTCTTCTGAACCATTGATTTCTTTGCGGGCTCACTCCTGACTATCAATCTACGATCTAATGTGGATTTTGGACCGCCTTCCATTTTTTTCCTTCCGCTTTCTGCCTTTAGACTCCTTTTCTTTTGCCCTAGGCAAGCATTTTACTGAAGTAGTGCAAATATGGTTGGGAGGCACTTTTGGAAAATTGATATCTTCTTCTCGAGAGAGGTCTTGGTCAAGATAATGATATGGTTGGATGAACCATACAATACTCCAAATGGTTTTCTCATAATCCTATGATATGTGACTGTCATTTCCTTGAGGCCACTTAGGCAAATTTTAACATTAATTCCATACTTAGGAAAATTTCTTAGTATGGTCCAATCTTCCTAAAACATTGTTTTGGTAGGTCCAAAACTTCTTCCTAAGGCACTTTTAAGTTAATATGCAGATATGGTCATGTATAAAAAACACCTATCTACAATATTACCATCTCGCGCGGGCATTCTCTTCAACCCACAAATTATGGTGGACAATTTCTTAGACCCTCTTAGACCGGTTTTGACTATTTATTCCATACTTAGTCAATTTCCCGATTTTCACGAATTTTCCATATTTCTCTAGAATGATGTCATAATGCAACAATGATTTCAACTTCATTCCACATCATCATCTATAACATACCATGACATCATATCTACCATATCATCATCCATGCCATGCCATGTCTTTCACTGAGTTTGTCATGCCATCGTATCCTTAGTTATTCCTTTGTCATTAGTGAAATCCTTTGATATCAATAATGATCCATGTAATGGATCCTTTGTCTTTTACTAATTTCATCCCGCTACCATGTCTATTGGTTATTCCTTTGTCATTCCTGAACTTCTTTTACATCAATGACAACTATATTCTCAACATCTAATATCAAAGCAACTAACTAAGCATTAAAAGCATGGGTGGCCAACAATTATAAAGAGCATGTTTGTACTAGAAAAGAACTACAACAAACTCTCTTAGAACTTCAGCAAAAAATAGAGGTCGAGGGAGCCTTCAAATCCCCCCCCCCCCCGCTTGAAGAAAAGCAATTGTATTGGACAATTTATGCATTTCATAGAGAAGAAGAAGAATCCTATATCCTTTGATCCATGAGTCTTTGGATAAAATCCAATGACCACAGAACTTCCTTCATTCATAAGAAAACCAAGGTCTAAAAAATCGTAACAATATCATGAGAATTCAAGGGGAATATGGAAGGCTTCTAAAACCCCAAGAGGACATGATAAAGGAATCTATTAAGCACTTATTTTCTCTCCTAAGCATTGAAGACAAGGAACCTGAAAACAAAATCAAGGAAATGATAAAAAAAAATCCTCAATTAGTCAATGATGAACAAAATACGAAGATTACAACAAAAATAAGTGAGCAAGAAGTCATAACGACAATATGGGGATTAAATATTGACAAGTCACCTGGGCCTTGTGGATTTACTATATCCTTCTACAGATCTTGCTAGGAAATAATCCGAAAATATCTCTTCAAACTGTTGATATGAACAAAGGTATAGCTAAAAATAGGAGGAAACACCAACTCCACCTTCCTTTCCCTTATCCCTAAAGATAAAAAACCTACCTCCTTTGCCCGGTTCAAACCCATTTCCCTTTGCAACTCCTCATACAAAATCCTCATGAAAATCCTTTCCAATTGAATTAAACCTCTTCTTCCAAAGATAATTTATGAAAATCAAGCGAGGTTCCTCAGATTCAGAATATAATAGACAATATTCTCATGGTCCAAGACGATATTAAATATAGTAGGAGCATAAAAAGAGGCTTTGTTATAAAAATGAAACTGGCCAACGCCTTTGATAGGGTACACCACTTTTTCCTTTTTGTTGTTCTTACAAGATTTGGTTTTACTAATGAGTTTGTTTCTTTGATTGAAACACACATCAAAAACCCTTGGATAGCCCCTTTAGTCAATGGACATGTTGGTGCTTTCTTTTGAAGTAGCATGGGTATCCTACAAGGTTTCTGACTCTCTCCCTTTATCTATTTCCTTATGGAATATTCCATTAGTAAAAACTAAGCAGGTCATACAATAAGGAACAATGAAGGGAATCTCGATCATTCAAGGGATTACAGAACTGAATCATTCCCAATTTGTCGATGATACAATAGTTCTCAGAGGAGCTTTAACAATTATAGGTTTAGGTTTCAAAAGAGTCTCGAACTGCTTTCTTTCAGCTTTCGGAGGGAAAGTCAACAACCAGAAAAGATGTCTTGATGGATTGAATGCGTCTCCAAAACTCCTTAAGAATATGGAAAATATTCTAGAGTTAACCTTCAAACCAAATTGGCACTCCTTCAAATTTCTAGGGATGCCTATATCACTCAAAAACATTCTTGCAGTAGATTGGATGGAAGTCATTGATAAAATGAAACATAAGATGAAATATTAGGGCTCTAAATGACTAAAATTGGATGGGAGGACCATTTTGGTTAAATATGTTTTATCATCACTTCCAATCTATGTTTTTCTACCCTCTCTGCTCCCATGGGATTCCTGAACCAGATTGGCGCTCTCATTATAAAGTTTCTTTAGCAAGGAGGGAATCTGACTACAAAAAAGTATCACTTGATCAAATGGGAAACAATAATTTATCACTTCAAATAAGGTGGAATTGAAGTGAAATATTAAGTCATGATGAACAAATCTTTGGGAGGTAATATTATTTGGTGATTTGTCATCGGAGAAAAATCATGGTGGAAGTCAATTATCATCCATAATTATCTTTGGCTACCAAGACAACACTCACTTTATTTCCTTTTGCATGATAAGCCTAGTGTACCGATTTGGATAGCATGCAAAGCTGCCTTCTTTCTTCTTAAACCCCACCTCTCTTGGGTATCGAGGAATGGAAGAAAAGTCAAAATTTGGGAAGAAAAAACTATGGGGAAACCCAAATTTCTCTTAAAGGTAATACTTACAACCTTAATATTTGGATGCAACAATCTGGTCTAAATACTTTGGTATACATTTCAAACTGGGGAGGGCCAAAAATTACAACTTGGATAGGAAGGAAGATCCACAATCTTCCAACTCATTTAGAAGAAAGTTGACATGCTCTTCTTAAACAATTGAAAGGAGAAGTCCCAATTATTTCAAACGAACCAAAGGATATACCCTACATATTTAAGCAATGATACCACATTCAAAATGAACAAAATTGCAAAAGGACTTGTTCATAAATATGGAAATCCAATTTTAAAAGTGAAGCGATCCTGAAGATAAAATTCTTTGTTTGGACACTTTGTATGAGAAAATTCTTACTTCAGACAATTTCAAAAAACAAGGAATCTAAGGATCCTTAATATTCATTCTTTTTCATAAATCAAAGGAGACTACAGTCAACCTCTTCATGGAATTCCCTTATATTTTGAAAGTTTGGAGTCACATTCTATGTCCCATTCTCAAAAATCCCCCACCCCGCCCCTTATAAAAATTGGAGAGATCTCCTTTTAACTTGGAATAAAATCTACCTAGGATCTCTAAAAAACAATCCTTTGCTAAAACAAGTCTGGAAAGCCTTACTTTGTAATATGGAAAGCATAGCTTGCTAGGGAATACATTTTGTTTTTAAATGAACTTCACCCTCCTAGTCGTACCTCAGCTAAAGCATTAGGGATCCTTAGAGAGGATTTTCTAATGAAAGGAATTGGGAACCAAGATTTTGACATTTTAGAAGTTGAAGAGAGGGTATGGTTAGCATCCTTCATAATGATCATCCTCTCATCTCCATGGAAAAACTCACCAAGACGTTGCCTAAACTGCATTGGAAATTGAGAATACCAATAGATTAGTTAGCAAATTGGATATATAATCAAAGGAAGTATATATTATTTTTGTATGAAGCATCGAAAGGAAATCCAGGAGAGGTTGGTGCCAGGGAAGGGGGGGTGCTTTACAACCATAGAGGAAATCATGACATTGAATTTTCTTAGAGCTTGGGAAGCAAGAAAAATAATCAAGCATAGTAATATTCTCTCTAGTTTGGTATCAATTCAATTCACTCCCGTGACATTTAAAAAATAATCGTCATAGGGGAATAATCATTAGTAATTAAACATATGTGTGGTGGCACCACTCCTCAACATACTTAGTTATCCATATTACTGTCAAGAGTCAAAAGCATCATCAAAGGGAAACAAAACATATGTTGTATTCATGTGATTAGACACCTCAATGTCTAAGTTTATGCTAACACCAATGAGGCTTGTAAGCCTGCTCATGGGATGGTGGAATTAAAAGGAATGAGGAATGGGGTTAGGTTCATGCCCCCCACCATAGCAATATTGAAAAAATATTGACCATGCCACAAATGAAATGCTTAAATGTTATCAAGCTATGGAATCTTAGAAACATTTGGCATAACAATACAATAAAGGATTTGTTTCCCCCTATTTGCAGTCACTCTCGTACATGCAATACTCACATGTCAATCTGAGACACAGTTGGTGCATTGCCTCCTCTGCTACTAAGTCTACTTCGATGGATCCTTTCCACTTCAAGAGCATATTCTAGAAATTCCAGCATCATGATCTGAATTTATAGGAAGAGATGAACAACAAACTCATAAGGAGATTGATCATATCGGAATTCAACTAACAAACTACATACAACAAGCGAAATATCTACACATGAGGCTTGGGGTTACTCAAAGGAAATCAAACGAAACTCGTGGAAGAATGGAAACAATGTTTGATGAGACTGTTACTTAATGTGCTAGAAGCTAAATTGGGATTCCAAAACTAGGCAGGCTCTTCCTTTTCCATAGAATCTTAAAAGAGGAACAATTCACCCAGTTTGCAACAAATAAATCAAGAAATAGAGATCATGTAAAAAATAAAAGCTCCAATGGAGAAGAACATAATCTTCTACAAGTTTTTGTAATTATGTACAAATGTATCTTGTTGTTGAACTCTTTTATTCAACACTATACTAGTAGTAACATAATTTTCATTAAAGATTTCTATCATGATATAGAATAAAAACAAGAAAGATCTCTTATATCAACCCGAAAGACAAGCTCTTTTGTTTTTTTTGCTTTGGCAGCTTACCAGCTCAGCCGAAGCTCGCCTCTTTTTAATAAAAGACACCAAAATTTTATGTTAAAACAAGTGGAATTAGCAACAAAGTTGCATAGTACCTGCCTCTTAAATTTTTTTGAGTTGAGATATCTATAATTATATTGTTCCCAGTAATTTGCTTGATATATTCAATACAACCCTACATACGTTTATTAAGATAGATTATTTTGTAATATAAGGGATTAGCTAGACCATGCATAAAGGATTTATTTTAGAGGGTTAGATATTAAAGGATTAGTAGTGTCAATAATGGATAACGATATTAAACATAGTCTACCATCTTAAACTATAATTGAAACCATAGTAGTTAGGGAGTTAATGGATTAGTGGTCAAGGTTCATTATTGTATTGGTTAGTCAATGATTAAAGGGTTTGTGAGTTAATCATGAGGGGATGTGTTGGTAAGTGGGGTTAATGGTGAGGGGATTAGTTGATGATGATGATGATTATGGTTAACATGTGAGACCAACTTGGTCTATCGCACCTTAAGAGAAAAAAGGGAATTATTTGGTTTGCTTTAAAATTTTATTTCTATGTTCAAAAAAGATTGAAGAGAAACTTTCCTAGCCCAATATAGGTTTCCCAGATAAGGAGGTTAGGAAGGTTTGTATTGTAACAAAAAATATAGTATGTAATGGTTGGGGTTATTTTGGATTAATGATTTAAGAGATAACGCTTAGGTATTAAGAGGTTCATAGTAATGAGTTGGGTTAGTAGTTCATGTTTAACTTAAATTTAAAGGATTAATGTGTTAGAAATTAGTGAATTAGAAGTATAATAAATTAAAAGCTGAGAATTTTTTATTATGTTAACCAAAATAATAATAAATTGAAGGGAGAATTCTTTATTATGTTAACCAAAATTTCTAGATTTATACTAAATAAATGATCCAATATATACATAAAATTGAGTTAAAATCATTTTTTTAATATTTATTATTATTATTATTGAAATAGTATACTTTTATGTAAATTTCACTTAAGATAGTTATTTTTATCTTCTATGTATAATAATGATGATTTTTAAAAATATATTAATTCTTTAATATTTAGTTTTATATACGAAGTTATGTAAATTTCACTTAAGATAGTTATTTTTATCTTATTATACTAATAATGATGATTTTTAGAAATATATTAATTCTTTAATATTTTAATATTTAGTTTTATATACAAAGTTATTATAAGCTCAGAGAAATTTTTAAATTGTTAACCATGGAAATTAGCTTTTAGAATGTCCACACATTATCAGTTTTTAAATTATATAATATTTTATTACATTTTCAAAGTTTAAATTATATAATAATATTTATCTTAATGTTTAGTTACGAGGTCACTTTGAATTTAGTTGTAATCAATTATTGAATAGATATGAATGTTATGATTTTTTAAAGTTAATTTTTTAATTTTTTCTTATAGGTGAATTTTTCAATTTAATAAAATTAATTAGCATATCCTCAAAGTGGAGGAAAGAAAATGCCGAAAAGAACTCCAATGTGTTGTAAAATGTAAGAAAATTGTGGGTACGTAGACAATATACGTTTATGTGTTTTAAAATAAGTATGACTAATTTATGGTAGGGATAGTGGTTCATGGAATTGAAAAGAAAACTCTCTTGCAAGTATTAATAAGCAATAAATAGAAACCCATGTAATCTATGGCAAGTAAAATGAGTTGTACACTAATTTCTCATATGAAAAAATATACATATGTGAGTTAAAAAATAAATAGCGAGGTAGTGATAAATTTTGGCTCTAAACATATTGGAAATCAACATTGTTATTTTCATTTGGTGGGGGTGGTGCAGGGATTGAGGGTTGCAGTTTTAATTGTGAAAGGGACAAAGAATGAAGGTGTGCCTCTTTATTTTTTCGAAGTGAGACATATGAAGTTCCTTTTATCTTTGCATAGTGTTCGAAGGAGAATGATGGTCACCAATTCACATTCCTTCTAATGTTGTATTGTGTCACATTTCTGTGAAGGTCAATCCTTGATATTGAGTGAAATTACATCAAAACAGGTATCTTGCACTAACGTATGTGCAATAATGCAATAATGGAAAGAAGAGTGAGGAATTAGAAACATGTTTCAATGTAATCTATGTCGCCTCCTAATCTATAATCTATTTCCACTGCTACTATTATTGTTAATGAGTTGTGTTTATTGTAATAATGTTGATATCTTTATTAGTGACTAGTAGTATTGTTATAAGTTGATTACAAATTTTTTTTTTGCTTATATTTGGGTATATTAGATCTAAGTGGTTTCCTTTAAATTCTTTAAAAAAAATGCGCTACTATCTATAGCACCCTAGTGAAGAGGATGGTTGTTACACTTGACAATTATAATACTGTCATTTTATGTTGCTTCTGCACATGTTATCCTGACAAATCACCGATTTATCAAATCTAAGAAATAAATATATTGTCTGGAGAAATACTTTATACTTAGTTATGATCCACTCTTCTCATTAGAGGATTACTGTATACTTAGTTATGATCTGCTCCTTTGTTGCTTCAAGAACCTCAATAAATACTTTTTTCATTCAAGTAGTTTGTCCAAAAGACTCTAACATTGTCGCTGCAGGCTTTACTTCTGATGTGTCCACTCTAACATTGTCGTTGCAGGCTTTACTTCTGATGCGTCCAAGTAATATAATCACGCTTAATAATCTATCTTAATGAATGAATTTGATGCATGTATAAGGAAAAAAGGTCAAATGGTTTCTCTTTATGGATGCCCAAATATTGGATTGACATGTTGAATGATTTCTCTTTATGGATGCTTAAATAGACTTGCATTGTGATGTTTTTTTTTAAATAAAATATTATCGTGAATGATATCCTACAGAGAAATTAGTATTTACGGTTAAAATATTTTTATAAAAAACTAACTAAATGTCAAATAACATGGATCACAACCTATTCATTGATATTTATTATATTTAATAAAGCAGTTTATTTATTACGCCGAAGGAATTCTTTAACGGGATGGTGCCTCTCAAGGCTTCGTTGTCTGTCAAAATATTTGTGATGTTCTTTGTTGTCTAAGGCGTTAGAGAGTTCCTGGACTAGAATAGTCTAATTACGAAAAATCAAACCTAAGATTGTCCAAGGCCTCCGACGAGTTTCCAGAATAATCTAGCTACAAAAATCAAACCCAAATTTATCAGGTGTACTTGTTCAGAGTTCCATTCTCTGAATTTTACCCGCCTATAACCTATAATCTCAAAAAATTCATCAATTCAAATGAAATTTGTCCTTACAGGCCGTTTGGAAATCACCAAGGCGGAGAATTTAATGGCATCAACAATTCATCAAAATTTCTTAAACTTAAATCAATATGTGACAAACCCTAACCTTTGACTCAGTTGTGCAAGGATAATGTCGGTTGATCTAGAAAATTCATTGCTTTCATATCTATTTAGTGTTTCTTTGATGCAACATATTATTCATCCCTTCCCCTAGCATGGGAACTATTTGAGTGCTAGAAGAGGAGCAGGGTATCCCTTGAAGTTGGATAGCGTCTGGAATATTATTAGTAGTACCATTTGAAGATCCATTAGTAGTACCATTTAGAAGATCCATAACTCTTCGTCATTGGATCATCATCAAACCTAGATCATCATCAAAGTTGGATCATCATCATCACTGTTGCTGCTATCTTGAGCAAATGGTGTTATCTCTCAAATCTACTCATCATATGAAGTTCTACAGAGCCAACCCTTTTTTATGCTGGATGTAGGCATAGCCTCCATGCAGGTCTTCTTCATCATCTCTACGAGCAAGCCATCAAGTAGGTACATCTTAGGACTTATTATATGCCTCTTGAGAAACCTGCAAGATCTCCCGGGACTGATTATATGCTACTGCGAAACCTGAAGGAGCACCCCAAGACTGATTTCATTTCTTGTAACACTTGTGTACCCTATTGTTACCTCATCATCTTTAGATCATCTCATCATCACACAGAGCACAACCCAGATACACATAACACAACACTTACATCAACGACCATGGGAGTCCCAACTTGCCACCATATCGGAAAGGCTCTCGACACTTTCATCAATGACCATTGGAGGCCCAACCTGCCACCATGTCGAAAAGGCTCAGCACTTACATCAACTACCATGGGAGGCCTATCCTGCCACCATGCCCGAAAGGCTCTCGGCACTTACATCAATGACCATGGGAGGCCCAACCTATCACCATGTCGAAAAAGCTCAACACTTACATCAACGACCATGGGAGGCCTAGCTTGCCACCATGTCGAAAAGGCTCTCAACACTTACATCAATGGCCATGGGAGGCCCAACCTCCCACCATGTCGAAAAGGCTCGACACTTACATCAATGACCATGGGAGGCCCAACCTGCCACCATGTCGGAAAGGCTCTCATGTGTATCTGCGTCTTCCAGACTCATCACTTCCCTTTGGAGGGAACCTCAATCTGAAGAACACCAAGCTTCTCTCTGAAGTACTCAAAATTCAATATGTATAACAGCTTGGTAAATACATCATCTATCTACTCGCCCATCACAACATATTGGAGATTCACTGCTCCTCTCTACACCATATCCTGGATATAGTGATATTTGATCTCGATATGCTTCAAATTGTCATGGAGCACTGGGTTCTCCGACAACTTCACACAACTCTGGTTGTCACAATATATACAAGTAGCATCCAACTAGAGATCAAACAAATTGGATAATAGCTTCCTCATCCACATTGCCTCACAACTAGTCGAACAATATGCAACATACTCTGCTTCGAGTGTACTCAGTTCCATGCAGGATTGCTTCCTGCTAAACTAAGAGATCACACCTGATCCCATACTGAAGTTGCACCTTGAAGTGATCTTCCTATCAATGGCACTTCCTGCCCAATTCGAATCCACATAACCTTCCAGGTTAATCTTTTGATTCGCATCATACTTGATCCCATAATCAACTATACCCTTCAGGTACCTCAGAATATGCTTTGCAGCAATCAGGTGAACATGTATTAGATCTGTCAAGAACTGGCTCAATGTGTTCACAGAAAAGAAAATGTATGGTCTTGTATTTGTTAGGTACATCAAGGATCCAATCATCTAACAATACATCGTGGCATCAACCGATTCTGATAAGGAATCACTCAATAGATTCAGGTTCGATGCCAGAATCGGTTGATGCATACTTCTCGAACCTCATCCCGAACCTCTTCAGGATCTCTACTACATACTTCTCTTGTCCAAGGGAGATTCCATATGCACTCTTCCACACCTCCATGCCTAGAAAGTAGTGTATCATACCCAAGTCCTTCATCTCGAACTCGGCAGCAAGCTTCCTCTTCATGTCAACAATCAACCCATCCTCACCTATCACAAACAAGTCATATACATACAGTAGGATTATAACTGGGTTCCCTTCCTCAACCTTGTAGTATAGGTTGGAATCCGCTTTACTCTTGGTAAATATGAAACTAGTCAGGAAGTTGTCAATCCTGTTGTACCACGTCCTAGGTGCCTGTTTCAAACTGTACAAGGATTTCTTCAATTTGCACACATGAGTCTCCCTATCATGTGTCTCAAAACCAAGTGGCTTCTCACATACACTTCCTCTTCCACTACACCATTCAAGAACGCGGTCTTGACATCCATCTGGTGTATATTCCATTTCATCACTGCGGCTAGAGAAAGTACCGATCTGATGGAAGTGTATCTAGCTACAGGTGCAAACGGTTCCTCATAATCTATTCCTTCCTTCTGGGAGAAGCCACGTGCCACAAATCTTTCTTCATATTTCTCTATGCTGCCATCTGCAAAATGCTTGATCTTGTATATCCACTTGGAGGTCACAATAGGCTTCCTTTCTGGTCTTAGGACCACATCCCAGAAATCATTCTTCATGATTGACTGGTCCTCCTCGATCATTGCATCCTTCCATTCTTTATTTTCTGTCGCTTCTTCATAGTTGGAAGGTTATTTATCAATGATGCCGCACAACATGGATACATAACTAGAGTATGACCTAGTTCTCTTGATTTCTCTGCGCATTCCTTCTAGAGCACCATATCTCTCTACACCTAGGATAGCCTCTCGTACCCATGCTGATTTCCTCTTGTAAGAATTATTCTCACGGGTTGGATCCATAGGTTCTTGAGGTTCTTCCATTTCTCGATCTTCTTCTGGAGTTGCTTCATTCATTGTTGTATCTCGGATCCTAGGTACTTTTGTTTCTTCAATGTCTTCAACATGTATCTTTCTGGATTTTTTATAAGCTAAGTCTTCATCAAATTTCATGTCCCTTCTGATGTCGATATTCTTGAATCCTAGAAAATATATTATGTAAGCCTTCGATCTTTCACTATATCCCACAAATATACCCCTTTTTTCTAAAGGATCTAACTTCGTCCTCTTTTCTTTTGTAATGTGTATGTACACCGAGCAGCCAAATATTATGAGATGGTTGACTTCTAGTTTCTTTCCAGAGAAGGCTTCTCCTGGTGTCTTTTTCTCAAGTACTTTATGCGAAGTATGATTCTGTACATACACAGTTGTCCTAGCAGCTTCTTCCCATAGATGTATATGAAGATCTTGATCATGAAGAATTTCCTTTGTTGCTTCCATAATCGTTATATTGTTCCTTTCTGCAACTCCATTCTATTGTGGATTATATGGAGTGGTCAACTCCCTCTTAATCCCCGACTCTCTGCATAATTATTTGAATTCATCTGATGTGGATTCTCCACCATTGTCTGATCGAAAGGTCTTGATTTTCTTCTCAGTGTGGTTTTCAATTAAGGCTTTGAATGCCTTGAACTTACTGAATACTTCATCCTTTCTTTTCAAGAAATCTATAATGTCTTCCTAGAAAAATCATCAATGAAAGAAACATAATATACATACCCACTTAATGAACTAGACGACATCGGAAAACATATGTCAAAGTGGATAATTTCCAAGATTCCTTTTGCCTTTCTCTCGCTACTTGTAAATGTCTTCTTTGTGTTCTTTCCCTTCGCACATCCTTTGCAAACACCTTCATGCTTTTCCTGGATTTCTAGAATACCTTCAATAGCTTTGCTTGCAAGTGGTAGTGCCCTATAGTGCACATGTGCAAGCCTTCTATTCCAAAGTTCACTTGGCTCTACAGAGTCATGGACCAAAGCTTGTTCTAGTTGGCCCTTTAATTTGTATAATCCTCCCTCTTGCTCTCCAACACTACTGCATCATCTATATTGTTTCCCTTTGGCCACATAAGGACTTGGCCATCTACAAATGCAACCCTCATACCTTTTGCGTCCAATGCGGATATGGAGAGAATATTCTTCTTTAGTCCTAGTACAAACAAGACATCCTTCATCTTCATAGATTTTCCAGAGTCTAGCTTATAGGAAGCTTCTCCACTTCATTTTATAGGATGCTGATAGTCATCCCCAAGTTTCACTTTGTGGGGTGACTCATGTCTGGATATATTCACAAAGGATTCTTTAAATCCGACCATGTGCTTGGAATCCCCACTATCTATGAGCCAATCATTGCTTCCATGTGTAATAGTTCTTGTGAGGGAAGAAATCAAAACATACTCTTCATCGCTTGAAGAATATTCACTTTCTTCTTTGAATCTCTTCCTGGAAGGTTCATCATCCTCTTCAGTTTGAGCATGATGTCTTCAATTTTTGTCCTTCTTCTTGTGAGAGCCACCTTTATTTCTAGGACAATCTCTAGCGAAGTGTCATTTCTCATCAAATGTATAGCATCTGACATTAGATAGGTCACTGCTAGATCTTCTAGGGTTATATTTCTGATTCTTGTGTGGATGCTTACCTTTCTTGAGATGATGGTGCTCTCTTTTGATTTTCTTGGTGTGTGATGTGAGAGCTTAATCTTCATTTCCCATCTTTTCTTCTCGAGCTACTATTCTAGCTTCTTCTTGTGAGCATTCCTCCCACATCCAACTGAAGGTGATTAACTTTCCTCTAGCACAAATCCCTTGAATAAAGGAATCCCATGACCTGAGGATACCATTCAAGGTGGTCATCACAATTTCTCCATTCTCTACTTCTTTTTCCACAGCTTCAAGTTGTTCTTTGATTTGAGAGAACCTTGTAAAGTATGACTGTATTGTCTCTGCATTCTGGATCTTTACATTCTTCAACTGCTTTCACAAATTCATCTATCAATTTATATTCTTCCCTTCAAATAGCTTGGTCAAGGAATCGAACATCTCTTTAGGTGTCTTTAAGGAAGACACATGTGGTATAAGGTGATCCTTGATAGAATTGGCAATAATCCTCTTGGCCTTGACCAAGTTCTTCTTGTGTAAGGATTTAGCCTCATCTCCCTCTGGAACTAGAACATCTCCACTTATGTAGGTGTCCAATTCCTTTTATTCAAGAACAAGTGAAATCCTATACTTCCATGCTCGGAAGTTATCAGCTCCTTCAAGCTTTCCATCAAGCTTGGTGTGATGAGACATCTTTAATGAGGACCTCAAATGGAAATACAAAAGATTTATATCTTACCAATTTGAGATGTTCGGACTCGATCTGGAGCTGATCTTCTACAATGTTGGTTTACTGGTCTGGGGTCAAATTAGGGTTTGACTTTCTCGAAGTTTTACCCAACCAAAAATTCCGATATTGGTCTCTAAATTTCAATTTTGAGGAGGAGAGCAATCCTATGTTGGGCTCACTCAAAAATTCCACTTCTGTGAAAAGCCCTAATTTCCCGTAGTAGTGACAGGCCAAAAACTGAAAATGCCCGGAATCAGATTCTGTTTCGATAGGAAGATGTTCCCTTTAAAGGAGAGTTATCCTAGCCTCCTTTTGTTGATGACCTGTGGAGAGAAACCCAAAAATTAAGAAGCCCTAGCTTCTGCAGGTGCACAATGTTAGATTTGTATCGTTTAATCAATATGATATAGGATCTTATTTGAGAGAATAACATGCACAACAATAATCAAAAGAGACAAGAGACACAAATATTTTTCCTCAGGGAAACCATAAAGGAGAAAACCCCACAACTTCCTTAGAGATAGAATGAGCACCAATAGAAAAAGTAAAACCCAAAAGTACAATGATGTTCTCTGATAGTGTGGCATCCCCATCCCTCAGACCGACGAAGAGGACGCGACCAACACATCAACACAGCCGGGAAAACAGCCCATGAACATAAACTTCAAATGATATCAATGCTGGACATAAAATTCACAAGCATACACAGATGCAAAAATCTTCAATCATACAGCGGAAGCAACACAAATACATAAACCAGCATTTAACATCATTATAAATTGCAGAGGTGAAGTAAACAGCACCACTTATCTCTTGATGAAGAATTCACCCGCAACCAGCTACATCGCTGCAACGGTCCACCCAACCATAGGCCAGCTTGCTCATCAATCTCTCAGCAACGCTGCCACCCCCGAGCTGGGCATGATTCCTCCGGAATAAGGGTCAATTGCAGGCTTATGCATAGCCAAGGGGCACAAACAGCAAACCAACACAGCTGGGTTTCACAGGCTTTCAACAGATAAGCCAAGCCAGCACAGCCCGAAGGCTAACCATTGCACTCAGGCAACCAATTAGCTTTCACAGCTCAAACAGGGAAAAACGAATTACACAGCCCCAACAACAGAACAGCAAACAAAATGCAATAGGGACGAATTTACAGTTTTCCCAACCAATGTGTGAACAGAACCCACGAATTAGCCTGTGAGTGAAGGATACGGCCACCCTATTCACAATTCGCCCAAGGAAATACTGCGTGGATAAATCTAGCAAAATACCATGCGTGAAGATGGAAAATGGGAGGGGATCCCTCTGCGTGAGGATGCACAGCAGTAGAGGCCCTGCGTGAGGAGAAAACAACTCCGATTTTGCCCGTGGATGAACAAAACAACAGTAAGGACGCGAATTACAGTGCGTGGGTGCTTCAGCAACTCGTGGAGCCCCAGAAAATGTCTGCGTGAGACTAAAATCGCCCAAAGCCTGTGCGTGAGAAGCCCACAGACCAAATCGCGTGGTGAGAGTGTAAAACTGACCAGGGAAGAGTGCGTGAGGGAGAAGAATGGGCAGACGTGGGTGGAGTGGGCAAGTGGGTAAGGCTGACAGCCTACCACAACCACCACCCCTTCAACAATAAATGCCCTCAGCCACTCAGCCATAACTCCTCAACCACCAGCTGAAGCATTAAAGAGGTTGACAAGGTTGGATGAGGCAAAAGGTGACAAACAACAAAGGTGGTGAAACATGGGTTTTTCCCCATAACCAAGGTTTGACATCCCCCACCCCTTATCCTTTGGAACCATGCCCTTTTCATTCAACATTGCACTGCCGTAGCTGGTTGTGGTTTATTTTAATTGATGTGCGTGTTTACATGATGCCAAATTATAATGTGCCTTATAGCACAGCATACCATCGGCAATTATCCCTATTGCCGAAACATAGACAACAAAATCGATGGTGGGGCTTTTGCCTTGAGCTCCTCACCACGATTAATTACAATATATACATCATGCAAACGGGTCGAAACCGGGGACATTACAGATAGTTGTTCTCTCTCTCACTTGTGCGAGCTACTCCTCTCTCACTCATGCGCTATTGATGAGCAAGTCTGTGTATCAAATAGAGAGGCTCACTCTCTATTTATACTTAATTTCCACTTGACATTTACCCTACAGGGCCGACTTCTCTAGGAAAGTCTAATAACCCTAATATATCTCAACTGTGGGGTCTAATGCCCCGACTTACAATGGAGGGTTAACCTCAATCACTTTACATGAATTGATTATATTAATGACTCTCTCGATCAGAGGAACAAACATCTCCGTCAGGGTACAATGAAATACAATAAGAAATATACAAGTGAATACATTCCGAAGTTACAAATACATCAACAAGGAGTAGTTTATTTTTTATTTTCTTTATTTTTAATTGAAATTTGGTAAAAAAATTTAACAAATCTCCTTGAGTGCAATTTACCATGGGTTGTGTAAGAATCCTTGCATGGTTGTTTAGGAGGCCTTGCACATGGTTTTAAAACCATGTGCAACACCAACATATATTTGTGGATAATTACAAGGCGTCAAATTTTCCATTGATATTACATGTGTCGAGCGAATATATCCATGTAAGCTTACTATCTTTAGTTTCTGTACTAGAATAGTACATGTTAAATACCTCGACAAATTATCCATATCTGAGGCATTCTTTTGAAATTCGAGGGATTCGCCTACCAATCATTCTCAAGAGTGAAATGTGTAATTTTTTTTTCAATGTCTGTGTAGGAATTAGAGGGATTCGCCTACCGCTGCAATGTTTGCTTTTCATTTTCATGGCAGGCTACTTCTCTTGCATATCATCTCCTCAATCTAATCTGATTGCGTCTGTGAACATTATTGGCCAGTAATTATTAATGCATATCTGTAGGTCAGTCATAGACCAAAATTTCACTTACTTGGGTTTGAAATTAACTTCTCCAACATATGCGTGTGCACTAAGTAATTTACTCCGGTGTATGACTTTCGGCATTGCTCTCCTGTTGAGTTAATTGATCGCATTGTTCCCTTTGGACCTCTACAACACTTATATTATATTATATAGCCCATTATATAGGCATGCCTGCGTATATGAATTTAATGTCATTCATTAGGCCATAATCACTCACTGTCAGGGTTTAAAAACTATATCCGCTCATCACTCGATCTAGGATGGATTTGAGCTAGGATCAATATATTTAATTGACCATTTTATTTCCATCTTTCCTCACCCTCATTCTGTGGGTGCCTAAAGCAAGATCTAAAAGCAATGTCGGGTCTATAGTTGGTACCTCCCTTATAAGATTGATTAAGTAAGTGATCTAGGGTGGCCATCCATCAGCACAGGAAGAAACATCCAAGTGACATTATAATTACTGTCTTAATAAAGACAATAATTTAAAAAAATTAAATGCAAATCCTAGATCCCAGGATGATGTTCTTTGGAAATTCGATCCAAGGCCGACGATGTCTACTTCAGGGAAAAATGAATAGTAAATTTTCTTTGAATTAAGTACAGTAAAAGAAATGCAATCCATTTTTTTGAAAGCGAACTTTCAGAGTTGTCGAATTATAAAGGATTTAGATTAATTGCAAACTCTTCTGGTAATGATGCATTGTTTCCAGACTTCTCAATGTATTATTTCTTAACTGAATTGATGGTCCTGGAATTTGGGAACCAAATTAGCAGCGTCTAAGAGGAAAATTAGTTGCAACCTCTTAAACCGTGCTATTTCTGGCTCAAATCCTAGGACGACCAATTCCATCCATAAATAATACAAGTAGCAGACTGGTGTCCATGCAAATTTATCAGGAAAGCTCGCAATGCATTTGAATTCCTTATACTCTGGCGAGTCTGAAAGCTCACATTGTATTTTGATTTTTTTTTAAATTTGGCGAATGTACTCACCCAAAGTTGAATTTTCTATTTTAAACTTATTCTCTTTCATATTTTTTTCTCAAAATGATTTTACAGCTTTGCAAGTCAGATAGAGAATATAGCTTTAAGGGTTAGCCAGTCATATATAGGTTTAGCTCAAGCAGTTATAATTCATGATTGAAACAATTATGACTTATACCTGAGATCTTTGACTCAAGTCTGATCTTAGATAGAGGATATTGTAAAATGGAAGATGTGATTTTTCCCATAAAGAATAAAGAAAAATTGCAGCATGCTTTGCTACTGAAGGAACACATATTGCAGTTGAAAATACAAACATTGTTCATATTTTTTTCTTTGTATTCACTAGTTTCCCTCTACTGCAGCATTTAGATCTGAATTTGATAATATACACAAAGAAGAGGGAAGGAGCTACTTGAAATTAAAATTTAATACTTATATTTAATCAATCCATATATTTACATACTTACATATATTCATTTGTTTATTCCTTTCATTTCCTACTTACATATATTTACTTCGGTCCATATTTGATGTAGATTTACACCTGGAGGTTTGCACTCAAGGATATTTTTATTTTTATTTAAATAATTTTCTTAAATTGTAATTAATGGCCGACAAAATATATTTATTACTTCTTACTTTTTAGAAGTAAAAAGTAATGTTACAACATCTACATCATAATGGGAAAGTAAAAAGTAACGTTACGACATCTCCCTCATACTCGACAAACGTTACAACATCTCCATCATAATTGACATTATTATTTATAGCTGGCATTTACAAGAGGAAAGTTACATAACGTTACAAGATCTCCCCCATACTGGGTTGTAGAGCGCCTCTTGGCGCAATTAAAAAGCTTCTTCAACATTTGCATTCTAAAAACAAGTATGCACCTTGAGATATTTGATCCCTCTGGGTGCTTGGTAGATCCCCTTTTAAGATGGATCTACACTGGTATTCAATATGATAAACCTTCTAATTGAGGCTAGCATTTATATTAGGTGGAATAAGACATAGTAAACTCTCGAGCTGAGGCTATCTTTTATGTTAAATGGCATATAAATTTTGCTAGAACAAGGAGTGGCAATTGAATAGACAAACTGAAATGGGTAAGGAGACGCTTTTTTCCTAAAACAAACAAAACAGAATATTCGTGCTGAGAAAGCATAGATAAATAAAATTATCTTGGTAGTATATAGAGTTTTCATTATGAGATCACCAGTATAAGCCTTCCATTCGGTCTTTGTTGTAGCCCACAATAGCCTTTGAGGATTGTTGTTGATGATTTCTGCTAGTAGTCGATGGGGACTTGGAAAATATTTGAGCTAGAGGATGTAACTCTCTCTGGAGTGTGGATTAGGCTTTTTTTAGATCAAATATTGTACCTGAAATAACTGGTTATCCATCATGGGATGCTATATGTTTTTTCCATTATTGTGTATCCTTTAAATGCTTAATAGATGTAAATTTAGGTTTTTCCCTTATCTTTTTATCCTTTTAATGTTTAATAGAAGTAAAATTGAAATCGGCCTATATCATGTGAGTATTTTATTTTTACTTAATATTAACTCTTGCTTTTATCAACTTACCAATCCACATAAAACTTCAAGTAACTTTCTTTTAATTAAAATTTCCAACCCACTTAACACGTTGCTTTCCATAAAAAGATGACAAATCTCTACCTCACTTTATTAAAATATTACTCAAAATTTTCTAAATGGGAGATTGTTGAAGTTTACTTCTCCATTGTTGGAGCAAAGCTTGTATTGAATGACCATGGAGTATCCTATGGAAACAATAAAATTCGTAGTACTTGAAAAGACTCTCATATTGAGCATTTATTTTGGAAGTCTAATCTGGTCAATAAAGATTCTCAAAAAAAAATTATACAAAGAATTTCCCTTATCTTTTTACAGATCATGTAGCATTTAATGTCTTTCCTGATCTGCATGTTGTGAATTGTTTTTGTGCGGTATTATATCTAGGTATTTGAAAAGAGTTATGGAAAATGAAATTTCACCTTCCACTCATAGAAATATGATAAAAGTAATTCATTGTGCAGGTTACAGATCGATTTGCAAATAGTTTAAGTTCAAATTTTTTTAAACTTTATCCTACACAACACAATTATCGACATTTGATTATTACGTTCATGTCTATTATCCATATTTTTGAGTTGAATGTTAGTTTTATTTGTAGTTATGAAATTTGGTAAAAAAATTAACAATTTTTTTTTAGTGCAATTTACCATGGGTTGTTTAAGAAGCCTTGCATGGTTGTTTAGGGGGCCTTGCACATGGTTTTAGAACCATGTGCAAGGCCAGCATATTTTTGCGGATAATTTCATGGGGTCAAATTTTCCATTGATATTACATATGCGGAGGGAATATATCCATGTAAGCTAAATATCTTTAATTTATGTACTAGAATAATACCTATTAAATATCTCGACACAATTAGCAATCTCTGAAGTAGATAACATGTTAATAAATTAAAATAATAAGCTACTGTCATTAGAGGGATCAAATCCACTCAAGAATTAGAGGGATTTGCCTACCAATCATTCTCAAAAGTGAAATGTGTAATTAATTGTTTTCAATGTCTGTGTAGGAATTAGAGGGATCAAATCCATTCAAGAATTAGAGGGATTCACCCACAAATCATTCTCAAGAGTGAAATGTGCAATTAAGTTTTTCAATGTCTGTGTAGAAATTAGAGGGATTCTCCTACCTTCGCAATGTCTGCTTTTCAAAATACGGGTCGTTTTAATTTTAATTTTAATTAATGGCCAACAAAATATATTTATTACTTCTTACTTTTTAGAAGTAAAAGTAACGTTACAACATCTACATCATAATCAACAAGTAAAAAGTAATGTTCATAAAAAGTAACATTACAATATCTCCCTCATACTCGACAAACGTTACAACATCTCCATAATAATCAACAATATTATTTATAGCCGACATGTAAAAGAGGAACATTACAAAACGTTACATGAGGAACGTTACATAACGTTACAAGATCTTCCCCATACTGGGCTATATAGCACCTCTCGGCGCAATCAAAAAAAAAATTATGATCTTTTATTCAGAACAAGTTTATGTGCTCATGCAAGGAATCCTTTATACCAGCATAGATCCAAATCCTAGGCTCTATCAAGCGCCGAGAGGGATCAAATCTTTGGTATTGCACTCAACTATCAGCTTTAATGTGATTCAGACCAAAAGACACATCTTTTTATTTAAGGTTCACAAATAATATTTTTATTATTAATATTTAATACTATTTATGGCTGCATATAATATTTTTTATTATTTTTTATTTTGTTAGGAAAGAATATTAGAACATCTCCCCCATACATAGTTTTAAAACCATGTGCAAGGCCCTCCTAAAATCATGGGTTGTTTAGGAGGCCTTGCACATGGTATTAAAACCATTTGTAGCTACCTCCTAAACCATGTACAATAAAACCATGGGTTGTTTAGGAGGCCTTGCACATGGCTTTAAAACTATTTGTAAGGCCCTCCTAAACCATGTACAATAAAACCATGGGTTTTTTAGGAGCCTTGCACATGGTTTTAAAACCATGTGCACGACCAACATTTTTTTTGTCTATAATTCAATTTTTTATTATTTTGTTAAGTAGAAACATTACAACATCTCCCCTATATTGTGTTGTTTTTCTCACCGACATTTTTTATGGCCGATAATTAATTTTTATTTTTTTTTAGGTAGGAACATTACAACATCTCTCCCATATTAGGTTGTTTTTGTGACCGACATTTATTTTGGAAGATAATTAAAAGTTTTGTTTTTTATAGCTGACATCTATGTAACATTATGTAACGTTACATAACGTTACAAGATCTCCCCCATACTAGGCTGTAGAGCGCCTCTCGACGCAATCAATCTAAGATTAAGAATATGGTTAATGGGATTAATGTGCAAATAAAATGAAGATAGTTGATCCAATCAACATACATATACACATGTGCGGCTATTACTGCTTTGGTAATTTAGTTTATGCTTCTAGAATATTTTTGCAAGCATTTAATTCTAAGGATTAAACTTATTTAAACCTTTATAAAGCTAGTCTAGCACAAGCTCATCGAGACTACATAAATGGTAAATGGAGTGGCATAGTTATAAACCACTTGTATGTGTCATAATTATATTTATGTTATTTAAATCCTAGTTAAACCTTTATAAAGCTAGTCTAGCACAAGCTCATCGAGACTACATAAATGGTAAATGGAGTGACATAGTTATAAACCACTTGTATGTGTCATAATTATATTTATGCTATTTGGTAATTATTGTTGAATTTGTTAATAGTTATTGGGAATGTTGAAAACATAAATTTGTTACTAAGTTTTTCTTGACTAAGGTTTTTCTTGAAAACTTAAATATCCTTAAGAGACAAGCATAAGCAACTTCACTTTTAATTTCACTTATTTGAGTTTACAACTTTATAAAGCTTTAAATGATAATTCCTAGAAATGAGGATTTTTTCACACAATGCTTATTTACCTTAGGTAGCTTCATATAATGCTAGTATAGATACGGATTGCAAGGAAAACAATCTTTACAGCTCAGATTTTATGCTCAATTTCATTTAAAGGACATGAAATTTTAGTATAGATATAGATTGCAAGGAAAACAATATTTATAGGTTGAATTTTACGCCCGATTTCATTTAAAGGATAGGAAATGAAGACAAAATTTGTGGATGGCCATGCTTTAGTTTCGTTTGGATGTGGAAAAAATATTCAATTCATTTTTGTAAATGATTTTGCTTGTGATTTAGTTTAGTTTGCAGTTTTTTTTTGTGAATAAGAGGGAACCTTTTCTATTAATGCTGAAACTAAAGTCTGTTATTTACATGCTCCTGACTCCTAAAAGATGGAGTCAAGAAATGGTACTGCAACCATAAGAGAAAAACAAACAAAATGGACCAAATAGTGTGACGCAAAAGCGTGAGAGTTGTCCAGCCTCTAAACTGAAGCACCCTTACATGACTACAAGCCAAAAACAATGAATTAAAAGCAGACATAAAGATAAACATAGAGATAAACACCGGCAGGCATAACATGACCCAACGCGAGACGAAGGCTAAGGCCGCATGGTGGATTCTGCCTCCTCTGTGACAGCGTTGCTGGATTCCCAACCACATTGCTGGCTTCTGCATCCTCAACGTTTCTCTGGTCATGCTGAAAAGGAGGCTCAACCAACTGCAGCTGACTTCTCATATGAGCCAGGTTGCTTTCATCGTCCTCCTTGAAAGTGCCAACAATTATTCTTACCAATTCTGCAAAGCTCTCCCTCTCATTCATAGATCGTGAGAGAATAAATTTGAGACACATACATGACCACCTCACGCCCAAGCTTCAGCCTAAACTCCCCATATATCTCGTTCTCCAACACAGCAATGGAACGTTGGATGTGCTCTGACATCTCTTGGTTGAACAAGGTTTCCCATTCCTCTTCTTCATTACCACCACCCTGAGTAGCAATGTTGTACAAACAACCAAAAACTCTGGTGGAATGGCGCCTCCTGCGCGAGTGCTTGCGCTTCCTTACTCTGCCTTTTGTGAGAGTGCTCACCCAGGATTTACTCAAGCCCGCATAGTAGTGCTTCTCCCAAACAATCTGCAAATGCAAAGTGCTATGTTTTCCCTCTGCTCCTTGCTCAAATAGTTACTTGGCTGCCAACATAGTACTCCTCTAATGCAAAACCAGGTACCCATAGACATTGATGAGGGATGGCTTGAGGTTTTTTCCTGAGTATAAATCAAATGCAAAGAGCCGTTAGGATCCATTGTGTAACGTAGGATCGAATGACCGTGATAATTCCCACGTGGGACCGTATGAACCTTATGGTCTCTGCAGGTTTTATCATCCTTACAATCCTTGCGTACATCTCCAAGTGTATTAAGGATGTAGGCGGTCATGGAATGAGTATACATCTGTCCCCTCATGCACCTTCCCATCCTCATGTTCACCTGTCATTGCCATTTGACCACTTGCATCCGGGTAGTTTAGTTTGCAGCTTAATAAAGCGCTAAATAATTATTCTTGTAAATGAAGATTCTTTCACAATGTTCATTAACCCTAGGTAGACGATTCTTTCACACAACACTCACTAACTCTAGGTACTTTTGTATAATGTTAGTATGGTCATACATTGAAGGGAAAACAAAGTTCATGGTCAAAATTGTAGGAAAACGATCCTTTAGTTTAGTTTGGTCACAAGCAATGAAATAACAAGCCCTTTAGTAATGGAGAGTCGCTTGTTTCTTTAGATATAAGAAAAATCACTTAATTTTTATTGTTCTTGGAGCTCCAATTTACAATGATGTTCGATATCACTTGTGTTTAGATTAGTTAGGGCATAGTTGCAACATATTGCATAGTTTAATATTATTTTCTAACCTAGGTGAAGCTTATCTATGTTAATAAAATTTGATAACTTACTTTAAGCATAATAATAATAGAAACTTACCAATTGCAACTTGCTCCAAAGAATTTCTCTACCAAAAAACTGTCATATTAATGAGACTTATGAGAGGCCCACATAACCAAATTTCAAAAACAAGATATGCAATTGTAGCAATATTTATCATCTATTTCCACGTACTTTAAGCCTTCTCCATAAAACCATTAACAAAAGCATTATCGTCCCCTATTCTTTAGACATTCTCTCTAAAGTTATCATTGTTAACAACGATTTCTACGAACTTTCTCTTTTCGTTTTACTGTGCATTTCCTTTTCACAATAAAACTTGCACTGATGTTGAGAGTTATATAATAACTATCTAGTGACTCTCACTTTTAAACCATTCATATATGGATTAGAAAGGTTTTCAATTTCTTGTATTGTTCATGGGTGTATAAGGTATGACATCTTGTGTTTTTATTCTATAGGGCCCATATCTTTTAATATTTGGGATCACAGGCACTAGAGTATTTTTAAGGTTGCATAAACTTGTTTAACGATGAATTATGTTCAGACCTCTTAAGTTCTCCCTCATGATATTTTAAGTGCTAGACTCATTTGCAAGTTTTTTTAACACATTTTCACATTCACTTTTTTTCATTTTATTGCCATTTGAAGGACATATTTTAAGGGCATCTAGTCCTCCTATATGACCTTCAGTACTTTTGAGACCTTCTACAAACTGTGCAATTCCCTAGGAACGTAGATGAGTACTATCCCTTAGGCGTACTCTTTAGCTCATGAACCCTTTCTATTATTTGGTGCATATTTTTCCATTCTGGTGTGGTTATTTCCCTATCTCAAAGTCGTTATCGAGGTAATTTGAATAGATTAACATTGGAATCAATTACAATAATGCACCTATGTTGAATTCAAGGAGACGATATGCACGTAATATACAAAGGAGAACAAGATGTTCATTATGGCTTAAAAAATTGGAATTTATTTATCTTCAACACTTCAACAATGATAAAGTCGTAGTCTAAAATTTTGATGATTTCCACCGGAATTTGACAAGTGTTTTGGCAAGACTTTTAGAAAATATGAAAAAAAAATTGGAAAATCATTGTTACAATTGTCAAACTTCCAAATTTTAGGTGCCCCGGGTGTTTTCGAGTGTGTTTAAACTATTTTTTCCTTCCAAAAACTAATTAAAAATTGATTGGTTCACATTTTAGAAACACGTTTTCCTCAATTTCTAGGGAAAACCTCATTGTCAAGTCTTTAGACAACTTCCAATGATAAATGGCTATCTAAACATATACCATGTTATAAAAGCTTTCAATTTCTTATGCATCGTCCTTGGGAAAGCATACATATATCTTCCATTTCCTACCACAACCTCTCAACAGGTGCCACCTACATTTGGCACATACCATTACATATTAATTTTTGAAATTAAAATTTATTTGATAATATAAGTTTGGCATGTACTATTATATGTTAGATTTCAAAGTTCAATGATTAGGTGAATGGAGAGAAAAATAATATAATGGGATAGGATGATTAATAATAGTTTATTACTGGGAATTAAGAGTCCAATCATGTTCTTTGTTCTAGTTTTTCATCTGGTGTTGTTGACAGAGGTGGAATCAGGCTTCAAATTTGAAGGCTTCAGAGCCCTTCAAAGGCCATTTTAAACGTCATAGAAGGCCACAAGGAATTTTACCATGCAAAAAAAATTTAGTTTCATTTTCAGCACTTCAATAATGAAATTGAGTAAGCCTCGGTAAATTTGCAACAGAACGACAACTACAAAATTTGCCTATCCAGGGATTCAGTGGACTATGGGAGAGTCGGGACTCAGAGTCTTCCCAAGTGCCATTGAATAGTCGGATCATGGATGAGGATTTCAGTCCCAATCGACATGGACCACGGTGGGCCACTAGGCTGCCTAGTTCCAAGTTCAAGTCGGTGAGTCAGGATTGTGACTCACGATTCAATGTTCACTTTCAAAGCATTTAATGGAATTATCATGCATTACTGATTCACCAACTTCATTAAATCTTGGTATGAGATGATGCCACCTTCCAACTTGATTTTCCATCTGTCATCTTATTGTTCACCGAGTCACGTGATCCCACAACTTACAAGTCACTTGTGTATTTGAGTATATGATGTGAAATTAAATACTCATATGAGTCATATCTATGGATGGTGAATTGATTTGATAACCCTCCATTTTCAAGGCTCTGTAAGGAAAAACTAATGGTGTTGTTTTTTGGGTTACAACTTACAAGTTGCAATTTACAATGCATTGAGCAATCTTTGCTAGTTTTGAACCTAACCTAGTCCAATGGGTATGTAAGTTTCCATACCAAGGTTTCACCCAGTGCTAGACATTTCTATTATGACCACCACAAGACTGGGATGACGGATCTTTGGTAGCAAGCTAGCAGCACGTCACCCTTTGTTTGTGCTCATGAATCATATCCTATACTAGTTAGTCCAGGATTCTAGGATTTAATCCAATTTCCATTCATTTATTGGGGTCAAAATAATTTGAATCAGCACTCCCAGTCTCCCACGATCCACCTAGGCCGCTTAGTCTACCTGTCTCATCAGAGGAAGGGGGTTAGGCAGTAGAGACAAAGGCAACAGGAATGGAGCCCAACCAGAGAGAATGGTTGTACAATATGCATATAGTCATCTCTAAAAGAAACAAAAGTATTTGTCATATACCTAACTGAATATTATCATTACTTAATTTGTCGGGATGCTTTCATGGTAACTATTGCACTCGAGTCGTTTATGAGGGTTTCCTATGTCTACAATGGCTACGATTTAGAGAGGCCCATTCCCATCATTATAGCACCAATGGGTTTCTCTTGCAAATATCGCTATTACGTCTCCCCTCCTCACTCACCTCACCTTTTGACTTAAGCCCTCTTCTTCTTCTTCTTCTTCCTTTTGTGGGCTCTCTGATCTACACCTTGAGTGCCCTCATAACAAAGAATGATCTCTTAAAGTCTATGGAAACCTCAGGAAAACAATACCTAGTTTTTCCCTCACCTGCAAAGATATATCTATGTTATGTAGAAGCAATTATAAAATGACTTTTTTTGTAATCATGTGAAATACACAAACATGCATTCGCCTACCTCAGGCAAGGTAAACCAACTCAGGAGCGTCGGGATATTGTGGAATTGATATGGTGTTTCTTCCAATCATCTTTCTGTAGATGGAAACGGTTGCACACTCTAATTCCTCATTGTCTTCTGCGGTGGGAAACTCGAAGCTTCCACCTTTTTCATAGGTAGGAGCAAGACACTAGTACATTTCGATCCAAAATCCGACGTTTTTTTTCCGATGGCGCGTGGATTTTTTCTTTTAACCGTACCAAAAATTAGAAAGATAATTTTTTTTTTTGAAATGGTGGGCATAAGCGTCGCTTAAGCGACGGCTAGGCTTATAAGCGTCGCTTAAGTGACGGTGCTTAAATTTCTCAATCATTTAATAAAATACACTTAATTGGTTAATTATTTAAAATGGAAAGCGCCGTCGCCTAGGTTCATTATCCCACACACATTAAAATGGAAAGCCTAGGTTCATTTTCCTACACACATTCATATAAATAGATGTACGCCTAGGTTCATTATCTCACACACTGAGTCTCACACTTATCTCTTGGACAAGAAGTGCGAAATTCCTAAGGGTTTTTTTTTGGCGTTGCTCTTTTGTGGGGATCTTCCCACTTGGTCTTGGATTTTGGCGTTTCTCTTTTGTGGGGATCTTCCCACTTGGTCTTGGATTTTGGCCTTGCTCTTTTGTGGGGATCTTCCCACTTGGTCTTGGATTTTGGCCTTGCTCTTTTGTGGGGATCTTCCCACTTGGTCTTGGATTTTGGTCTTGCTCTTTGGATTTGGTTCTAACCCTTGTGGAAAAGAAGACTCATCATATACTTGGGTTTGCTCATACTTTGTTCTTAGGGTTTGAGTAATAAAATGCGACGTAAAAATGATGTTACAGGTCATCAAGATCCGGCAGAACAAAATCGACAATTGCTTGCTAGGTTGTGGGAGGGAGTGGAAAGAAGGGGTGATGGAAAATGTTATTGTCCTTGTAGTCGATGTAGGGGCTTTAATACGAGAAGGTTACTGATCAAAACAGCTAAAATACATTGTAGAGAACATGGACATGTTGAGGGGGGGAATGAATATCATCCATTGGTAAGTCAATATAATTCATGATTATATATCATTCTGTCTTTATATTGAGAGTTTTTGTAATTGTATATTGTATCATTTTTATTTTGGTTACTTAATCGACATGACTAACGTTCATTGTTTGATGTTTTAATTGTAATTATAAAGCAAGGGCCTCCTAGGGCTGTTCCAAACATGGAGAATGTGGAAATTACGCGGGAACAACTAGCGCAAGAGGAACGCCAATATGCAGGTCCTGCGAATACTGATCATGATCAAGTTAATGATGACATGGAATTAAACGATGATCATGACAATAACATAATTGAGGATGATGGTTCAAATGCATTAATCAATGATGCATTTAATGTTAGAATGGATGATGATCAACCTCATGCACCGCCAATTGATGACTTTGAAGATCTTCATGATTTACCTACACTTGAGAAGGCAGACGAACCGCTTTTTGAAGGCTCCCGCATAAGTGTTCTCTCTGCTGTGTTGCTGATAATGAACTTGAAGGTTAAGCATGGTTTTTCAAACATAGCCATCACGCTGGTGTTAAGGTACGTATGTGATTATATGTTTCATCGATCGCATATATATGATTTGATTTATGTTGCTATAATATTTGTTTTGTTATACGTACTTCATGATAAAAATAAATAAGGATATATTTGTTGTCGTTAATATTATGCTCTTCAAATATTTATATTAACCATTTTTTTAAAATTTGTTGTAACAGATTGATAGGTGAGTATTTGTTACCGCCATCAAATAAATTACCTCGCACATACCGAGATTTAAAAAATATCATGAACTATGTTGGAATGGACTATCAAGCAATTGATGCATGTCCTAATGATCATATTTTATATTATAATCAGTATGAGTTTGCAACAGAATGCCCTATATGTCATAGCAGTAGATACCGAACAGATCAAGTAACCAAAACGGTGTCTCGTAAGGTTCTTCGTTATATTCCCATTATTCCACGCTTGCAACGACTGTTTAGGTGCAAAAACATAGCACAATTTATGGATTACCATGCACGGAATAGAAGTGGAGATGATATTCTTCGAATGCCCGTAGATGGTTCTGCATTTACAAACATAGAGGAAAAATGGCCACACTTTAAAGAAGAACCTTGTAATGCTAGACTTTCTTTGGCAGCGGATGGTGTCAATCCATTTAGAGAGTTGAGATCTACTTGCTCGGTTTGGCCTGTTTTTGTCATCAACAATAACATTCCTCCATGGATGTCAATAAAGAGGGAGCATATAATGTTGTCAATGATTGTTCCAGGTATAATTTGTACTTTAGAACAATGTTTTTTTAATGCATTAGTATTTAGTGTGTCATGAAGATCAATATTGTTGCATATTCATGTCATATATATATTTCATTTACTTATATGTATTGTATTTGTTGTTTTATTTTAGGTAAGTACATAGTTAAAGATATGAATGTATATATCGAGCCTCTTGTTGATGAACTAGTTAAGCTATGGAATGGTGTCACTATGTATGATGTCTCTAGACCAGTAGGGCAAAGGGAATTTCAATTCCATGCAATGCTTGCCTGGACAATTCACGATGCTCCAGGGCTAACACATTTTTGTGGTCTTCAAACAAAGGGAAAATTTGCATGTCCAGTTTGTGGTCCCAAGATGAAATCTCATCATTCGAAGAGTTTGTCAAAGGAAGTGTTTGATGAGTATAGGCACTTCCTCTCTAAGAATCATAGGTATCAAACTGTCGAAAAACATCTTTTTAATGGGAAAGAGGAGACCGCATTAAAACCACAAAGAATGACACCTCACATATGGAAGTTGCAATATAATAGAAATCGTCAAGGTATGATTCAATTTGTCTATCTTATATATTCATATTGATCATCTCTTATATGTACCTTTTAATGTTTTATTTTGGATTATATTAATTTTTTTTACTGTAATATAGGACATTTTAATCTCTTTAACTTATATATTGATTACTGATGGTCTGCATGAACATCATGAAGGTGTAAATGGGCTTCCACAAGGAATGAAAAGTTATCCCAAACAATTTAGTAGGTTGCCTTACTATGAGCACTTACTAGTTGTTCATTTGTTTGATATAATGCATATCAGAAAGAATGTAGCTGAAACACTATGGCGAATATTAGACGGAAGGAATGACAAAGAAAAAATTGTCAAAATTTGCAATGACATTCATGAATCCAATCATGCAATGAAAGATATCATTGAACATTTAAACAACGATGGAGACCAAATTAATATAAGGTCACTTCCATGGTTATTGACTGAGCAACAAAGCAAGGCGGTAAAAGAAGTGATATAAAAAATAAAATTTCCCACAGGATTTTGTTCGAACATGAAGAATATCTTAACAAGGAAAGGTGATTTTGGCGGGGTAAAAATGCATGATTGGCATATCTTCATTAAGGTAATTATATTTCTGGTATATATATTGGTATATTACAATACTGCATGTTTTTGGTTTACTTTTTTGCTTAATTTTGAAAAATATATTGATGAGACGTGTTCATTGTTACATTATGTTTTACCTGTATCTCTCCCAGACAACTTTGACCATAATGTCAAATAGGTCATATATGATCTTGGAAAATACATGAGGTAATTAGAAACAATATTTTTCACGCATCATCATGCAATTTGTTTAATTCGTTGTATAACTTATATGAATTGA